>HG738138.1:14865254-14876319 GCA_000499405.2 Onchocerca volvulus | reverse complement strand
GCACTGTTTGCGATGTTTGGTGTGGATCTGGTAATTTTATTTGGGCTCTACCTAATTCTTGAATTATTGCCTCCACATCATCTTGATGTAATCTTAGAACCACAACCGTTTCTTTACCACTATTTAATAAGGTTAAAATACCTTTCTCTTCGATGACCATTGCATATTTTTCTTCCTCTTCTTTTTTCTTCAGCGATGTTGAAACTTTCTGAATGAATTCCAGCCATTTTTCATTGTTCGATTCAATTACGCCAATGTATAGCTCGAGAAGTTTGATTTTCTGGTTGATGACTCTTCTTCTCGCCTCGCATTGTTTGAAGAGTTCATTATTTGGTAACTGTTCGTCGAGAGGCGATAAGTCCAATCCTTTGACTTCCTCGATCAGTTGTGCCAGTTTCTGCTTAGCCGGTTCTACGTTGACAATTATGCTGTCCGACATGTCCTCGGTTTGCGACACCAAAAATGTAGTGAAAATTGCTTTTGTAACGCGAACCAATCTCAAACTTGAGTAATTAAACCTTTATTATAAGAAAAACTTGATAATACGAAACACGAATTCTTACAAACATTACATATAAAATATAGCACGACTAATGGTAATAAAATAAAAAAAACGGGATAAATATCGGGATAGATGTGTGTTGAAAGCGAAAATGAACGAATGAATAGGGAAAGGGTTGTAAGCTTATATATATGGGCTTTGTTAGCACAATGCATCTGGGCTTTTGTTAGCAAGATGCCGCTAGCCTTTTGTTAGCAGGATGCCGCTAACCCCTTGTGAACAAGATGGCGCCAAGAGTTTGTTAGCAAAATGTCGCTAACTCTTTGTTAGCAAGATGGCGTCAACACTTTGTTAGTTAGATGCCGAAAGGTTTATATCTTATGTAAATTAAGTTACAAAATTAAAAAAAAATGTTTAATCTGGAGAAATGTTACTACTTGTTTGAATTTAAGAAAGATTTCAAATTTTGATCTTCAGTTGTTCTGACAATCTCTATATTATTAATGTTTAAACGTTTTCTTGTCTGCTTTATAAGAACCAAATCGATATCATAATTTGATCCAGACAAAATAATACAAATTATCTAAAAATTCTTAACTTTCACAATGATGAGTATCTTTTACTTTTTTAAATGAATCTTATGCTGTCTTATACTTACGCTATCTTATATTATCTTATACTTTTGCAGCTACTTATTCTATTTAATCAGTGATGGAAAGAAAAAAAAAAAGCGAAATTGACCACTGATTTCTTCATGTAAATGAGTTAATGCTTTAATAATCTCGATACCATCTATTTTGCCATCTTTATTTAAATTATGCGTTCAGAAATAGTGAAAAATTTCCAAGTTTTTACTTAATGTTATTTTGCTAACGTCCACTTTCTCTTTCAAATGATGTTTGATACGCCTAGAAATATTCATAAGTTGCAATTTATTTAGAACAAAAGTAGATTACTTATTGATAAATAACAATAACTTTAAGTTGTTTAAAAAGTAAATTTAAGAGGTATTTAATTGGGAGAAGTGAAAATACCAAAGATATCAGTAATTAATTCAAGAAATTGATATTGTTAGAAGCGATCACAGTGAGATTATTTGCAGTTCTCTAGATGAATTTATAGATAAAAATAAGCAGCAATGAAAAAGTTGACTAGTCGGACTAATCAATAAATTTTTATAAATAAATTCCATATACTTTTCTGAAAATTCTTATAGCTATAAATGAACTTAAGAAACCCATTTGATAATATTGAACAATCTCAAAATAAATAGGAACTTACACTGTATTGTGTACTGCATCTTTTTCACCAACTTTTATTTTACTGAAAAAAATAAAAAAAGCTTGTCAGTGTGAAATATGCATATGGTTTAATTTAATAACGAAACGGAAATATAATAATTCATCCGAAATGAAAAAATTGAAATTAAAAACAAAAAATGCTGAAATAAGACTTTTTATAAGTTCACGGAAGTATGCAGAAATATTGATATATCATTTTTTTTTTTTTTTTTCCTTCACATAAATTTCCTATTCTTCTTTTCCTGTTTTAGAATTTTTTTTCAATGAAATTTAACTGCTAATCATTAAATTAAAATTAATGGAAAGACGAAAGATCGTAGTATTTAAATAACAAACCTAGTCGTGATAGAGAAGATGGCAAACTGTTAAGTTGCGGAATTTTATTAACATTTTCGGTTGATGGCAAAATTTGTGTAATAAAAATAACAAATTGTAGCATGGCAATAAATTGTAATAATAACGAGGATGATGGTGTAACATAGTTGCCAATAACATTATTCGATAATCAATAATGTTACAAACAAAAGTAATAGCAGCAAAAGTACTATTTAATGAAAGATTATCACATCATATTATCGATGATAAGCCGGAACATTTCAATAAGCTTAAAAGAGAACCACATGATTAAGATGTACAACATAAGCAATTTATTCATTCAAAACTGCATGTTTGCTGATATTGATATAATCAATCATTTCTTGCTCATGTTTTGCTTATCATTGTAGATAGATTAGGAGAAAAGTTTATTCGATATGATGACATTGTAGTGATAATTCATGCATACCTAAATAATTTATCCATTGCTACGATAAATGTCGATGAGGAAAAAAACTGCTTTGTTTCATCTCCGTTCATTATATAAAGATAATAATAAAAATGAAGAAAGATTCCGGCATTTCATTCATATTTCTCATTATTATCAATGCAAATTTATATATTCATACATTTTAAATCTAATTTATTACCAGACTTTGAAAATTTCCTGAACAAATTTTCAAATCGTAAATTTAATTTTACAGAAAAAAAAGAGATGGTACTTTTTTAATTTAATAATTAAAATAAAATAGAAATTCCAAACTAATTACATAATAGAAATTTATATCATATGTCTAAAAATCCCATTTAATAACTGAAATTCACATCTCAAGCCTAATTTTTTAATTTGAAAATTTTCCGAAACATTTCAAATTTCATTTGAGCAAAGCAAGGACTTGATATTTGGAATGAACTAATAATTGAAATGAAATTGAAAAAAAATTCGATTGAACAATTGAAATGAAACCAAAATTCCAAATTAATTGTATCCAAAAGTATGAGTTATATGACATCGAATATTCCGGAAAACAGAATCAAAAATGGCGCGAAAAAGCAGTTATTCAAATTACCGAAATCATTTCCGGCGAAATTTCATTTTTGATCGGTGAACCCAATTTTGGTTTTCGATTTTTTTGGTCGAAAATTTCGCTTTCGCTTATTCAATTCTTGGAAAATTTCCAAGCAATTCACATGAATTTGCAATCAATTTTAGCTTTTCGAATTAAATTTTGATTTTAATTATTGTCGGAGGAAGAACTGATTTTCAAAATTGAAATTTAAGAGTTCAATTCTCGACTTGCTGAAATGTATGGTAAACAGTTAAAATTTAAAAAAGGAAATGAAGAATGGATTCAAATGGAAGAAGGAAGGAATGGGAATCACTGCATAGATTAAAAAATAAATTTAAATGTGGAAATTTTTTTGTAACTATTTGTTTTCGATAAAATTGATTCTAAATGAATTTGAAGTTAATAAAATTCGTCTTGTGTAATGACATACTTTCACTAGTAATTTTTTCAAATTTCGATTCGAGTATGCTTAGTAAGTGTTCGTCGAAAATTATCATCGAGAAATTTTCTCAAAATTTATCTGAAAATTGAACTTGGAATGGTTCCAAATTGTTTGAAAAATCCAGTTGTAGGGGAAAATTTTCTGGAATTCAATTTCTCATTGGATAAAAATGATTTAAAAGACATTAGTTTCTAGTAAATTAATAATAACAGTTTTTCAAAACTTGAATTTTGAAATAACTCAAAAATATTATTTAACATATAATATATTTCAGTAAATTTGTATCACAAATTCACTCGGAAATTATTGTTGAAGTTTTTGAAAGACATTTGTAAAATATCGAATTTCAGTAAATCTGTGTTTATGAAAATATATTCCAATTTTTTTGCTTTGCAGATGTCAACGAAAGTTTTATCAGTGCATTATAATCGGAATAGACTTGGCGCTGCATGTTATGATCAAGAAACGGCCACAGTATTCGTGTTGACCGATTTGTCAGAGAATGAGGATGATTTCCGGATGTTACATTCTCGTAAGTTTCCTGAAAGTGCTTTTTTTTTTTTTTAATTAATAAGTATTTTTGTTATTTGATTCATGTCAATTTGGTAATAGCTGAAAAACTATTTCCTTAAAATAGATAAATATTGTCCTGATTGATATTTTTTTCTCAATTCTGCGTCCATTAGTTTATTTTCGCAACTACTAAATTTTTAATTTATTCTTTTTTCAGTACGCTGAATTTTAAATTATTAAAAGTGCTTAAAGAAAACTGAATACTGAAAATTTTCAAACATGCAATTTTAAACTATCAAAAAATGTTTAAAAACATTAATTTCAATGAATTTATGCTAGAAATTTTCGGAGTTAAGCTGCGTAATAAAGACCAGTTTCATTTGAAAGACTGTAATTTCCCAGATTCATTTATTAAAATTAAGATTGAAATGAAAATAAACCGAAGTTTTCTTAATTTTCAAATAAATAATTATGAATTTAAAGCTTCGTACTGTTGTCTCAAGAGTCTTACAAGTGACCATATCCCATATTTTACTTTGATTTTATTAGTATTTCATTTGCAATGCGAATAAAAAAAGTTTGTGGAAGCGGTTTTCTTCTAATATTTCCATTGTTTTTAAATATATTAATTGATCTAATTTCTTTTATTTTTTCAAAATTCATTATAGTGCTATTTCAATTAGAACCATCAATTCTGATCGCCAGTAAAACCCAAAATGTCAATCTTCTCGCTGAACTTAACAAATTATGTAAGTTGAAAGTTAGATTAAACCTTTCAAATTAATGAATTTAATAAAGAGTTGGTATAAATTTTTTGAATAATAGAATGTTCTTTTGTCTATTGTATACTTTAATACACTGATAAAATGTACGGTTAGATTTTTATGAAAAATTTTTTCCACTTATCAATCGTTTTTAAAAGGTTTTGGCAAGGGAAATAGCATCGTTACTGAAATGCCGGACAAAGAAATTGAACAAGAAGCTATGGTAAATGATGAAAGAATCAATGAACAAGATGATTTGGTTGATGAGAGTGATGAAGAAGAAAAAGCAAAATCTATAACTGCACTACATTTGATGCCAAGTGTTGCTTACAGTTCGTTTCTTTTTTTTCAAAACTTAATTAATGAATCATTATGGATATCAGAATTATTAATTACATACCTGATAGCTAATTATTAGTAGATGTTTTATAGAATGATTTGATTTGATTATTCGGATGACTTTCCGGTTGATATATTTCCAGATTTTGATGATGCTAAGAAACGTATTTTGCCGCTTTTTGAATCCATAAATTCTACTAGAGAAGAGAATAATCTTCGATTAGCATTTCGAGTGGATTTGACAGCGACGAATATGGTTAGCCGATAAAAAAGTTATTGCTGTCACTTTATGAATTGGTAGTATTCAATATAAGTAAATGTTGAAACCATGTCTAATATGTAATTTTATATTTCCAATAACTCATCGAATAATTATTTAAACGGTATTATAATACTGTCTTGCCCTATTTGTTCGTTTTAATAACTTCGTATTAGGAAAAAAAAACTGTATCTCTCTAGTCCTTTACTGCGTAATTGTAAATATCTATAGAATATGTGTGAATGCTTCAATTAATTTTAATTTTCAGATTTCTGCTTTTGGTGCTTTATTGAAATATTTAGACGCAGTACGGTTGGGTGTAGAATTCGAAGATATCAATTCGAAAACACCCATCAAATCTATTAAGACGATCACTCTGTTTGTTCTTTTTTTTTTTTTTTTTTTTTTTTTTTTAATTAAAAATTTTTAAAAAATTTTTTTTTTTTTTTTTTTTTTTTTTTTTTGAATTAAGAAATTATTAAATAATTTCCAGGAAACATTTTGAAATGCAATCTAGGCTTTTTCAGAGAGGAAATAGTGCAAATGGATGACTGTTCAAAGCGTGCCTTGCAAATTTTCCAGGATGAACTGCATCCATCAGCTTGCAAAGCATATACAGTTGGTGGTGCTCGTGAAGGGATCAGTTTATTTCGTATGTGTAATCGATGCCAGTCAAAAAGTGGGGAAACTTTACTTCGGTATCTTTTAACTCTTATGAAATTTTAAGAAAATAGGATTTCAAAAGAGGAGACAGTCCTAAGATATATGTAAGCTTATAATTCTTAATTAATGATTGTTGTCATGATGTTTAAAAGCCTTAAATTAATGCTTAAAAGCAAATAGTTTCAGACACAAATGTGTTATAGCGCCTTAGGCTATCTATACATTGCGATTCTTCTCATGCAGATAAAGTCACACAAAATTCAGCTTAATCAATGCTGTAAGCTGATTTAGGCTTCCAAGAAAAGTTTTGAATTTTTCAAATATTTTTCTTTCAGAAAACTCCTTAAATTTTTTCTAGGCTTTGGTTCGAGCGACCGACAACAAATCGAGAAACGCTAAGAAATCGTGTGACAGCTATTCATTATTTTGTGCAAGACTGCAATCTGGATGCGGCTGATTTCATACGAATAAGATTAAAGAAAATTTCTATTTTAAAAGTATGCTATGTTTTTCTGTATTTTTTTCGCTATTTCTCTACTTTGTGAGATCATCAATGACGAAAGTTAGCGATGGCGTTAAACGGGATGGTTAAAAATACAATCATAAATTGTGAATTTTTTTTTGAATAGTTAATTTCGAAATTCATTTGGCATGCAATCGCAAGTCGGAGATGCGAATCGCTTATTTAGTGCTAATATTTATTTCAATTTATTGAAATAATGTGAACTGAAAATATTAATGTACTTGAATTTATGTCCTTATCGCCACTATCGATATTATTTTAGGGAATTCTCAAACGAGTGAAATCGCAACGTTTAACATTGAATGATTGGCAAAGTCTTTATACGGTTCTTTTTGTTGTTTTCGTAAATTTTGCAAAAAAAAAAAAAAAAAAAAAAAAAAAGAAAAAAAAAAGAAGAAAAAACTTAAATGCAATTAGCATCATTCTTTAGTGCATATTTTCGATTGTTTTGAAATGCATTGCTATCTAAGTTTCTGCAGTTATAGGCTCGGAAACCTTGCCACAAATAGATGATTGATTGTTTTCTTTTCTTTTTTTTTCTTTTTTGTAAAAAAAAAAAAGATTTACTAACTAAATAATGGAATACAAAAGTAATTGGTTATAGACCATATTTTGTTGAAACAAAAATGAGTCGATAAAAAAATCTTCGCTATTATCTCTCCATTTGTTCCATTAGCTCTCTTTAATTATATATAATTCACATGTGATGATTGAATGATTTAAAAAGGAACAAATTGGAAAGATAATAGCGAAGATTTGTATCTTTGAAGTAATTTTTTAACACGAATTAGAAAAGGAAAAATCCAAATGGATCATTAATATTCTAAATTCATGTGTATTATAAGTAAAACCCAAAATATAATTGATATTTCACTTTTAAAGACATGCAATACAGCACAACAAATTTTGGAATACATGAAAATGCGAGAAATGAAATTCGAATTATTTGATGATGAAATGACGAACGTTGTCAAAGATATTACTCGCATCACAACTGTTATCTTTAAAGTCGTAAGTTTTTTACTTTCACCCTCTCTCATTTTCTTTTATATGATCAAGTTTATCTTTCTATATATTTCTTCGGAAAATACGAGTTCTTTATCATAAGAAGCTGAACACTAGTCCAAAATATATAAGCGAAAATCAAATAAGAAGGATGCTGAAAGATATAATTAGACAAGTATGGCTTAATCTATGAAGTTGAATGTTTATACAAATGATTTCAGAATAAATATCCATTGCCGTACATATAAAAAACAGTTTTTCAAGTAATTCATTTATGCCTTTTTTTTTTACAGATCAATTTTTCGGAATCATTTATGGAAAATCGATTTGTAGTAAATGCAAATGTTGATAGGAATTTGGATCATTGTAAAGTGTTTTTCTTGAATCTACAAATTTCATGTTCTTTTTCTTAAATATTTATATTGTAAATTAAAGAAAAAATTTTTCGAGTCTAGAAATATAACAAGTTTTATCTTTTTTCACATCATCCATGTCCTTAAAGTGGTTTTTTAACATAATTTAAAAAAGAAAAATCTAAGGGCATCGTTAATAATCCAAATCCAAATATGTTTTTGATAAAGAATCCTAATTTTCAGTGAAGGAATTATATGCATTGTTACCCAAAACATTGACACGTATTGCAAGAATGGAAGCTTCAGCTTTGAGTGGGAATATTTTTGTTTTTCATCCCATAAAATTAAAAAATTGCAGAGATGAAATGGGATTATAACGAAGAAATTAGGAAAAATTTAAGGAATTATAAAAAAAAAGTCATAGTTTTTCAGATGTACCATCGTCCGTATGTTATATACCAATGTTTGGCTATTTGTTGGTGGTACCGAAAAATACAGTATTCCCATCATTTGTTCAGAATGAAATTGAATTTGTGTACGAGACGGAAAATGCAATACATGTGAAGAATGAACGGATGCGTCAACTTGATCGAGAAATTGGTGATATAAAAATGGAAATAATTGACATTGAAACAAACGCAATGCTAAAGTTTGTTTCTTTTTTAAATCTCCAATTGTTGAAACTTTTGAAATATCCCAGAATTTGAAAGAAATAATTCCAAGTGAAAGATATTTTTACTATATGAATGAGTTCAAAGTTAATCAGTAAGTTAAGCATAATTCTCACATATTTTACTCTAATGCTATTTTACGATCTTAGTTGCAATTTTCCTAAAAAGATATTACAATCCGTTTCTGTATCAGTAGAAAAGAAAGAACCAAAAAAATTTGAGAAATTATAAAAAAAACTTCCATTGAAGATATCATGAAGCCTAAATTTTACATTGCTGATCTTATTTTTCATTTTTAACTTTGAAAATTTTCACCAGAGTACTTTAATTTATCTCTAACTTGCCTACTTGACTTTTCTCAAGCATATCTATCTGGTTATATGGTTAACGCTATGTTCATTATGTTATTCTGCTGATGAGAGAATTTGAAATTCATTATTTTAGATTGAAACAATTAGTTTGCCAATATGATAAAACTATCCGTCAAGCAATTTACATTTGTGCTACGTTAGATTGCATTATTTCACTTGCACTAACAGCTCGTGAATATGACTGGCATTCTCCACGTTACGTAGATGAATCTGTAATTGATGTAGATGATGGAAGACATGCTATTACAGAACTGTTATCGACGAGTAAATTCGTTGCAAATCCAATTCGGTAAGTAGAAATTTTACCAATTTGATAAATTTGAAAATTTCAAACGATTAGATAGCTGCAATTGATTTTATGGTTGACAAACTATGTTAAATCATTAATTAAAGAATGATATATTCTGAAGGATTAAGCTTATTTCACATTTCAATTAGATATTCTCGCATCTTGCTGTGATTAGTAATTTTTTTCTATCTTTTTCTCTATGGAAATGAGTATGTATTTGCACAGAATAAATGAATATTATTCGTCGCGCAGAGGAATAGTATTATTCTTTGCAAAGAAGCTTCTATGAATAAAATTGGAGCTATACAAGTTTAGTTTTGTAATAGTTTGGGCAAAAAAAAGCGGATATATATATTTTTTTTTTTTTTGCAGTTCTGGAGGTGCGCAAACAAAAGTAAAAATCTTGATAGGACCAAATGCATCGGGCAAAAGTATTTACTTAAAACAGGTATATCATTTTAAGGAAATATAAACATTATATTTCATGAATTGATGGATGATCAGTGTCTGTTTCAATTAGCTTATCAATGGTATGTCAGGAAGAATGAATGTAAGTCCTGCATTACTGCTGATCATACTTTAGTTTATAAACGCGAACATAATTATTATTATTATTATTTTTTTAAGGTTTATCTTCATGAATCATTTTCCATTAAAATTGGTAGCTAACAGCAAAAAAAGAAATGTTTGAAAATAGTGGATAAACTGAATAATGATTGAGAATAAACTGATAAACTGAATGCAGATTGGAATCATCGTATTTCTTGCACATATTGGAAGCTTTGTGCCTGCAGAAAGTGCTATCATTGGATCAGTGGATCGTATCATTACAAGAATGCATTCCCTAGATTGCGTATTGGATGGAATGTCGACATTTGCGACCGATTTGTCGCAGGTTATTTATTGAATCATATCTTTAATTTGATTATTTGATTAGTTGTTAAAAGATTGCATGTAGCTTGGAATTATGTTTGATTTTTTTTTTAATAAACCAAAATATATGAGAATTAGACTTGCTACTTTTCAAGCAAATAAAATTCGAAATATTGTGGAAGCAAATGATATGATTTCTCTTCAAAATTTCCAGATGGCTGTTGCTTTACGACGTGGAACTGGAAATTCGCTTATTTTGATCGATGAGTTTGGTAGAGGCACGATTATGGTATCGTGATTTTAATTATACAAATTTTTTTTGATTTTAAGGAAGGGAAGCAATTTAAGCTTTCTTTTCTCTGAATAAATGAGGTCGCTTATTTGCTGGAATACAAGAATTATTTATGCTGATATAATAGCATATTGTTCGAAAAATACAAAGTATAATATTTTCCAGGAAGCAGGGTTTTCCTTGCTAACATCGTCGTTGAATTATTGGATTCGGAAAGGAAAAACTGACTGTCCGCATATTTTCGCTGTATCTCATTTCCATTCACTGATTGATTATGTCGTTAAAGATGTCAACTTATTATCATTCTTGGTAACTTATTGTCATTCAAAATATTATTTGGAAATGTTTAAAAATTCTATCAGCAAAAATCATGTCATGCTACATTTCAAAAATCTTATGAAGTATTTGAAAAATTTCTCTGATTTTCTTAAAAGACCGACCAATTTTTTTCTTTTTTTTTTTTTTTTTTTTTTTTGGGGGGAAAAAGTGTGAGAAAGCCGGAAAATTTAATAAAAAACAC
>HG738138.1:14824977-14864401 GCA_000499405.2 Onchocerca volvulus | reverse complement strand
TTATATTATATTATATTATATATTATATTATATTATATTATATTATATTATATTATATATCTTGATACTGATTTGGAATTAATGATTTTAGATCCATCAATGCTTGAAATGCAAGACATCTATAGATCCTCTGGATGACGATGGAGAATTATTATTCAAAATTGTTCCTTTATTGGAAAATCTAAAGAATTTTGATTTTACCAATGATCTCAAAGATGAGTGTTTTTTGGATTTAAGAGTTCTTAGATTTAAATGTTTTCTATTTTAATTCTCAACTGTGGCCGTAATTTATTCACCAATAAGCTATCAGTGTTGCATGAAGAGTACTGTTATTTAAAGGACTGAATCACATTTTATATTTTTGTATGTTATAATTTACTCTGAAGAGGGTTTTGGAAGCAATTTGCAGATACGACATTCTACAAAATAAATTTAAATATCAAAATATTAGGAATTACAGAAGCGTTCACAATCATCAGAATTGTACAAAAATTTGTGCAAAGGAAAAAAAAGCTCGTCATTTTCAGATTTTTTGAAAGTTACGACCGACTTATTGCTACCAGTAAAAGAGCGAGATGTAGTAGTAATGGAGGACAATAATAAAAGTGATGATATCAATATAAAAATTGATGATAGTGTTAATATAGGAGAAGAAGAGGCCGATTTAACAGGAAGCGATAATGTGACGCGAAAATTAGGGTAATACTTTAAAAATAATAGAAAATAGCTTAATTGGCGTTGAAATCATTTTGCAAATTAACGAAAGAGAAGTCTAAGTCAATACAGTTAATTCTTCTGATTTAAAATGAGTTTACTTACAAATTAATTGTGAAATTTTATAAAAAATTCTAATGTGTTATAAAAGACTTGCAAATATCTTTTATTTCTATTAATGAGAGGAAGTATGTAAAAAATTTGCTATTTTAAAGTTTTAAATTTGTAAATGAATTGTTATCGAACTTCAAATATTAATATGAATTAAGAGGCTTGTTAATTGAAAACTTCGATTTTGCAGCGAATCTTATGGATCTACTTCTGAAGCATTACAAAAATTCGACAATTTAACGATAAATTCCACAAATCTGCAAGTTGAATCAGGAGGAAATGATAGTATGTCGAATGTGCTTGAATCGTTTTTTAATGTCACCGGAAGATCATCAATAATGAAGAAGACACAGTTCGAATATGCAAGTTTAAATTTTTTCTCCAAGTTTAAATTGGGACAATTCTCATTTATATATCAATTTTTTGTAAATAAGACATTGAATTGCTGACGAAGGAGCTTTTTTGTTATGATAGTTGAAATGTCACCAGTTGATCTGTTGATCTGAGTAATTCATTTTAACGAATTTAGCAGGAAGGTGAATGATATTCTTCCAGCACTGTTATTCGCCTTCTTACTAAATTAAATTTGTAATATGAAAATTTTCAGTCATCAAAATCATCGCGCAATGTTTCTTTCTTGAGTCCAGTGGCTGATTTTCAGAGCCCTAAGACATTTGCGTAAGTGTTTTCAGGCCAGATTTTTATTTATCCCAATTAATTTTGTACCGAATTTGCAGATTTTTTGGATTGAGAGAAATTCGGTTGCTAGAAATGAACTGCAGATGAAGTAGTATATCAAATGAGGTACAAATGTAATTTATGAAAAAGATTTGTCAGCTATTCTTTATACGAATTTTCGTAATAAAAAATATCTGGATCGATTTCTTCCTTTTAGAGTAGAGAATGAAGCGAAATCGGCTGGTAGTGGTTAGAAAATTTTGGACCAGAATGCTATGTATGAGCAGTGATCGTGTATTTGCAGTGACTTTTACCACAGCTTCAATCAAATCAAAATATTAATATCTAGTTCTTCACTTTTGGTAAAGTGTGTTACCATACTTTTGTGTTTAATGTAGTAGCAAATAATCAAGTTAATGTTATTCGATATCATTTCACTATACTCATCATTTTAAGATATACACATGTAGATATCTTTTTATTGATGACATTTCTCAGAAATTTTTTGAACCAATCAGTTTTGGACCGTAATATTCTGCATCAACATGTTTGCAATGATCTTTGATTGGATTTTGTGACGAAAGAAAAAAAAAACAGTTAAATGTTGGAAAGTTCAAAATTGGTCTTCATTCTAGGCCATTTCCCGTTCCATCTTATTTTTGTCAAAAAAATATATGTATATATTTCCTCTTCGGAAACAGATTCATTTATACAAGAATTTATACAAGAATGGATTTTTTAAATCAGTTATGGTATTCTGACTTCACTGAAATCTTGAATCCCGAACGTAACTAAATCATAAATACATTAAAAAGATCCAGTTCTGAAAATGGATTCACAGAAAAGAAAAAATCAATACATACGATATCTGAAATTACAGAAAAATGGAGAATTTATAGATGAGGAGAAATTAAATTGATTTCTAAGTTTACCAGTGGAGTCTAGAATAGAGGAATTTCTGTTGTTGGCAATTACTTTTCATTTCTAATTAATTTTAATAAATTAAGCAGAACCACTGACAACTGGAAAGTTCCAGTTTTTTGGATGTCCCATGCTAACCTAGCGGAAATTGATGAGCAAATATATAAATATACGCCACAATATATTAAAATTTATAATAAAGTTTAGCTATGCTTGATACAGATCTCATTCTATATCTTTTCAAATGGTAATGAAGGATGCTATATTTGGTGTAATGGAAGAAAAGCTTCATATATTTGAAAAAGAAATAAATAACGAGCGTATAAGATTAGTAAACAACTGCACACTACCTTTATAATATTCACCACACTCCAGAATCTCAGCCAATGTTTTCAGTACCACGACAACAACACTGCAATCCATGACAGTAAGCATATCACTGAGAGGGGTAAGAGCACCTTCACGCACAATTCTTGTTATATGTTCTTTGTTACCACCAGCAACCGCATTAGCAATAACCCAGCAAGCCTACAAAGTATTTCATTTCATTTCAATACTACTGATCTATTGAAGTTGAAAAATTTCATGCTGTTTTCATTCACTTTTATTTCTCATTTGCTAAGAATCTTACAACAGCTAGCGAAATATGAAAGGAAAATCATTTTAAGACTTATTTTTCATGAACTTTGGATTTTGGGAGTCACACATTCCTCGCGGATTTGAGAGGTTATGATGAAACATACTAGAGTTGAGATAAAAATTTTCACAGTGTTGAAATCATTGCGGCATACTGTTACGATCGTCACACAAGAGATTATTATTTATCGAGAACCATCAAGACCTTGGCTATTGTCTTCGAGTGCTGTGACAGGTGGGGTTGGGGCATTCATTGTACATTGCAGTTTCGTTGGGAGGTGGGAGAGACGTACGTTGGCGTGGAACTTACATCGCATATGTAGTTTCATTGGCATAAAAATTAAAGAGAAAGAAGTGTGTGAATTTCAGGAATGGAAGAATTGGAACGCCTTTCGCTAGTGTCAAGAGTATGTGTCGAGCTTGATAATCACTTTGGGCTAGCAGATAAGGATGTCGCGGAATTTATCATATATTTGGCAACTGAAAATCCGACTTTCGATAAGTTCAAGGAAGCAATTATGGAGGAAGGCTTAGCTGATCAGGTTTTACATACACCAAGCTCGTTTCGAATAATCTTTTGAATCCTTTCCTCATGTTTGTCACTGAGAAACAATCAAATTTTCCACGTGGCCAAGGAAACAAAACTTCAATCAATCTTATGAAATTAAAATTCGGTGCTGTTCGGAAGTGAAAGAAAGAAATAATATGAGAAAAAGAAGATATTTATCAATTTTATCTTTTTATTTGTACATTTTTTGTATATATTTTATTTTCAGTTCAATGATTCTCTGTTAGCAAATCTCCTTCGCATCATACAGTCCATGCAATTGAAAAAAAATGATGTAGTAACCGTAAAAACTCTTACGAATGATAAGGAATTGCTTCGCGAAACACTTCCAGCTCTTGCGATGCCAAATGTCGACGCAGATAAATTGATGACTGAATTAGAGGGTTTACAACCAAAATGGATGGAAGAAAGAGTCCGTCTTTTTTTCATTTTGTTTCTAAGGCAGGAAATTGTTGATCTTTAGTAAAGTAATTTTAGAGAGAATGATTTTTCCGAAAAAACAAATTATTGCGTTGTTATTGAATTTTGGTCTGATTTTATATGCTGCTGAGTTGTTTAGTTTTCTAATTTGATTTTTTCAGTTTTCGTTTCAAGTTTTTCTCTTTTTTTTCCATTTTCTTAAATTTTTAATGAAATTTAGGCAAGAATTATGGACGAATCAAATAAAAGAGAAAAAAAACGTCATCGATCAAAAAGTATAGACAATGGAAAAAGAAAGCATCGCCGTTTCTCTGTCGATAGAAAAGATAGGCATTCGCATGACCGAAGACATGGGAAAAATATGACTGAGACGGATCGAAGAAGGAAACGAAGCAGAGATCGGGATAAAAGACAGGATGAGTCATCTGCAAGGTAAGTTTCACATATTTCTTAATTTTCAGTTGTGAAATTCTAGCGATCACATGAATAGGATTAAACTAAGATAATTAGAGTGGGACAAGTAGGTAATCATTGCTGTTTTTGATTTAATGATATTATCTTCAGAAGAGATCGCAGGAGTAGATCGCATTCTCCCCAAAATGAAAGGCGGAGAGTTAGTCTTGCTCCAGTTGTTGGTGATATTTACGATGGCCGAGTGACAAGCATTCAAAGTTTTGGAGCCTTCGTACAGGTATGAGATTTTTTTACTCACTGTAAGTTGACTGCAGTTCATTTAGAAATTGGGAATTTGGTCATTTCTCGATTACGAGACATGGATTGTTTGTTTTCCTTACTTAATTTTACTGGATTATTCATTAATTTATTCTCTTTAAGTTTTTTTATGTTGTTAAAACCGCAGTTTCGTTCAGTTGGAAGGCTTACGTCAGCGCTTTGAAGGTCTTGTCCATATATCTCAGATCAGACAGGACCGAGTAAACGCCGTCTCTGATGTGTTAAATCGGAACCAAAAGGTCAAAGTTAAGGTAAATAAACATTTCTTTTATTCAAATTAGTGTATATAATTTTTATTTTTCGAGATAATAATACAAAGCATATCTTATCAGTGCTTATGTATATTTGTAGATTTGTTTTGTAGATTTTGTCAACACTTTGAAAGTTGCTTTTAGGTGATTAAATTCGAGTTAGGAAAAGTTGGTTTATCGATGAAAGAAGTTGATCAAGAAACAGGAGAAGATCTTAATCCATATGAGCCTACAACACTTGCAGATGGTGCTCGTCCACCTCGCAATCCCGAAGCACCATGGATGGATGCTTCAGCTTCTCGTAATCCGGATGATGTGTCTATTACTCATTCTAAAAGGTTTGTAATTAAAACATGCAATTCATATACTCTGTCGAGTGCTTTTTTGCTTTATCTAATCACGAAGTAGCATTTTTTTTTTTTTTTTTTTTGGGATTAATTTGTATCTAAATGAATTTCAGTGTAGCAAAGAGTCGTGTTCGTTTAACGACTCCTGAAAGATGGGAGTTGAAGCAAATGCAAGGCGGGGGTGCTATCACTAATGCCGATTTGCCTGATTTCGATGAGGAGCTTGGTGTTCTCAGGAATTATGATGGTAATATTCATTAATACATAGATTTTATCTAAAGTTAAGTATTTGAAATTTCTTTTTCAATTTATATTGTTGATATCAGCTTAATATTCTTATTAAATGTTATTTTTAGAAGAAAGTGATGGTGAAGATATCGAAATAGAAATTGTTGAAGAAGAGCCGGAATTCTTACGCGGTTATGGAAAGTGTATGTTGGATCTTGAACCAGTAAAAGTTGTGAAAAATCCAGACGGAAGTTTGGCGCAAGCGGCCTTAATGCAGGTCAATTAATTATAGCTTTTTATTCATTATTTTGTCAGTTTGTAAAAGAATTTTTCGTCTTCTATATCTTAATGCATTTATTATTGCACTAATACAAATGATTTCAGAGTGCACTTGCGAAAGAACGACGAGACCAAAAACTGCAAGCACAGCGTGAGCAGGAATCTCATTCACATCGTAGTGGTCTTTCGTCCACTGCCAGAATCAATGATCCTATGGCAGAATTATCCGTACAATCCTCAGTGGATACTTCGGGACCAAGCCAAAGACAGAAGGTAGTTTTAAAAACTATAATTGAGCCTTATTTTTATGAAAATGTTGATTATGATAGTTTTTGGTTAAAGCTTTTATGGGATCTGTTACGTTTTTATTCTGGCAACTTTTGCATAGCAGCAAAACTCCCTCCCGAGTTACTTATTCCTCACTGTTGTGAACAGCAGTGTATTAGAACATTTCGAATATTACCATAATTTGGAATATTTTCTTGCTTGAAGCTTTATCGATTTTGTTGGCGAGTGCTGTAGCAATGTATGCATTTGAATCTCTATAGATGAAATCATAAAAGAGAAAGTGTCTAAAATAATTCAGGAGATGCCGGAATGGCTGAGACATGTAACTGCCGGTGGGAAAGCAACCTATGGGAAACGAACAAATATGTCACTGAAAGAACAACGCGAATCGCTTCCAATTTTTGCATTGAAAAAAGCGCTTTTGGAAGCAATTGCTGCACAGAATATTTTGATTGTCATTGGTGAAACTGGATCCGGAAAAACAACTCAAATCACTCAATACATGGTTGAAGTTGGGTATGCTGCTCGTGGTCGAATTGGTTGTACTCAGCCGAGGTAAACGAAAGTATTTTTTGAATTATTTTTCATACATAATGCTTTTTGAATTCTGTATTGAAGTCCTTTTATTTAAAATTTAGTTTTGTTTTATATTCCATTGTGGAGATTACTGCAGCAACACAGTTAGTATGTGCCTGGTAAAAGTTGCGAATGGCTTACGAAAAATCAAATGTAGAGTTCGTTATTCCAAAATCCAGATAGTTATCTATCATTGAATTATAATATAACTTTTAATTCAGTAATTATTTCTGACCTATTAACTTCGTTGGCGGAGCAAGCTGATTCAGTGTACTGAAATATATCGATACTGCACACCTTGTAATCTGTCCCTATTGACACTGTGGCGAAACACTTTTACATTACTGCTTGCTGTTTACTTATTTTAATATATGTTGTCAGTATTTAAAAATGTGTCATATATTGAGTTGTTATCCTATCATTTCTGTTAGTGACATTATCAACTGCTTTAATATTTCTTTTTTGTCTACGTTTTATTCACTTAGTTACTTTATTATTTGAAGACGTGTGGCCGCTATGTCTGTTGCAAAGCGTGTTGCCGAAGAAATGGGTTGCAGACTTGGCTCTGAAGTCGGTTATACTATTCGATTTGAAGATTGTACAAGGTTGCTTATTCGTTATGGTTTCCTTTAGTATTTTTGGTTGTTTATGTAAACAGATTGTTGGGTAAATATGTCTCTTGAATTGGTACTTGAACTGCGTTTGAAAATAATATATTTTAGTCATTAAATAATTTATTTTGCGAAATCATTGGCATTTTTCATATTTTCAGCCAAGATACTGTAGTGAAATACATGACGGATGGTATGTTGCTTAGAGAGTGCTTATTGGATCCGGATTTAACATCTTATTCGGTAATAATGTTGGACGAAGCTCATGAAAGGACTATCCATACTGATGTTTTATTTGGACTTTTGAAAGCTGCAGTGAAGAAACGACCGGAGCTCAAGCTAATTGTTACTAGGTATGTTTTTATTGATTATTTTCCTTTGAAAGCTTTATTGTGAAGGAAAATAAAAGTACTCTGTTCGGTGTTCCAAACATAATAATTTCAGGCTTGCTTTAAAACATCTTCAGGATTTATTTTAAACGGAGTGCTTGGATTTTGTTTTATATTTTAATGGAATTAAAGATTGAGCAGCACAATTTGTTTTATAGTGCCACTTTGGACGCTGTCAAATTCTCAGAATATTTTTATGAAGCCCCCATATTTACAATACCTGGTAGAACGTTTCCCGTTGAAACTCTTTATACGCGTGAACCAGAAACGGATTATTTGGACGCGGCACATATAACCGTCATGCAAATCCATCTGACCGAACCTCCAGGCGATATCCTTGTATTTCTCACTGGACAGGTATAATACAGAGAATTCATTAACTTCATGGTATTTTCACTTCTGCAGGATCCCTAGGTATTTAAGATTGCTTCGTAAATTGTTTCCAAGTTTTGATTTCATATAATGCAATAGAAATTGATTTTTTTTTTCGATTAATATTCATTTGTTTATAAATGCAGTTTGCAGGAAGAAATTGATACTTCTTGCGAAGTTTTATATGAGAGAATGAAAAGTCTTGGTCCGGATGTGCCTGAATTGATAATTTTACCCGTATATGGTGCGCTGCCGAGCGAAATGCAAACACGAATATTTGAACCTGCACCACCAGGCAGTCGAAAAGTGAAAATTGTTGTTATTTTGTTTGAACTGTTATGCATCAGTGAAATACGAATTTCCTTATGAAATCGTTAAAATTTCAGGTGGTGATTGCAACTAATATTGCTGAAACTTCATTAACGATAGATGGAATTTATTATGTAGTCGATCCAGGTTTTGTAAAACAAAAAATATATAATCCAAAAAGTGGTATGGATTCGCTTGTGGTTACACCAATTTCTCAAGCACAAGCGAAACAGAGAGCTGGTCGAGCAGGTCGTACAGGTCCTGGCAAATGTTACAGACTTTATACAGAAAGGGCATATAGGTATTTCTGTTTTACTAGTTTTATTAATTTAAGTAAATTTCTTCTGCAGTATAGCTTGTAGCCTACTTGAGGATCCTTTTGATTTTTGCAGACTATTTCGAAGAATTTTTTTGAACAGCTTCGATTTGTGATATCTTTAAATTTTGACCAACCATTTTTTGAATGTCGTATTGCAGAGATGAGATGTTGCCGACACCTGTGCCTGAAATACAACGAACAAATCTTGCATCAACATTGTTGCAACTAAAAGCTATGGGAATCAACAATTTAATTGATTTTGATTTTATGGATGCACCACCAGTAGAAGCTATGATTACAGCTTTAACACAGTTGCACACTTTAAGTGCTCTTGACAACGATGGATTATTGACCAGACTTGGTAGAAGGGTATGTCTTATGTAATACAATTTCTGTAGGTATCCATTTCTGAAGCTCAAAAAATCTTTCCATTATTTGTAGGTTATAGAAGGCTGTATTTTATTATAATGAATGATGTATGGAAGTTTTGCCCTAAAAGATTTTTTAACGGTTCGTTATTGCAATTGGTCTTTTATAATCAATATATCTACAATTTGAGATTGGAGATTAACTTTCAGATTATTGAATTAATAATTATTTTATTTTGCACAATTTTTTTCTTCTTTTTTTTTCATATCTTATATTTTGATAAATCTTATCACTTTGGATTTAGATGGCTGAATTTCCATTGGAACCTAGTTTAGCCAAGCTGTTGATCATGTCGGTGGATTTGTGTTGTTCAGATGAAGTGCTCACTATCGTTTCTATGTTGTCGGTGCAAAATGTTTTCTACAGACCAAAGGTAGTTTTCGTTTTTTCCATAAATTATCTCAGTTTATTTCATTCAAGTTTTTAAAAAGTTGATCTAAATTCATGTTCAGAAAACTTTAGTTTTGTATTGAAGGACAAACAAGAAATAGCAGACCAGAAAAAGGCGAAATTCCATCAGCCAGAAGGTGACCATTTAACACTGTTAGCTGTTTACAACTCTTGGAAGCATCATCATTTTTCGCAGCCGTGGTGCTATGAAAACTTCATCCAGATTCGAACTTTAAAAAGGGCTCAGGTCTGTGTTAATTTCATTATTATTCATCATTATTTTATTTTAATTTGTTTTAGAATTTTTGTACATTTTTTACAGAATTTTCAAGTTAATTCCTGTTCAACATACTTTTTCTGCAGGACATTCGGAAACAATTGCTTAGTATCATGGACAGGCATAAGCTGAATACAATAAGTTGTGGTCGAGATGTGCAACGTATACAGAAAGCTATTTGTTCAGGATTTTTCCGAAATGCAGCAAAGCGAGATCCACAGGTACCCTCTTTAATAAAGTTAATATAAAATAATCAGAATCGATGTAAATGTATAGAATGGTTAGTTTAAGATGCTTCTTTTTAGATATCTTTAATTTCCAAAGTTCGAAAGTATTTTGAATATAAAAAAATTGCAATAAAAAAATGATTCAGCCATTTTTATTGTATTCTTAGCGAATTCAATTAATTGGTAAATTCTTTTCATTGTAATTATTTCTTTTTATTTTTTTTTTTTTTTTTAGGAAGGATATCGAACAATCGTAGACGGCCAAAATGTTTATATTCATCCGTCTAGTGCGTTATTTCAAAACCAACCGGAATGGGTTGTTTATCATGAGCTTGTCATGACAACAAAAGAATACATGCGTGAGGTTTGTGAAGTCTTACTGTTATGATAATTTGTGACAAACTTTGTCGTACATTACTGTAATTTGAAACTTATTACTTTTTATGAGACGAATAATTATAAATTGAAAAAAATAGATACTTTTCAAATATAATGTTCCATGAACTAGGTGAATGATAACAGTTGTGAGACACGAGTTTTTGCAGGTAACTGCTATCGAGCCGAAGTGGTTAGTAGAATTCGCGCCATCTTTCTTCAAAATGGGTGATAATACGAAATTATCAGCATTTAAAAAGAATCAAACGATTAATCCTTTGTATAATAAGTATGAGGATCCGAATGCTTGGCGTATTACACGACTGAAGAAGAAGATCTACAATCCAAACAGATAGTTTATGCACTTTGTCTTACATTGATTCGCATTTTGTAGAAAAATAATAGGTATGAATTTTGAACTTTATTCCTTGCGTTTGTATCAGTCTTAATTTGCTTTTACTCAGTTTTTAACTGTGAACTGTACTTTTTATTGACTGTTTTGTTTTCCCTCTTTTTTTTTTTTCATAAAGAGCTCAGTGAGAGGTCTTTGAAGTATAAGAATAAATTGATATCATTTATTCATGATGTAAGCAGTGACACGTGCAACTTAGACCTCGCTGTTTACTAGGACTGCATAGCTAATTTCATAATGTTTAGCAAGCCTGCGGTCTAAATTCTACTTTTCTAACTCATCAGTAATTCGATATTCCGCTTGATCTTGATTTTGATCTTTCGAATAAGGATTGATTTCTGTTTTTCGAGATGAAATGCTTACCTAGCGCCTTTGTAATCAGTTGTAGCATGGCTTTAATTATTAATTCAGTTACAGTACGGTTATAATCATTCGTTCAGTGACGAAAAATGGAGAAGTTGAAATGAACAGTGTGTGCCGATAATTCTTATTTTAGCAGCCTATGTTTGTTTTCAGTATCAGGAAAAACTCTAGCGAAGCAGCATATGTGTGTAATTTATGCAAATTTTGAGCATCGTTTTAGCAACCTTTGGTTAGCCTAATTTATGATTACCTGTGGAATAGTTCAAGAGCTTGTTTGGTGTGTCTAGCTTGATTAGGTTATAATCCTTCATAGAATTTGCTGTAAAAATATCAGTTTTCTCTCTGCAGTTCGAGTGCGTTCTTAGATACAAATAGCTGACATCTGAATTCTTCCCAAAAAATCAAATTTCAATCAATAATATTGGTCATTGGAAGAATTCAGTTCAGTTCGATTCGATTCTTCATTCTCTCATAATCATATTGTTACATACGTCAATCAAAAAAAAGCTCATGAATTGAAATCACTGCATTTGTTGACTTACACGCAGTATTATCAAAATTATTTATTGAATTCTAGCTTTTCTGAATGAAGCTAGGATTTTTAACTGCACAGGAAATCAATATATCTTCCACTTATTTATTCCGCTGTAATTATATGTAATCGGATTACAAAGCTCCATTATTAGTTGAAACTTTACCTGTCTACCTCTTTCCTCCTGTTCATCTAGCTGCTGCAGTCCAGCATGATAAAAGATAACAAAATGAAATCCATCGTGCTTTCCTTGAAGAGAATCTGTCTTCGAAGAATTCACTCTGTCCTTTTCATTATTTATGTAATGTAATCCAACTGGATTAAATAAACTAATTGTAAGCAAGTTTTTTTGATTAAATAAACGAAGTTACAAGTAATTTAGTTTTGACAAGTTTTATGCTCTATGATATCAGAGGCAATTGCTTTACGAAGAGATACTAAATTCCCAGGATTTGCAATATTTATGATAAACTACAAAAAGACTGGGCCTATTTGAATAAAATATCTCCGTTGCTGTAGTCTTGCTAGTAAATAAAAGTAAGGTTAACCAGTTATGAGTAGACACGTTAAAGTTCAGGTAAGGGGGAGGAGATTTAAAAAGTTAGGATTATTAGAATTTCGTTGGGAAGTGGGAAAGACGTACGTTGGCGTGGAACTTACGTTGTATGTGGAGTTTCATCGGAATAAAAGTTAAAGAAAAGGAATTGTGTAAATTTCAGGAAAGAAAAAGCTCAGATAAGATGGAAAAAAAAAAATTATGAGAAGGCGCATCGTGCTAGTGTCAACAATGTATAGAAAGCTACAATGCCACTTTGGGCTAGCAGATAAGGATGTCGCGGATTTATCATTTATTTGGCCGCTGGAAATCAAACTTTCGATAAGTTCAAGCAAGCAATTACAAAGGTAAGATTAGCTGATCAGATATTACATAAATGAATCTCGTTTCGAATAATCTTTTGAATCCTTTCTTCATGCTTATCACTGAAAAAAAACAATTTTTCCACATGGACAAGGAAACAAAGTTCCAATCAAGCTCATGAGATTAAAATTTGATGATGTTCGGAAATAAAAGAAAGGAAGCAATGCAAAAAAAAGGATGAATTTATCAATTTTAGTGTTAGAGTTTTTTCATACGAACATTTCTTGTACATATTTTATTTTCAGTTCAGTAATTCTTTGTTAGCAAAGCTTCTTCATATTATACAATCCATGTAGTGATACGAAACATTAATAACTAGTTCTTTACTTCTGATAAAAGTATATTACCATATTTTTATGTTTAATGTTATAATATAACCAGCAGAGTGTTACTGATCCGTGACATCCCACTGTACTTGTAATTTTAGGATATAAACATGCAGATATTTTTTGTTAAAGGCACTTCTGCAAAAATTTTTTAAACCAATCAATAATCTTTGACCATAATATAAAAAAAAAAAAAAAAATTACAGAGGAAAAAATTATTGGAAAAATTCAAAATTGGTCTTCACTCTAGATCACTTCTCGCTCCATTTATTTTTACCAAGAAAAAGAAAATATATTTCCTCTTAGAAAACACATTTTGTCCTCAAATTTCTTTTTATTGACTTCGTTTTGTTGCAAAATCTCAACGCCTCTAATCCTATTGTAAATTAAATTTTTTTAAAATATAAATATAAAACATATTATGCTGACAATGTATAGAAAATTCTCCTTCAATCAATAATTAAAAATATTTTTCAAGGCTATACTTGTTCATATACATTATTAACAAATGCTACGAATTAAACACCAAAATTATGCTGCAACCTCAAATTCATGCCATATTTTACAAACTGCCGTTGGATCATTTGAATTGACGAATTCCAATTTCGGGGCAATCATAACTAAGAAACATTCATTTTGATGGGTTTTCCATATTTCTGTTTCCTTACCGGATTTTTATTTTTGTCAGAATCACATGAGATAAGACAATATCACTTAGCGAAATAGAATCACTAATTTATACATGAATTTACGGAAGGATTTTTTAAATCAGTTATGGTATTTTGACTCCAGTGAAATCCTGAATTCCGAACATAACTAAATCATGAATATATTAGATCCCATCTGATGTCGGATTTACAGAAAAGAAAAAGTCAATACATTCAAAATCTGAAGGAAGCTACACAAAAATCAATACATTCGATATCTGGAGAATATATAGATTAGGAGAAATTAAAATGATTTCTAGGTTTACCACTGGAATCTACAGTTGTTGAATTCCTATTGCTGGTAGCCTCATCATGCTCGTCATCTTCACGAAGATAATATCTTTCCATAATTGCGCATGCTTTAAAAAATATTTCCGTATTCGTACTTCTGAAGGAAAGATTACTTGAATTAGACGATGAAAATATATTAAAAAAGATAAACTGATTACAGGTAGTAAAAAAAGAAAAACAGAAAGCGATGAAAGGCCCAAGCTAATCAACTCTACTCTCTAGAAATATATATAAACTAGTAAAAATTCTTATAACCGTGTGAAGACCTGCTCATGCTATAAGAAATAAAAGGAATTTTCTCGAGCACTTTCATCATGGAAAGATCAACTTACAACATCAAAAATTCCAATTTATCGATTACATTCAATTCTTCCAGCATGACAGAGTATGGGTTTCTGCCATTAACTGCAAAGAGAATAATAATAGTAAAATAAATATAAAAAAATATAATTACCAACACTTCTAAACCATCAAGACAACTATCAAAGCTGTCTTTTTCTAAAAAGTCTCTTGGCACCGATGTAGTTGATAAATGTATCGCTATTACTCTAGTCCTACTCCTAGCAATTCAATATCAAAGTATTCATTGATCCGGTCTACCGATCCTGGACTTTAGTCACATTAAATCATTTTCAATTTCACAAATATTCTTTGTGAAGTGAACTGTCAATAAAAACTCTAAAAATGATTTCTAGCAAAAACTACTTTTCATTTCTAATTAATTTTAATAAATTAAGAAGAACCACTGACAACTGGAAAGTTCCAATTTTTTGGATGTCCCATGCTAACCTAGCGGAAATTGATGAGCAAATATATAAATATACGCCACAATATATTAAAATTTATAATAAAGTTTAGCTATGCTTGATACAGATCTCATTCTATATCTTTTCAAATGGTAATGAAGGATGCTATATTTAGTGTAATGGAAGAAAAGCTTCATATATTTGAAAAAGAAATAAATAACGAGCGCATAAGATTAGTAAACAACTGCACACTACCTTTATAATATTCACCACACTCCAGAATCTCAGCCAATGTTTTCAGTACCACGACAACAACACTGCAATCCATGACAGTAAGCATATCACTGAGAGGGGTAAGAGCACCTTCACGCACAATTCTTGTTATATGTTCTTTGTTACCACCAGCAACCGCATTAGCAATAACCCAGCAAGCCTACAAAGTATTTCATTTCATTTCAATACTACTGATCTATTGAAGTTGAAAAATTTCATGCTGTTTTCATTCACTTTTATTTCTCATTTGCTAAGAATCTTACAACAGCTAGCGAAATATGAAAGGAAAATCATTTTAAGACTTATTTTTCATGAACTTTAGAATTTTGATTTTTTTGGATTATATATATATATATATATATTTTTTGAAATATGATAACAAGCAGTAAATGAAATAAATTCAAATAAATAATTTTAAACCAAAATAAGTCAGAAATTTCCATTGATTTAGAAGCAGTAATTTAAAATTTGCATTCTTTTTTTTTTCTGAAATTTCACATTTTTATGAGGGAATATTTAAAAAATCAATATTTGATGCAAAAAAAGGAAGCCATAATTCTCACAGAAATGAAAATTACTTCTGAACGAATTTGGAATGTCTCCGTTTTCAAAATTTGTATTAAAGATGGAACTATTCCAGCATCAAAGATGGTTTGTATCTGCGAAGATGTACCAGCAGCAATATTTGACAATACCCAGCATACTTCACGCTTCGTTTTCTGATCACCGTCCAGCAATAGGCGATGAATGTTGTTCAACGCATTCGTACAGCTTACAACATCTTTAATTGTTTATATCTATTACTAATTATCAAGGTATTGTATCTATTATTAATTTTAAATTCACAGTTCCAATAAGAAGTTACTGATATTTCTCGTACAAAGCTGTGCATCGGACATCACATAAGCGCACCAGCTTTTCAAGATGAAAACATTACTTACTGAAGATTCTGGAATAAAATTTATACATATTTTTGATGGCTAAAAAAATCAAACTAGAACTGAAACCAACAAAAATCATAATAAGCCCAGATTTACTTTGTGTTTGCTCGTCATCTCCTGAAACAATATTTCCAACTGCCAGTAATGCCGCCAATGATATTTTCAAATTGGGATTTCCCATGTGCTCTACCAGACATTCAACGGTATTTGGTTTCAAAATATATTTATATGAACTTTCCGGAGTAGCATCAAGTAACCGACCAAATGCACGACATGCATCTGAGATTATTAATGTATCATTACTATACAAAGCTTCATTGAACAATGGCAACAGCACTGAGATCTGCAATTCATCCACTATTACAAAATATTTAAATGAATGCAAATATTTGTCATCGACTAATTAAAGGTATTACAAAATAGTTACCACTGAAAAAAGATTCTACAATTTGCTTATTTAATTTGGCTTATATTATTTAATAAAAAGTTCTTGCGATCCTATTCATCAATAAAATGCAAAAAAAAACCTTTTTTCATTCCTATTAAACGCATGCTACAACTTATTGAAATGTGAAATGAAGCCAACCATGTCAAACTACATCATATTTCAATAGACTACAAATAATAGAAATTTGGACTGACAAGGAACTCTCGCATAACTAAACTCATAAACTTATAACGGAAGTTTATACTAATCTTTTCGAGATCTACAGGCGGCTTTTTTCCACGGCATAAATTTGAAGCAGCCCAAACAGCACAACGCGCTTCCATCAATGTCATACTTAAAAGAAAATGAAATCTTTAAATCCAATAATTGAGTAAGGAAGACAACAATAAAAAGCCTGCACAATTTTATAAAACTTACCCATCCGGAATCATCGCCATTCTTTGGGCCATACCATATTTAATGCACAGATCTCTGTATTCACAACATTCGGCTGCTATGTTTCCCAGTGCAAACAATGTTAGCTCACGCAATTCACGGTCTGGATTACTGCAAATATCCAAATATATCAGCGATATTTCGACAAATTTTTGACAAATGAAAAACAAGCTAATAAGATGAATTGTTAAAAAAAAAATTTGGGAAATGTTCGAAACAAAAAAGACATTACCCAATCAAATCTACCAAACATGGGACTACACCACTTTTGACAATTGCTTCCGTATGCGTTGAACAGATGGAAACAATAGCACCAACAATATGAGTAGCAGTTCGACGCATATTAAGAGTCGGCCCAGCTTGCAACAACTCCACGATGCGAGGTATTAAATTCAAGGCAACAATTTCATCTGCCACATTACTGGCGTTACCTTTAACACTTGTAAAAAAATTCTGAATTCCACTACAAATTTTGATATTAATTGTAAGAGATTTTACAGAACAGCAAAAAGTATTTTTTTTCAAATGAAGATAGAGTAATTGTTCAACAATTTTGGAAAATTAAGAAGCCATCTAGATAGTTCAATGGCTCAGTGGAGTACAACGGATATGAGAATTTTTCCACTGTTAAGAAAAAAAAGAAGTTGATTTGATCATTACATGTAATCGATAAGTGGCTATAATAGATCAAAGATTTTAGATAAAGTGAATGTTAAAGGACAGTAAAGAATCGCCGTAAATATATTTAACATGATATAGCATACTTTTACAGATGCATATATATGACCAACCATCGCATGTTAATGCACATTACGGATGACGTTTGACCGAATATATCTTATCACATCTGCTAATGTAATGTCTATTGTTATAATACTTGTAAGATTGTGTCTTACGGTCACAATTACTGCTCTATCTCCCTCTCTCATTCTCTCTCTCTCTCTCTCTCTCTCTCTCTCTCTCTCTCTCTCTCTCTATATATATATATATATATATATATATATATATATATATATATATATATATATATATATATATACGATTAAACGTCGAATGCTGACATCTACAAGATACAATCCAAATCGAGTTGAGAAAACTGTTCAAAAATTAAGCTAAGCTAAAATTACTTGCACGGAAGCGACGTCTATAGAAATCCAGAGATTGCTCAATATCTTCCGGGCATTCTCCATATAACTTCGCAATAATTCGCTCATCCATTGTAGTACAGACCTAAAACAATAATTCAAAAGTTAATTTCATTTTTCCAAGCCTTGCTGAATTTTACCTATGACAATTTCACTTTTCTTCTATGACAATTATTTTATCTAAAATTCCATTCACTGTAGAGGGATTTCAGTTCATTAATGAAATTTCAGTGCATACCGGAGTACAGTGAAATATGAAATGAACCAACAGAATTCAAAACACATCTTCTTTGATTAAAAGAAATATGACAAAGAGACGGCTAAATTTTGGACGGAAGTAAAAACTTGAAAGAGATTACAAATTAATAAGTTATAGAAAAAAAAAAATTAAAACTATCAATCTGTTCGTGGCCTGTCATTGTTATAACTTGGCTCCAAGTTGAACACGATTGTACATTAGCGTCCTGAAAGAGGATCACGATGCTAACTCAAATCAACTCAACTATGTGCTATCCTTAAAAAAAAAAAGAAAAAAAAGAAAAAATCTTTTATTATAAACAAGTAATGAGAAAGTGCTTACAAATTCCGATTCTTCAACGATTTCAGGTGGTGCCAGATCTATTTGACGTCGTTTGTTCAAATCATCGAATCGTCTAGCTTTACGGATTTCAGCACAAACCTCTTCACGTCGCTTACGCATAGCATCTGATGTCATGCCTAAAATATCTTTTTGTTTACTCATTAATATTTTGCTCACAAAAAAAAGTCTTTTTTTTTTTTTTTTAAATATTCTTTGATATTGAACGAATGAAAAATAACAAGAAAAAAAGAACTTATATAGAATCTCATATCAAGCCTATAATATCAGAATATTAATAACTAAATGTTTCTCCAAGTATCTCACAAAAACTGGGTTCATTTATACCATGATAATTTTTTTTATAATATATTATCCATAGAATAAAAAGAATACATTGCCTCCAGATATAAAAAACCCAGCTTTGTTAATAAATCAAAAACAGAGCAATTTGATCATTACTAATAAAATGAGGAAGATAGAAGAAAAAGAAAACAAATTCAATCATAATTACCTCTATTTTTATACATAGCTTCATGTGAAGAAACATCATTGCCGGATGATGATGGACCTTGTTCATCCATTTTTCCTGAAATGTAACGATTTCTCCGGAAAATGATTCATAAAAGCTAAGCGATCAATACTGCTCCTAGGAAGTAATAATTTGCTAAGAACACTTACAGCTCGACCAACATGAATCCACGAACCACCAGAATGGTACAATGAACCAAAATAATACTGCGAATATCGGCCCAACCATCAAATACCACAACATTTTTTTTGTTTTTTCTACTTCCAGGTGGCATATTTGCGTACACGTGTTTGTTGTTATCCTTGTGCATTTCGCCTCTGAGGTCTGTCACATAGGCTGTAAAAGTAGCGAAAGCACATCACAACGTCTTTATTATGTGTAACGTGTAGCAGAAACATCTTCCTTTTCAGTAATATTTCCAAAATAGAACAAATAATTTTATAATTTTTAAATACTTCAAAAAAATTATGAAATCTTAAAGTATTTAAAAATATACGACTTCGTAATCTTAAAGTGTTTAAAAATAGCGATGAGTTTTGAAGTGATCAGTAAAATTTTAAGTGGAATTAATGAAATTTTAGAATCTCAACAAAAATTAATGGAATTTTTGAAATCTTAAAAAATATTTATCTGCCATTAGCATCTATATATAAATAAAAATGTAAATGCTACCTGTTACTAATCAGGGATCTACGGGAAGTTCTCAACCGATTTTTTTCAAATTTTGACACGACCTTGCACTGCAACCGACTTTCTTTGTGAGTAAATATGGTTACGTTTTTTCACGTGTCACGTCCGTGACAACTGAAAATAGGTGAGGAGGTGGAGTTTATTGGATCCGCCTACCTTTTTTTCTGTTATTCTCCTTTTTTCTCCCATCTTTTTCTCTCTAAAAGATACGGTTAGCCTCCGCCTATCTTTTTTTCTGCCATTCTCCTTTTTCCCCCCATCTTTCTCTCTTCTTGGGTAAAAGATGCGGTTAGCAATAATAATAGAAATTAAACTAGGTTCAATGTGATTACCCTCGCGCGCCAATAAATGCGCATCATCATCACGCGTTAACAAAGGCGCCCTTTCCATCATTTTGTATAGGGATGTCAACGGGAGCGGTTTAATGCTCCGACTTCCTTTTTTTTTATTTTATAAATTTTTAATTTTATAGTTTTCTCCTTTAGTCGTTTTTTCCTTTTTTATTTATTATTAGGTTTGTTTTACTGATATTGTTAAGGGCTCAGTGTGATTATCCTCGCGCGCCAATAAATGCGCATCATCATCACGCGCTAACAAAGGCGCTCTTTCCATCATTTTATATATAAATGTCAACGGGAGCGGTTTAATGCTTCGACTCGGGTTTTTTTTTTAGTTTTCTCTTTTGGTCGTTTTCTTCTTTTTTATTTTATAAATTTATCATTAAATTTTTTTTACTAATATTGTTGATTTTTTACTGTTGCGTAATAAATAATAATTAATATTAAATGATAAATAATAATAAATAATAATAGTGATAAATTATAACCAATAAATAATAATGAATAGTAATACAGCATGTTGAATAATAATAAATAATCAGTGTGATTATCCTCGCGCGCCAATAAATGCGCATCATCATCACGCGCTAACAAAGGCGCTCTTTCCATCATTTTATATATAAATGTCAACGGGAGCGGTTTAATGCTTCGACTCGGGTTTTTTTTTTAGTTTTCTCTTTTGGTCGTTTTCTTCTTTTTTATTTTATAAATTTATCATTAAATTTTTTTTACTAATATTGTTGATTTTTTACTGTTGCGTAATAAATAATAATTAATATTAAATGATAAATAATAATAAATAATAATAGTGATAAATTATAACCAATAAATAGTAATGAATAGTAATACAGCATGTTGAATAATAATAAATAATAATAAACAATAAATACTTAATAATAATAAATAATTAGCTAATCCTATGTAACCCTCAACTAGGCTCAATGTCGATTACCCTAGCGCGCCAACAAAGGCGCCCTTTTCTATCATTTTATATAGGAATTTCAACGATAGTGGTTTAATACACCAACTCGCGTTTTTTTCCCCTTTATGTCGTCTTCTTCTTTTTTATTTAATAAATTTATCATTAGATTTGTTTTATCGATATTATTGATTTTTTACTTTTGCGCAATAAAGAATTGTTGATCATTTCTTTGTAACCCTCAACTAAAGTCAATGTCAATGACCGTCGCGCGCCAACAAACACGCATCATCAATATGCACTAACAAGGGCGCTCTGTTCTATCATTTTAAATAGCGATTTCAATAAGAACAGTGCAATAAATAATTATTGATCACTTCTTTGTAACCCTCAACTAGGATCAATGTCGATGACCGTTGCGCGCCAACAAAAGCGCATCATCATCACGGACTAACAAAGGTACCCTTTTCTATCATTTTTTAAATAGGAATTTCAATAAGAGCAGTTTAATATTTCGACTCAGGTTTTTTTCCCTTTAGTCGTTTTCTCCTCTTTTATTTTAGAAATTTATCACTAGATTTGTTTTATTGATATTATTTGATTTTTTAACTGCTGCGTAATAAATAATAGTTAATAATAAATAATGATAAATAATACTGATAAGTAATGACAAATAATAATAAATAATAATGAATTTTTTGACTCTGCCCCGTTCCGCATCTTCATGAGCGGACAGAATTTATTCACCACCCTTCTTTCTGCATTGACTGCGGCTACTTCTTGCAACGTTTCAAGTTCTCCATCGATCGATTTGAAATTTTCATGCCTCGTTGCATTCAAATGAGCGCGTGTTTTTAAATAAAGAAGGCCATGCGTAAAATTTACTAAAAGAGGCAATTCACCGTTTGTTTTTTGCTTTATGGGAAGGTTGGTTGCGTCAAACAAATGTAGGGATCATGATAGTGTATAATGAAATGTTTCCTTCAAGCGATTTGTGAATTATCTCTTTTCATATTAGGCTGGTATCACTTCTAATATTAGATTGTGTCTTGGATTGTCTGTTTGTTTTAGATGTTCAATGTTCATTTTAACACAACGTTTCAAGTTTTAACTCATTGCTTTGAAATTTTGACACAACGACGCTTCGCATGGCCGATCCAGCTAGTTTAAAATAAAACAAATACATCGATATAGTCGGTATGAGATGAATCATACTTGGCCTTTAGTATGCAAAGCTCAGTAAGCTCAGTAAAATATGCATGTAACACTTTTACATTTATGACTGTCAGTATCTTTGCAGAGCACATGAAAATTTCAAATCAATCGATGAATATCTAAAAACATGCGCGTATTCGAATGCAATGTTGATCAAAATTTCAAAGCAATGGCTTAAGGACTTTTCGATGTCTTAGATTGTGAATATAAATAATGTGCATACTTAAGAACTTTCGGACGTTTTAGATTTTGAACAAACAAACATTTCTATTTATATGGATTAGCTGAAGCTGGATACGCGAAGCGTGTTCGGTCTCCATAGATAGCTGGAAGCTTTTTTTTTTTTTTTTTTCGGAAGCTTAATCGATATTGTGGAAGATTCTTACAAAATTTTTTTTTTCGCAAGTTATTGAAATTAGGAAAATTAAAATAGCACAAGATAAACTATTGCGGCTTCTAGATGATTATAAATATTTCTAGAGAATTACATATATATATAAAAGGAGCATATCTATATAAAAGTGATAGCCTATTCGAATACAAGGTTTTGTCAGAATTTGAAAACAATCGGTGGAGAACTTCTTATGATTCCAGTGGATACGTTATTTCAGTTTAAGAGGTTACAATTCCCAATTTGATAGACGTTTGCATTCACGATCAGCAAAGCTCATTGTCAATCTTACAGTTGTGCGGTTTAGATCAGTTGGTAAAATTTACGAGAAGAGCAATTCAAGATACAATCTAATATTAGAAATCAGAGAGATAATCCTTAAATTGCTTGAATGAAACATTTGATTATACACTATCCTGACCTCGACATTTGTGCAACGCAACTACATTCCCCACAAATCAAAAAATATCTCACGAAGCAAAAAACAAACGAAAAGCTTGAATTGCTCATCTTAATTATTTAAAAACATTTGCCCATTGGAATGCAACGCGCAACGCGCATAAAAACTTCAAATCAATCGATGAATATTTAAAAACATGCGCGTATTCGACTGCAACTTTGTGTCAAAATTTCAAAGCAACAGGTTAAGGACTTCCCGATATTTAAGATTTTGAATATAGATAATGTGCGTGTTTAAGAACTTATGGAGGTTTAAGATTTTGGACAAACGAACATTGACATTTCTATTCATATAGATTAGCTGGAGCCGGACACGCGAAGCGTGGTCGGCCCCCATAGATAGTTGGATCGGCCATGCGGAGCATGGCCATGCGAGCTAGTGAAAAATAAATCTTAGTTTTTTTTTTTCGAAGTTTGAAACTATCCCGATGAATTCTCTTTTATCCTATTCCTTCCTTTTATAATGCACATACATAAATATACATATATTTTATAATAAATAAATATATATAATATAAAATATACATATATTTCCTCTTACTATTCCCTTGCTTATCAACGTATTTTGTAGCAAGAGAATTCCGAGATTTTTCTATGCTAAAATATCCTATGATAAGAATTTTCATATCAGAATTAAATGGTATAAGAAAAAATTTAAGCTATAAAAAAATTTGCATATTTTTAAAATCATTCGGTAAGATATTTGTACCAATCAAAAACGAAATATCTTTATAGTAATATGAAATAATCCTAGTCAAATTAATTTTTCATGAAATGATCTTAATATCAAGTTGAAAATGTAATAAACGAAATGATTTTTAAACCAACCAGTCGATTATATTGTTTAAAGTATAAATTACCTTCTGGAAGCAAAATATGTTTATAATTTTTTTTTTTTTTTTGTAAATCTTAGATGGCAGTGGATATCATGGAGTAAAGAATTTTATTAGATGAGGTTTTTTTTAAGTTGTTCAAGTTCAGTTTTATTTTTCGAAGTAAATTTAAAAACAACAAATGAATCCGAGAGTTATTCGTCCAACTTTAAAATTTAGGTTTTCCATTAGAAGTTTTGTTTTAATGCGGATGACGTGTATGACAATTTCTAAGAGATATCTTAACAATTATCTAATGAAATATATCAGAAGTTACAGAAAGTTCAATATGCTGAAGCTTAAACTTGTCATGCCGAAACTTAAGCTTCTTTTATTTTTAATACCCAAGTGAAGTTGGTAAATCTGATACTTTTTGCGCTATATTTTAATGCATTAATATTTTGTAATATTATTTCTAACATTTGAATCAACTGACTGAGACATTCAAGATCAAATCTTTCAATATTGATATTTTACTCATAATTGCTGCGATCAATTAAAAAAAAAAAAAAAAAAAAAAAAGATTGGAAAATAAAGCATATGATTCGTATATTAAATGCTATCAAAAATTTAAGATATAATATGTTTACTACAAAATGTTATCTTGAAATTTTAACTTTTTTCATAATTTTTCCTTTTATTTATAGAGTTTTTGCTTTTCCTTTTTTTTTTTTTTTTTTTTTTTTTTAAAGAAATATTAGGAATTCTTTTATATGAAATAAATAAATAAATATAAAAATAATTTAAAAAAAAGAAACAATAAATTAGTACGAGAAACGAAACTTATGCAAGGGTAAATTGTTCACTTTTAATTTTATTATCCAAAATATGTAATTTATAATTTTTTCTCTTTTTTTCAATTCTTTCTCCATTTCTTCAATTTTACTTTTCTCATTTAATAATTTTATAATTCTTTCATTTTATCTTTTTAACTGTTTGCATTATTTTTTTCAAGAACTTTTCAGGTAAGTGACTCGAGACATATGCTAATGTACTCGATAATATACTCGAAACTTAATATATGGAAATATTTGCTGGAAATTTCATTATTCTTTTCGTTCGTTTCAAATAATCAAAAGACCTTTTTTTTTTTTTTCACTATGCTGATCGAATATATAAAGATTAATGTAAGTAATATAAAAAATTGTGAGATGTCGACTCCACTTTTCATCAAAAAGCATCCTTTTTCACACATTTCATTCAATCAAAAAATGTATTTTAACCAGAAAAAAAGTGGTAGATTTTCAAATCTGGGAAATTAAATCTTTTTTTTTGTATATGTGTATTGGAAACTATATAAAATTTGTCTTTCTCATTCTTTTTCATCCCTTTTTCTTTAAAAAAACAAAGAGAAAAAGAAAAAAAAAGAAAACGAAATGTAATGAGAAATTATCGTTTTTAGAAGAACCATATGATTGTCACGGTATGAGATGAAATTTTATTTATTTCACTAGGACGACTAATATAAAATATACGTATTTACAATATAAAACTTCAAAATAAACGCAAAAACAAAAAATGAAAGAAGAAAAACAGACAAGGAAGAAATGGCAACGAAGTTTTTGTTTTTGTTTTTTTTTTGCTTTTAATACTAAAATTTTCGATAAAAAATCTATTTACAATACAACTGAAATGATTATAATTAAAATAATTAGCAATAAAGAAACGAGAATGAAATTATCATTATTGAAACAAAGCAGTTATCAATACATAATGATATTTCATTTTATTCTCTTCTGCCTTCGATATCATTTTACTGTTACTGTATTTCGCCAAATTTTCCGGAGGAAATGATTAGTTTATTTAACAGATTTATCAAGTTTTACATTCTATTCTTTTCCTATTCCTTTCATATAATTATCAAATATATTAAGAGTGTAATATGTTTTTTTTCGTGCGAAGAAATTAGCAAATGATTCAACCAATTATTCTATTCAGTGGAAAATTATTAAAAATGATTGAACTGTCATTGGATTTACTTAATGTGGGAAATTCAAACAATAGGTAAATGTAGTTTTGTATTTGAATTATTAAAATTTAGTTTCTTTTTCTGTTTGTATTTTTGAAAAAAAATTTTTTTTAATAACTATTCAAGCATAAAATGAAAGAATAAAATGGAATATAATAGAATGGAATAGAACAGAATAGAAAAAAATATGATAAAATAAAATAAATTACAATAAAAAGATTAGAATCGAAAGAACTATGGAACAGGACAGTGTATGCACATGTTCCGCTTGATATTCCTAATTTTGGCTAAATTTGAATGGAGAAAATAATTTGACATTAAAGTAGTAACAAGGTTTTCTTTTTCTTTCTGGATTATTCAAATATTAATCAGGTTATTTAGATAATCGTTGGCAGAATGAATAAAACTGCAGTAACATTAAAATGAGAAAAAAAAAGAACGAAAAAATTTCCATTTCTTCTTTTTTCTTACACTAAGAATAAAAAAATTTTTTTTTTTAAATTCAAATGCAGAAGAAAAATTTTTCTTGTATGAAATTCAAGTACAAGGCAAAAATACAACTTTTAATGAAAAATTTACGCGAAATATATGAAATGAATAAAATATCGCAGTTAATTTTAATCAATAAAATTTGTTAATAAGTATTTAAGCTGGAAAATAAGTGATAAATTGATCGAAATGGGTCAAATAAAAGTTTCAGCAAAATTAACACGAATATTTTTAAAAAAAATCCACGAATGATATTGAAAAATAACATTATACGATAATACTCTGAAATTTTTTAATACACAAAATCATAAAATGTTATTAATTGGAAAAAGAAAAAGGAAAATTTAATCAGCGAAATTCTTAAATCTACTATTTTTCCTTTCCTCTTTTTTCTTTTAAAATTTTATAACAATAAAATAAAGGAATTAAAATAGATCTAAATAAAGAAAAGATAAAGGAACTTTGATCAGTAATAATACTTTTGGCATAGAATATGAGTGACAAAGATATTTAAAGTAATCGTTATGCAGCGTAAATTTAAAATTGAAGTATTCATAAAAAAAAAAAAAAAAAAAAAAAAAAAAAAAAAAAAAAAAAAAACATGATTTATAATGCAAAACCGATTAGATAAAAAATTCATTTTAATTTCCGTATTACATTGGGTAAACTAAATTTTTTTTCCTTCATTTTTACTTTTTTTTTGTTTTTCTTTTTTCCGAGAATTTAAATTTTTTTATTAAATAAAATTTCAAATTTATTCGATTGAAGTTCGAACAATTTTTCTTTTTGAACTTCAATGCTCATCATGATTTAGGAAGAGAAAATCATGTCCCCTAACACACTATTTCTTCCTTTCTTTCCTTTCTACATTCGGATCGAAGAATTTTATTGTAAAGTTGTCACTAATTTAATTTAATCTATTATTCCAAAGATGTAATTAATTTAATTTTAATCAATAGAGTAACTTCAAGCATAATATTATGGGAAATATTTGAAATAATATATCTTATAGCATATTAGTATCTTTCAACTTTTAATGATGTATTATTAAGTCATAATACAATGCATATAATTAAAAAAAAATAATAATAATGGAAGAATCAAAAGAAAAAAAAAACAAACAAACAAACAAGCAATTTTAAAATTAAAAAAAAAAATTCCATTCAAAAAAATCCTATTATTAATATCTTAAAATGTTTTATATTATAGAATTAAAAAATATTTTTTCCTTTCTTATGAAAAATCAAATTTTTTAAACAGATTGTATTTGAAAAAAGAGACTTTGGAACTAAAATAAAGAATAAAATTTAAAACATACGCTTTTTTCTGTTGAGCGCAGTTTTATTTCAATTATTATGTTTTATAATTATCGTTTTTATTATCATTAAAACTATTATTAATACTATTATTAATATTATTACTATTATTATGGTTGTTAAAATTGTTATGTGGACAAGCAGCAAGAATTGCTAAAAACGCAGATGGCTGAAGGGTCGCATTTGGATCGATAAATGTTAAAATTTGCTGATAAGCCAATACTTGCTGAGCACATTTCAGGCAACCAGAAAATACTGGACCTTGCTGCTTCGAAAAGCCTATACAAATGATATAGAATATATGGAATTCTTATGATATTTTTTCTAAATTTGAAGTTTTTTTCGAAAATTTCAAGTATTTCATATTTTTTCAATATTGTTGTAGTTTTTCATAATCCTCAAGAAAATATTATCTAATTATTAGGTGAAATATTCTGAATTTTTAGAAAATATTATACAATGAATGAAATTTTTTTTTGGAAAATTAGGTGAACTTTCATTTCCATGTCAAATGTTAAATGTACAGTTTTATGGTATATTTTGTGGTTTTTTTGAAATATGAATTAAATTTACATATTGATATACATATGAAATATATCTATGACATATATAATTCATATAACTTCAGAGGAATTTTCTTATATGTTGAAATATATAGTCGATTTCAAAAAATAAAAAAAAAAAAAAAAAAATGAAAACTTTAGAAATGCTACCTATAGTTCTTCGCAAATTGTTACTATGATTTAATGCATCCAAATTTTTTTGTTTCTTTTGTCGCCTTCTTAATTTGATCTGAAAAATATTTTATCCAATTTAACAATTCCACAGGTATAAATGGAAAATTTAATTTAATAAAATTTCGAAAAAAAAAAGCGACAGAGTGAAACCTGATCAGCCATAAGTTTTTGTCGCTCTTGAACAACTTGGCATTTAGCGCATGGACAATCTCGAAATGGACAGCAACGCTTATGGCCCTTTAATCGAGTTAACACTGAATGTTGCGCACAACGTTGACAATTTGGTCGCCTTTCTAAAAATAAATTACATTTCTTAAGAAAAGAACTAATATTAGATGTAAAATTAATGAATGAAGAAAAGGGAGGAGGAGAAAAAAAGTTCCAAATTTATAACTTCAAAAGTTTTTCTGTCACTGGATTCTGTTTAAATTTGAATAGAATTACCTACAACATCATCTGCCAACCTTTTCCCTTCACAGCAAGTGGTGATATAGCTTGTTCTGGTGTTGGGGAAAATAAGTTCATATCCGGTAGAAGTGGAACATGTGTCAAAAAATTGTTATTTGATAGTGACTGTGATAACGATGATAATGATGATGATGATGATGATGATGATGATGATGATGATGATGATGATGATGATGATGATGATGATGATGATGATGATGATGATGATGATGATGATGTTGATGAGGAAGATAATGACAATGATAATAAAGGTGTTGGCGGTAATGCTAGTGGTAGTGGCGGTGGTGCTGGTAATGGTGGTGGTGGTGATGAAATACTTTCAATTTGTAACAATCGTGAATTTAACTCTCGTCGTTTGTCAACCATCTGAATTGGAATATGATTTCAAAAAAGATCAATTTATATCATTTAACAAACGGATGATAATATTTTGGAAATAAATTTAATTAATATACACTAGTTGCACATCAATATTTTACTACTACTATTGTTCCATGTTACCGTAATGCGCTATGATTCTATAGCACCATAATGCTGCTATATGGTATAATGGAACAAAACCATCGTTACCATAATACTGATACAACTCTATGCTACCATAATTCCATATATTAGCCATATATTGCTGTGTTGATATCATGATATTTTTATTATTATAAAAGCGAAATAATAAAAGTAATAGAAACAATGCTCAATATTATTGTATAAGCAATTACTGTAATTTACTGATAGTAATCATAGGAAGCAAATGTATGGTATAATATCTGTAAAGTCAATTTAATTGCATTTCTTCTCGTTCTTTTTCTTGTTTTTATTTTCTTTCATCTCCATCATTGTTCATTTACCTGACAATCATTGCATATGCAAAAACGATAAGCGCATTCTGATTTATGATTTTTACGTTTTACTTCTAAGCCATGATTCAGACAACGTTGACAATAGTATACACGTTTTTCGCCAAATAATTCTGGCAAAATTTCTTCAATATTCATCTAAAAATAAATCGCATATATTTGTATATAAGATTTCTTAATATTTGAACATTATTTGTAAAATTTATAGAAAAAAGTAAAATGTTCATGAATAAATTTTGCATATATCCAAATTCATATTCAAAAATTAACATTATCATAATTGCATATATTCAATTTAAATATGACCTGTCAAATTGATGATGAAATTTTGTAAGAAAAATCATGCAATTTCCAGTAAGAAAAGAATTCAGTTACCGAATAACGAGAGCATAAATCATCAGTACTTGATTTATTTATTTAATATTTTATAAACATCGATAAGAATGAATTGCATAATTCATATTACATTTGAAGAAAGTAGGAGGAATAAAGGAAAAGAAAACTGAGATTGCATTGGAAAGGGCAGATAAGAATTTGAGTTAATAAATTAAGTGAATCTAAACCATAGTTTTAATGTAAATTTAAATTAGCTCATGCATTTATTGTCAAAATTATGACAGAAAAACTTTGAGGAATTAGAACTGAATATTGGAAAATTGTTCATAATTTGAATATAGAAATTTTTTAATTCATAGTGAAACAAAATTAAACGGAACAACAAAATTTTTCTAAAATGATTGGAGAATAAAATTTTTTTAAGAATAAGTAAATTTAAAAAATTGAAAAGTATTTTCCATAATTCGATTTTTTCATATATAAAAATCATTTTCTCAAATTTCTTTCGTCTAAATTTTACAATATCTCTGATTTATTTGGAAAAAAAAGATTATTCAATTGGTAAGTGGAGTAATGAAATAAAAAGTTTAAGTTTGATTCCAGTTTGATATCATTCAGTTCAAAATGAGTCCAAAAACAGTTCTAAATAGATGCTTTGATGCAAAATTTTATTAATTCAAATATTCATCATTGAAATAAAAGAAACCTGCATGACTAAATATATTGGAACAAACATCAGAAAAAGTTAATGAGAATAATGAAGAAATAAAAAAAAGTATTTATCCAATTAAAAATCATAATTATAATTGAATAATTGTCTCCCCTCATATTTCAACACATTCTCATGTAATAACGATAGTTTATGCCATTATTAATTAATAATTGTTGAAATTATTCATTCGAATCAAACTGAACTCATGCAATTGTATCAATATGCGTATTTGTGCGTGTATTTTTATAATAATCATGATTATGCATATCGTGATTAATTTATCATAATACTGTTTTTAGTTAAAGATGTATAGATGTCTCTGTGAATTGCTACCAACACATCATTATTACTACAATAATTATCATTATGTAGATCGTGATTAATCCACTATTGTCCCATTATGGATATTTGTGTCTGTGTTGCTCATTACCGCATATTTACTGTTTTAATAATCATGGTTATATACCATGATTAACTTATTGTAACTTTTATAAGCATTAAAAATTTAACCAAAAATAGCACTTCTATAATTGAAAAAGAAAAAAAACGAATTCTTAAAGTATATCGGCTTTAAAAATAAAAGACTTATTGAAATATATATATATATATATATATATATATATATATATATATATTTGGAAGTATTTGGATATGATACAATTGAAAATGAAAAAAATCCTTCTTTTTTTCCCTTTCTTTTTCTCTCTCCCTCTTTCTATCTCCCTCTTACCTCCTCCCTCTCTCTTTCCTTTTTCTCTTTCATATGAGTAATTGCTGTACAAAAAAAAAAAAAGACGATGCAATTTCAGAAGAGCTTTTTTGAGCAAAACTTTTATTAATGGTATGGAAAATAATCCATCTTTGCTTTAAGCGGTTAGAGACAAACAATTGTTACAGTAATCGCAACTTGATATTGGATGTTGCCAAAAAGAACGGGTGGGAGAAAAGAAGATTAAAGAGAGAGGAAGAAAATAGGAGAAGGAGAGAGAGAGAGAGAGAGAGGGTTCGGGGATATGAATGACGGTATGAGGAAGAAAAAGGAGGGACCGCAAAATGTTATTACAAATGTTTATTGGTTTTTTCTCCTTTTTCTGTCATTTTTTGTTTCTCTAAATTATTCCAGTCCTTTTTCTTTTCCTTCGAGAATCCCTGCTTTAATTCCGAGATATCTGTGTATCGATTGATCATCGATCGATTCGTGGATCCATCTTCCTAACATTTCAAATCACTTTGGTCACAATTATTATTTATATGGCAATTTTTTTTTCTTTTTTTCGGTTCATTATTAGAAAGCAAAAAAAAAAAATGTTGAAATATGATAAAAAAGAAGGATGTAAAAAATTATTATAACATAAATATTTCAAAAAAAAAGATTTTAAAACATTTTTTCAAATACTTCCAAATATTTGCATTAGTAATTAAATTATTTCATCTACCACTTAATTATTTCATCTACCACTTAATTATTTCATCTATCACTTACTTATTCTTTCCTTCATTTAACCATAATATTTTCATATTGCAAAAATAATAGTAATAATGATAATAATAACAACAATGATAATAATAATATTTAATGCAGAAATACTACAATTTAATTTAACAATTCAAACATTTAATTTCTTTTTTTTTTTTTAAACCAATTTATTTAGAAAAAAAAAAAAAGAAAAATTTTAAAGCAAATAACAAAATGGCAGTGAAAGAGATCATCAAAAATCAGCCAGTAATCCTAAAAATTATTCTAAAATGTCTTTTTAAAATATTGAAATGGAAAAACAAAAAACAAAAAAAAAAAAAAAATCAGAAAGAAAGAGAGAAAAAGGAGGGAAAGAAAAAAAAAAGATGAAAGAAAGACGAGAATAAAATTGCTCTCTCAAAATTTTCCCTATTTTCATTCGCATTCTTAATGGGTATAAAATTAAGCTATTTATTTTATAATGAAAATAAAAAAAAGGGATAGAAAAATAGTGTTTCCATATAATTGTATTTTATATATATATATATATATATATATATCGTATAGAATATATTTTTATGAACATGAAAATTTCGATTGAGCCGGAAAGGAAGCAATAAAAAAGGTATATATAATTTCCGGAATCGTCCAAACCTTTTCTTTATTTTCTTCACTTTTCCCTTTCTCCCTTCCATTTTTTTCCCTCCCCCCACTTCACCTATTTTTCATTTCTTTCTTTTATTTTATCTGAAACAAAACGGAAAGAATTTTTAGAAATTTTGCGAATAGCTGTTAGCTTACCAAATATTTTTACATGACGATATTTTTGCCCGTTTTCTCAATTTCGTTTTGAATGAATAAAGAAATTTCCAAATGAAAATTCCAAATAAAGGAAATTTCAATCGTAAATGAGTGAAAATATAATACTAAAATAAAATAAAGAGAGATTAAATGGAATGTCATGTAGTAAATAACTATAAAAAAATAAAATATTTTGTTGAAAATTTTCATATCAGTCACAAGATATTTATTTTAAACTATATAAATTAAATTTCATCAAGATTTAATCGTAATTTTAAAAACCAATATACATTATGAGTTGGATACTTTTTCCTTTTCATCTTTTTTTTCTTTTTTCATTCCTAATATGATATTTTGTCTTTTTTTAATTTCTATAAATAGATTTTTTCTTTAATTATCAAAATTTCAAATTTTAGAAAAATTTGAAGGACTAAATTTAGAGCAAAGCTCGTCAGCTAAGAATGGTATTGACAAAATGCTACAATCAGTTACTAACAAAGGATATTTATTAGATTTTAAATCATTAATTCGAGACATACTAATCTTTAGCGTGGATTTTTCAAGTAACGAATCAAATCCCATCAATATTTCAATTATGCCATCGTAGTTCTCGAATATGACAAGTTGGCGTTACGACATACTAAATAAGTGAACTGTCCCATTTTTCTTCCAAAAAAAAAAAAATGAAACTTTATTATATTGTTTCAAATCAATCTAGAACTATTTCAAAAGTAAGTATTAATAAGTCAAAATAATTTTTTTTTTCTTTTAAATTTGATTTGAAAAAGAAAAATCGATTTGTTTTACCAACCAGAGAACGCAGATTAAATGATGAAAAAATAAAAAAAATTCTTTTTCAATATTTGTAATAAAAAAAAAATTTTCGAGAAAAGTCTTCAAATGTTCATAATAAAATAATCTTTCGACAACGAATATTCCGATGCATCAGAATAATACTTGTCTTAAGATATTACGGTAACAAAGCGAAGCGATTATTTTAAAAAGTTAAGTTATTTAATATTTAAGTATAATATGATAATACTAGCCAGAGCGTACTTTTTATTCGTTGCACTTAGATATTAAGTATCAAATTATTCAATACTCAAGTAACAAGATAATGTTAAATTGTGACTGGAAGGTTAATTGGAATATCAAATTACTATATTTAAGTATAAGATGATATTGAAATACAGTTAGATTAGATTTTCTTTCCTAAATGAATTGTAATAATAGATCTTTTTTGCTTCTCATTGATTTACTCTATAGATAATCGTTAATCGGAATTAAATTAATCACACAAGCAACGATTAAAAAAAAAAAAAAAACAAATTTGAACTGAAATGATGAGTTCCAAACCAGAAATATCTTCCAAAAATTGAAATTTTACGGAAATAGTTTTAAAGAAATCCTAAAGGAATGAGTTTATTTTCCATATTTTCATCAATAAAAAAAAATTAACTATGGTTTAATACTATAGCTTAGGTCCCAGTGGATTATTGTAGCTAATATAACAAACAATGAGGATACTGTAACCAAACTAGCGGCATAAAAGATTAAATGGATGGTTCTGGAAGTGATATCCAGAAAATAATGCACAAAATTTTGTAAAGTATTGCATAAGATTTCTTTCGAAATAATTTAGATTTTGAAATTTTCCAAATAGAAAATTAAAATAAAAAAAAATGGTGCAATTATTTTATGTTTATAACAAGAAATGAATCCTCGAATTTTTTTAAAAAAAGTTAATATTCAAAAAAAAGCGAACTATCGAGAGAATGAAAGTTAAAAATTGTAGAGAAAAACAAAAATTATATTGCGTACGATATCGAATTTAATAGCAAACATATATTTCTCGCTTCCATTCACTTAAAGAAATACTTAAATGAAATAGATTTTTATCCATAATTTTTAAATGAAAAAAGCAAAATAAAATTGAATGAATAAAATTGATTTCAATTGTTAATATCGCTTCTCAACTTTTTTTTTGAATTTTTAAAAAGCATGTTCTTAAAATTAACTATGTTTAAAGTAAAAAAGCTAATATACAGAATATCTATTCATTTCCTACACTATTAATGTATTAAAAAGAACAGGAAATTTTTTTATCCGTTTAATTTTATTATTATTGAAAAGAAACTTATTAAATCAGAAAACATAGCCGAAAAACTTGGTTAATTTTAAATTTTATGAAAAAAATTTTTTTGCACGATTTTAGTCGTAATTAGCAAAGACGTTTTCGAATATATTGCAAAGCAAATTTTAAAAAAAGTGTTACACATTTTAGCAGTACAGTAATAGTAAGATTAATCATTTGTCCTATCAACAAATAAATAAAAAAGGCCTGAAATTATTTGATATTCTCAAAAAATGTCAAAAATTTTGGATGAAAAGAAATTTATACTTAATGCATTGTCAAAAATATATTGAAAACGCATCGGGATGAAAACTATTACTTCAAAATTCCTAATTTTATTACTTTAATACCATTTTATTGTTTCAAAGCATGAGCGCGAATGTATTTTTTAAAATGAAATTGAAATTAAAAAAAAATCAAATGAGATGAACCATTTCTTAATAACAACACTTTATAACAAAAGAAAAAAAAATTCAAAGTGCCATTTGAAATGACCATGGTTCAGCTGTTTATTTTGATGTTTCAACTGTAAGTAATAAAAAAAAAAAAAATTTCATCGATTTTCATTTCGAAAATATCAGTGATTTTTTCCTATAATCGACGAATAATTTCACGTTATTTTGTTTATTTACTAATCAGTTGCTATTATAATTGGTAAATCGAAAAACTTAATTATTACTTGCCGAATTAATAATGATATATCCAACTAAAATAATACATATGCTTTTACTTTAATTCGAAAATTTTCCTTTACATTTTACATTTTATTTCAGTGCCGATTAATTAATATTTGTCATTTTATTTATATACTAACAAGGCCATGTCAAGGTTATAGAAATTAAATTTATAGAAATTTATTGTGTATTTAATGAAAAAAAGAGTAAAGAAAGAGCATTAAACAAATTGAATAAAGATTTAGAGACATTCATTATAAAAAAAAACAAGCCACAAAAAATTTTAGAAAAAATTTTGCACTAAAAAAGTGAAAGAGAAGTTATTTTTAAAAAAATATTGCTCATTCGAAAAAAATTTTTTATTCAAATTATTGTATTGAAGACACAAAAAAACAGAAATTTTTTTTTAATTTGAACTGGAAGGAATATATTTTGAAGAAAATTAAAAAAAAAAAGAAATAATGAAGTGAGAAAAAAAAAAAACAAAACAAAACAAAATGAAAAATATTGCGAACAAAATTGAGGAATAAGGAAAAAAAAAGGAATTGATACGGTAAGTGAAATTGAATGAATAATTTTTCAACCAATACTCAATCTTTCAAAAAAAAAGCAAAGCAATGAAAATTGTATAACATATCGATATGAAACCACCTTCTTAGCATCTCATCATCTTTATATATTCCACTCCCCGCTCCCATACATTTTAAGTTAATTTATGTATAAAAATGATTCTGATAGGAGGAAAGGAAGGGGAAAAAAAAGATGGCAAGAAAGTTTCTGAGTTTTTCATGTCATTTTTTTTTCACTAACAAACAAGAAATTTGATTCTTTCAATAAAAAAAAAAATTTTTAACGGTTTAAGAATGAATTTTATAATTTTGGAAATAAATTTGATAGTTCCAGGAAGCAACTGGATAAACTTAAAATAAATTTGACAATTTTGAATGATAATTTAGACATTATAGAAAAAAATTCGAAATTTTTCTAAAGATCCGGAAATTTCAATTTACCGAGAAATATTAAGAATTAAGAAATAGCTTTGAAATAGGACAAAAAAGTTTTCGAAAGTTTGAAATACGACTAGAATAATACATTCTCTTCGTTATGAACAAGAATTATATTGCTCGTCTTGATTTATCAATTTATAATTACCTCAATTCACAGTTAAAATTGCAATCGATAAAATTTTAAATTTATTAGATAAAATATCACTGCAAGAATTGGAAAATTTCTGACAATATTTTTCTGAATTGAGATATATTAATAAATGATTAACAATATTGTGTTAATAAAATGAACTATAAAAAATTCTCTGGTATAATACTGAAAAAAATTGAAATTTTCAAAAACGAATTCAAAAATTGAAATTTAAAGTACAAAAATATTTTAATTTCTTTTCGATGTTAATGTAATACAATTAAACGGGAAACAAAAAATAACGAACTATTCTGAATTTCATTCGAAACAATAAGCTATGAACAAATTGTTTAGACAGATTTCTCAGTTAATAAAATTTATGAAGCAGTGAATACGATTTTGTAATATTTAATAAAATTTTTGCTATCCATGACAAATATTTAATAAAAGAATTTCAACAAAAATCATAACGAACTCTCTGATATAGCATTAAATTGTTTCCACTAAAATTTCCAATGTAAAAAATTTTAATTGCAGAAATAGTTTAATTTCATTTGAATGCTTGTCAACATCATTTAAATCAGACAGCAAGTTCTAGATTATATAATGAGACTATTAATTTTTAATAAGCACCATTTAGATTCAGTAATAAGATGCATTGATCTATAACAAATATATCAAGGTTGAATAAAAAAATGAATTTATTCGCAAAAAGTGTCATCGAGACTGGATAATGAAATGTATTTGTCCATAACAAGTATCATCTAGGTTGGATAATAAGATGTATTTAGTATTTAGCTATTACAAATACCATTCAGGCTATAGTGCAAGCTCCTCAAAAAGTACCATTTAAATTAGGTAAACCGACAAAGCTAAACACAAAGAACACACGAGTAAAAGGATTAAATTAGAATTGGTAATGGTCTTTTCATTTCGGTAAGAAAAAAAAGAAAAGAAAAAATAGAAAAAAAGGAAAAAAATCCGACAATGACAATCAAATAACCCGAGAGGAAATGGATTCTTACGACCACACGCATACTCGAGCGTACGCATACATACGTCGGCCATGTGGTATATTTATATATGTAGATAAACAGATGACAGAAAGACATTCAAAAAAATTGAAAAAAAGAAAAAAGAAAAACGAATAAACAAAATTGACTGAGACAGATAATTTTGCAAAAATTTTCCTTTCTATTTTTCCGTTCTTTCCAAAATTTTCTTTTATCATTTTTACTTAAACTTTTTGGAAATTCATCTTCCTCTTTATTCATCTTTATCCTCATATCCATTTTCTCTCCATCTTTTTTATGACTGCTTTTTTTTATTTTTAATATTTATTGAAAGAAAAAAAAAAAAATGTCTACGTTTTTCTTTCTGATCATCTTTTCGATTTCGATTCTAATGCCATCGTAATATGTGAGAAAATCATCATTTTATAGTGAAATAACATTTTGAAAGCTTTCAAAAGGGAGAAAAAGAAGTTTTGAAGTATTTTTGAAATATTTTGAAATATTTTCCACTCACTTACTTTTACCTGTCACAGGTGTGACAGATAAAAAAAAGCAGGCATGTTAACACAAAACCAGGGCGCTTATTCGAATGCAAAAAAGTTGTAAAAGAACTTAAAATGAACAATTTTGAACATTTACGACAAAGAGGCAATTCAAGACACTACTTAATATTAGAAATCAGAAAGGTAATACATAAATTGCTTGAACGAAACATTTCATTATACACTATCATGAGAATACCTCGACATTTTCGCTACACAACTACATTCCTCACAAAACAACGAATTGGTGAAGAAGCATTACAGTGCTGCATGCAATTTCTGCTCTTATCAGTCCTGCAATCGACCCAGCGCTTCGTCCTGTCACATGATAGCAGTCTTGCTCGCGATATAGCGTCAGTAATTGTCCTCGTATTTTGACCGATTTGTAAGTTGGATTGGAAATCGCTACTTGCTATTGTGATTCTGTTAGGCCAGCAATAGAGTTCATTCGATATTATACACAATATAGTACAACAAAAGGAAACGAATAATACACGGCAAATAGCAAAAACACTAGCAGTGGTCTTCTGAACTGTTGCTGGTTCTGTCGTTGAAGCCATTCTTTTATCGGATTGGAATTGATTTGCTATTGACACTGATCTCGTTGAAGACGCCGATGTATAGGAACTGACTTCCAAGAACTACGGTTCGCGCTGATTCTCCCCCCAGTGTTGCTGCTGATGATGCTCCCGCGGAATCTCCCCTTTTATGAATGGTTCATCCTTGGACTTGATAGTGGGCGGAGGTTCATTGGTCGTGTAAAAGACTGGTCATGAGGACTGAGGATAAGATCGAAATTCTCACGATG
>HG738138.1:11815207-12212707 GCA_000499405.2 Onchocerca volvulus | reverse complement strand
AATTTTTCTTCTGTAAATCACATTAAAAATTTTTTGTAAAATATAATGAATAAGATATTTTTTGATTTAAATGAAATTTCAATTTAAGGGTATTTTTTAATGTCGTCAAATTGTTTTCGGCTATACTTTATTGATAAAAATGATAAAAAATAATTCCTAAACTTTTTTTCTTTGAAAGTATGGCTTTATTTTGGATAAAATAAGTAAAACTATTGAAAGTTATATTAAAAAAAAAAAGAAAAATTGGCAAGAATAGTTTAATACAAAACTAGATATGCTACATTAACCAAGTTTTACTTAGTGGCATAATTTCGAGTCGTGACATCAGATAATTCAAAGAAATGATCAGGGATGAATAAATGGTGAAAATGAAATCTATAACCAATCGAAAATTAAGAAAAATGATAAGGAAATTTTTTTTTTGCTCATTGGGTAAAATTTTCGTTAAAAAGTTTGGACTATGAATGAGAATCGTCTATATTTTTTCTTTTTCTAGGTTTTAAAGTTTTTGCTCATTCAATGTAATTATTTTTTATTTTTGAACTACAAGGCCGTTACTTTTGGGGCCTCATTATAACTGCTATTTCATGCTCAGTACATCATCTCATGTCGTAAATTTAAAATTAACGATGATCGAAATTGTTATTTTATGGTACCAATACAATGAAAAATAAGCTTTTGAACTGACGACAAAATATTTGAATTTAGTTGATACAAATTTATGGAGATACTGAACAAAAATGATACAAGCATTGTTAATTTCGGGAATATCATAATGTCATGAGCATATCATAGACAGTGAATGATTCAATGACATATCACTCATTATTGATAGCATTTTTTCCCTGTAAATTACATTTCATATTCCATGGTATTTTCAAACTGGAACATTTGATACAGTGCATATCAGCGATTTGTCAGTATAAATGATATGTTAAAGATAGTCGAGGTGCATTATTGTGTTACAACGAAAATAATGCCGGAGGACAGGAATGAACCATCTTACCACTAAACTTACGTTATCATCGTTATGTCGTCTTCTCCCTAAACCTTTAAATCGTCTTCATTGTCGTGGAACATAAGAGGAAAACTGACTGATATATAAATATGTACTGATTGATTCACAAGAATTTAGATATATTTGCATATATCTTCGACAATTAATGCATATTTATCTGTTTATTATATATATATATATATATATAGGAAAATTTATTCCTATATATATATATATATATATATAGGAATAAAGATAGTGTATTAGAAATTATCAGTATCTTATGATTGCTACAAATTTTGTTGTCGTCCTGAATGACCATAATGTCGTCATCGCAGTTGTAAAGAGAACTATCATCGAGATCGCCGCAGTTGTGAAAAGAACTGTCACCATCGTTGTTACAATTATTGTCGCCAATGCATCGCTATTGCTGTCGCCTAACATCATCATTGCCATGGTTATCGTCGTCATCGACGCTGTCGTCGCCTGAATAACGAGCTCTCATCGGCGCAAGTTAACGGGCAACTTTTTGGGCGAGGTTATTTCGTCGTCGTCGTTGTCGTCTTGTGAAAATTTCGTACATGCTGCAACGGTCAACATTGTTGGTACAATTTAAATTATTACAGTTAGCTGATGATTATTGTTGTACCGTTATTCCTAGATTTATTGATTGTTAATTTATTGAGTCGTAAATATCTCGGGATTTATGCTCATCCATTGGATCATTCTGAGATTGATTGGATATCGGTTCATCGTTATTTGAATGCACCCGATATTATTCATTTTACTAAATGTTCATCACCAATCACAATATGTTCAACGATTCCTGATTCGTCCATTGTTCCTGACCAAGATTCTGGATCAATCGTACGACAACAATGCTCATGTCAATGTAAAGCAGATGCTTCGGCATTTTTGCCTTCTACTCGAAGCTGTATCAACAAACTTGGTAAGTTTCACAGTTTTCGTTTGCCATAATATTTGCTATAGATTGATATACGATTATTTTTGTTTTACATTTTCACATAACCCAATTTTTATATCGATTCACTGATTCTTTTCTGCCATTTGTTGTTTGATACGTTAATGATTGCGCATCTTTGCTCTCGCTATTCTCGTCAATTTTTAGAAATTTTTCCAAAAAAATTTGTCAAATTTTGAAATGATTCTAGACAGTACGTAAAATTAAACAAATATTCTGAAAAACTGAAAATAAAACGTAATGTGAAAGCAAGCAGATATCTTCTATATTATTTATTCGAGGTAATGAAATTATTTGTTACTATAATAATCAATTATTCATTAATAGTAATATCATAAAATTAGTTTGGAAATTCTGTGTTTTAGATAATTAAGTTATTTTTCTTTAAAAAAAAAAAAACGAAAAGGGAAAAAGAAAAATTCCTGCCGATCATACGGACCATTTGTTCGGATTGATTGAAAACATATTTATCTTTCCTAAAAATTTGTTCATCAACATGAATTGTCGAAATTATTTCTAGAAATCATATTGATAAGCAAATTTTACTCATTATAGTTCTTAAACTTAAGTACCACAAATTAATTCATAACTTATTGAATTGTACTTCATACCAGACATATGTATGTTTTTTTATCGATTAGTTGAGACATCATCAAAGTGAAAATGGCAAAAAAAAAAAAAAAAAAGAGAGAGAGAAGAGATGGAGTGTCATCGGTTTATTATTTTTTTTCTTCACTTCTACACATTTCACAATTTAGGACGAATTATGTCTTAAATGATGATAGTCAAAAATGCGTATTGTCTAGACTGGCCACGTTTCGGGTGATTGGTCCAGCTATTCTACATAAATAAAAATGTCAATGTTCCTTTGCTCGAAATTTTAAATCTCCGAAAGTTCTTAAACACGTGCCTTATCTATATAAAAACACGCGCATTTCAAATTAATCCATGAAGAATTTGAAACGTTGTGTGGAAATGAACAACAACATTTACATTTTTATTTATATAGATTAATTTTCAAAAAGTACATAAAAAAAAAAAAAACAACGGGATATTATACTGTCATTTTGCTCGAAGGTTTTTAGTCTAAAACTTTTTATTTTTATGACTACAAAATTGACTTATAACTGGGAACTTTCGTCAAGAATTAAGAATATTTGAAGCGATTGTGGGAGACAGATAAATTTTGAAGTATATTTTCAAAAAATAGTTTTTCTCAAAATATTGCTTTATTAACATTTTGATTATTTATAATCGAACTAAAGTTTATCCAAAAGAGATGAAAAAATAAAATTATTAAAATTATTTTAATTATGACGAAAAAAAAAAAGGAACGCTTTTTGTTTGTTATTTCAGTGAATAAAAGTTGAAAGTAATTAGTATTTGAATAAATTAGCTGAAATTAAATATGAAATTTCTATTCAGTAATATTATTTTATATGAAATTTATAAATTTTTTGAAATTCCAAAATAAATAGTAACTTTACTTTCTTTAATTTTGAAAGTATCATATATTATTTGAAATCTTAGATGAATGCCAACAGCAAATACCATTTCGATATATCGATGATTATGCTAAACGATGGCTACCAACTTTTAGCATACCTGCAACAGACAGCATTTTTGCTCCCTCACATATAATTCTTTGGAATGGTAATTATTTGTTTTCTTTTTGAGTATTTATTTTCCAATTTTCAGTATATGTATTATTATAGGTACACATCAATAAAAATAAAAAAAAAAATTAAAAACAGAAATCATTAAATTAAAACAAAAAATTTTTTAAAATTTTATCTCTCTTTCATATATATATGATTAGTCTAATTAAACTGCAAATTAGACTAATCCTTAGAAAAGAACAAAGAAAACAAAACAAAAGAAAAATTATTCCAGAAGTAACAAAAGGAAGGGATAGCATCGTTGAAGATGATCTAAAATGTTCTGTAAAGGATGTTTTTGTACAAACTGACGATCTCTGGATTTTACGGAATGATAGTGAATTGTTTAAATTCGAAAGCTACAATTATACTAATTATCTCATTGTATGCACTTGGTACTATTGGTATTTATTTATTTAGCATTTTTTGGGATTGTTTATTGAGCAATTAAATATAACACTAATTAGTCTGTATAGTAGATTAATTCTTCATTTTCTATTTAGAAAATTCACATCATTAAATAGAATGATGCTGGAGGAAAAAAAAATTCTTAGTAAAACTACAATATATTTGGGTTAAGTTTCGGCAAGCAATAGAAGTTTCCGAAATATACATTCGAATGTTATTCTCTTTAGATATATTTGTTCTTAAATTGCTTCAAATCATTTAGCTATTATTTTTAGGGAATAATATTTTTGTTAGTTTGAAGAAAAATGCTTTTGTTTTGTTTATCTTCAGTTTTAAAAATTTCAAATTAAGGAGTTTAAAATTTTTTTTTTTATTTAGTGGAAGGGAAGCGAAATAGATGCGAAAAGGATGGAAGGCAGTATTATACAATTAAAAATAACTTGCAACAATACCGATTCCGAATTATACTGCATTGCATTCCGGATTGCTGGTGTGCATGGTAAAGTTTCTTTTTTAGAATTGAAATAATTCAGTGATAAAGATGGTAGTTGGATAAGTTTAAATGTTTATTTATCAGATCAAACTGAAGTCATCCACTCCATTTTCTTGTAGTAATTGGATGTGAATAAATTAAACAAAATATTTTTATAGCCTGAAATTAAAAGTTTATTTTCATAAAATTTATACAAAACATTACCAATTATTTCAAATAGATATAATATGCTAAAAAATCTGCCGCTGTTATCACAAAAAAATAGAAGCTAGTTTGAAATTCTAGTTCTTTAATTAAAATTAAGTTTTTAGTAAATGCTAATTCGGCCTATCGAATGAATGATGTGCAATGGAATCGAATTGAATTAATTATTTGTGTATTACTTACTATACTTCTTGCCATAACATTATTTGGTGGGATTGCATTATGGAAAGTTTGCTGGAAGAATGAGAAAAACAAACTTGTCTCAGCTATGCAAATGCAATTTCTTTATCACATGAAGCAACAACAAGTATGCTTTTTCTATTTCTTCAAACTATTACAGTTATCAGTGATAAATGACAATGATAAAAATAATGATTACAGTACCATTTAACAGTCAATGATTGAAATTAATTGTATCGCTAGTGATTTGTGTTCTGATAATTTAATTAATCAATCAGGTAATAAATGGTACGTGGTTTTCAGGATATTAGTAATTAAACTTATTAGAATTGATGCTATATTTTTGATCATTTTGATCAATCAGAAACAAGCTATTTAGTATTTTAATAACTTTGTATTTTAAGTTTCCGAGATAAATTTTGCTAAATTTTTTTAGAATTTAAAGTTTTTGATAATGAAATCTAAGTAATAATTATTTCTCAATTTCTCTTTTTTTTTTTTGATTTAAAATTTTCTTACTTTAAATTGACTTTTATTTGGGTAGAAAAAAATTATCTAAATATCCATAATTTATAAAATCAAATTATTAAAAGTGTAAAATTTGCAGGTGCATATGCAAGAACAAATAACCTCAATAAAAGCAAGTATTGAAAGGCATCCATCATTTGAAAATGAACCTGATCAATGCTCAACAAATGTTGGAATGCAAAAGAGGAAACTTTACTTTAGTGCCGGTAAATTTCTTTCCATCATTTTTCATTTCATTTCAAATTTGCTGCTTATGAATAAATAAATCTGAACAATGAGCACAATTTAGTTGCAAAATTAAATGTTTTATAACTTTTTTTGTTCACTTATCTTACCTCCATCCTCATAACATATTATCGGACTTTTTATGATGCTGTAAATTAGTCGTTATTCATTCTATTCAGTATGAATTTACATTTTCAAATTTCGTCATTTTTTTTTTCTTTTCTTTTTTTTTTTTTTTTTTTTTTTTTTTTTTTTTTTTTTTTTTTTTTTTTTTTTTTTTTTTTTTTTTTGGATGCTTCAAGCATCATAAATGGATGCAAGAAAAAGTGGTCTATTTCAAGATTTTAAAACTTGAATTACGAAACATTGAAGCATTTTTGCTAGATTATATTTTAATTTCGATTGATAGAATCATTTCAGATTTCTTCGAACCTAAATTAATGGCTAATCCACCGGTGTTAGCCGTACAATTTGTATATGAATTACGAAAAATGATTGATATAGCGAAGGATCGTATTAGGATGAAACGACATGTTCCGACTCTAACAACTATTTCGGAAGATGGCGAAAATGATGAATATCTGGAAATACCGCGACCACCAAGTCGAATGAATGAGCGTATTGATGAGCTTTCTCCAAAATCCCTAAACTCAATAGATTCTGGATGTGATTCGATGAGTGATGAGGATGTTCAGAATCAGCAAGTATCAGCACAAGATCAGGAGAAAGAATCGGAAAAAATGCAAAAAATTGATAAAGATGGGAATTGGAATGAAGCTGAATTGAAAGGAAAAAGAAAAGAAACTGAAGAGATGCAATCAGATTCTTGTCATCAAAAAATCCGTCAATGTACAATATTGCCAAGTAAAATTCCTGTAATTGGTAATTTGATACCAGGACCAGTTACCAAAGTTGTACAAATTTCCAAGATACCTGCTACAATTTCTTCCCGAGTAACTTTGGTGACAACATCACAACAGCTTAATCCAAAACCTTTCTTATCTACTGATACATCCAAAACAATTTATGATCAGCAAAATGGTGCGAATGCTTTGGTGGAAAATGCTATTTCATCTACGACACCCAAATTAACAAATTTGATTCCGGTAAAACGTGAACCACCAAATCTGAAATGTATCCTGAATAATGTACCACCACCTTTACCGGAAAGTACTCCGCCAAGTACCCCACCACCGTATTGCAATCGATTATACAACGGACGGCGGAAAGCTTATGCCGTTTTTCCAAATAATGATTTAATGCTTAAAAAATCTTTACCGCGGCGATCGAAACGGCAACAACGATTTGGAACCGCTACTGCAGTTGCTGCTGTACAAACAACATTATCAACATTATCACCGCCATCACCAGCATCATCATCAATGTCACAATCATCACCACAATCATCATCATCATCATTATCATCATCATCATCATCCTCATCAACATCATCATCGTTATCGCACGTATCATCAACTACGTAATAAGTAATTTATAGGTCACTATTATTCGGGTTTTACATTTTCTTTTCGTTGACATTTGCAATAATTTGCAAAATTATTTGATTTGCTACTTTTATGTCCTAATAATTTATTTTTTGCGCTGCTTTTTTCTCTCGTTTTCAATAGGAAATTAAGCATTAAAAGAGGGAAATTGATGTCATGTTATGTGTAGAGAGATTAAATTGCATTTTTTGTATCTTTAAGAAATTGCTAAGATGGCAGGAAAAAGACAGGCTTTTCTATCTGCATCATAATTATTTTTTTAGGTTAATAAGCAAATTCCCTCGATAATTTCCTTCTTTCTTTTAACATACGCTGACACTTTTTTTTTGAAGTTTAAAATTCCGTAAAATTCTGTTCAACATGTTGTTCAAGTGATGTTAATTCCTGTTAAAAGGAGATTACTTATCACTGAATAGCATTTGGAGGAATGAACGAGATAATTTGACTAACTTCAGCGAGAATTTAAATATATGTGTTGAAAGCAATAAGTTGACGCTTGTAACTAATAATTCAAGATATTCGTGTCTCACGGGGCTATTCTCGATTTGCAACCACATCCTGGAAATGTCGAGAATCTTATTTGCTGCAAAGTTTATGCATTCTGGATAGTATGTGAAAAATCTCGGAAAACTTCACTTTACTAAGTAACCGCAAATTTAATATATAAGGCCTCAAGGATACAATCCTAATCAAGATCGCTAGTACTCGAGAATACATGCTCACATTTCAGAACATCTAATTTCTATGGATTTCTTTTCGATGCCATTTATTAGCAATTTGCAGCTTTCCTGCTACTTTAAAACTCTTCAAATTCGTATTTTTCTGTAGTTCTCTTCTTTTTTTCTTTATCCAGAAATAGAAATATTTTTTTGGCAATTATTTATATTTATTTTCATTGCTTTCAAACATTTGCAACGTTACAAGTAACTTTTGTAAATGAATGAATGAGAAATGAAAGCAAAATTTAAATTTTATTTAAAACATTCCAATATATAAGTTGGATATTTATCTCAACTGTGGTTATTTATCAAACATTGTGTATTTATTCAGCAAAAAAACAGAAATTCAAAAAAAAAATAGCCATAATATATTGTACTGTTATGGAATGTTTATTTTTTTTTTAATAAGTGCTATCCAGAAAGCGAAAAAAAATCAAATAAATAGATGACTCAAAAAGAAAAGAAAAATTTGTATAAATCTATTTATTACATAAATACCAAATATTTTATGATAAATTTCATATGTATAATAAATAAAGTGTTTCAATTTTCGCAAATGTTTAGCTATTGCTCAGCAATAATAATAATGCCATTATATTTATTTATTATCAATTATTTTCGCATTTTTTTCTCTTTTGATTTTTATTTATATATTATATAGTTGTTAATGGAAATATTGTACATGAGGTGTATTTTTTCCTCTCATTTTTTTATTTTTATCAGAAAAAAGAAATGGCATTAATATTTGTCATTATAGTATCAATACTTCGGATGAAGGAAACTTCATCAAGCCAATTATCATATTGTAAATGTATTATTATGTCGAAGTTTGTAATTATTTATGGATTGAATGCATTTCCGGAATCAGACAATTTTTATCAACAATCTTGATCGTTAAATAAATGAGGAAATCTATTCGAAATATTTTAATTAATTTCAAAAAATAAAGGAAACACCATTTTAGAGAATTACGTCATTTGACAAATACCCTGCATTCATCGATGGAACAAATATTGATAATTCTGATGAATAAAATTCTTTCAAATGTACTTTTATAAAGGATACGACATTCGATTCAAGAATTAATGACGATAGCAAATTCTTGCAATTTGTCATTTATCATAGTTATTGTTTTAGGCTTGGACTGGACTTGAATACAAAATTTGAGCATAAAACAAACATAATACAGGAGAATCATTTTAATGTGACACATAAAATGAGTCAAACCCGTTGCTAAATATACGATTGCAATTGATGTATTCAATGTTTAGATTTGAATTTCTATCAACTTTTTTGTTTGGTTTAAATTTAGTAAATGCAAATTCTAAAAAATTCAAAAATGTCCAACAAAAAAAAAAAAAAAAAAAATCCCTGAAATTGCTAATATTTATATAATTGGCAATAGGATAATATTTTGTTTTTCCTTTTACCTTTTCTTTAATGCTTATAATAAGAGAATATTTTTATTAAATTTTCTCGTATTAGTAAGAAATATTTATGACATCATTGATAAATATTTGACATACGAGAGTCATAAACCGATTCAGTTGATTCTTTGAGGTGACAAAAGGAAAACAAATGACAGCAACTACTTATTTAAAAGCGAAAAGAATTTTTTATAATTATTTGAAAAAATTTTTTTATTTTTTTCCTTTTTTGATTTTTGAGAAATTTTTGAAACGGACAATTTGAATTTCAATTTCTATTAATTAATTATAATAACCAAATCTTTTCTAATAAATATGCGAATGATTAATGTGAAAGATATAAAATAATCATGAAAGATAATTAGTAAACCATCAACCAATTCAATTAAGCATTTTGAGATTAACGATTGCTCTTTTCTCTTTTATGTTAATGTACATTTGTCAAAAAATGAAAAAACCGGAAAAATAAATTATAATAAGAATATGACATAAAATTTATATATAATTTATCTAAAAAAACATTCTTGTACATTGAGACGAAAGATAAAGAAAAAAAATGCTTCCAAATTATTTCATATCAATTATTTTTAATTGAATTTTTTGTAGATATTATCATGTAAACAAGCACTTACGCTTACATTATATAGCATTATAACGAATAAAATCCGTTCTATATATATATTATCTTTATTATCGATTACTCATTAACTTGAATTTACATGACCGATTTATTAATTATTAAAAAACATTTCTTTGAAAACTCTTTGAAACTAATAATTCATTAATGACTTATAGAAAGACTATCGCTTCTTTAAAATTTTTCTTTTTTTTGTTATTAAGGATGATCCCTTTTTATTGACATTATTCAGGTAGAAAAAAGTAAAGCTAACATAACGAAAAAAGATGAAGAAAAGTAGGAAAATCAAATTTTTAATTTTAAAATATCATTAGTTATTAAAATAAAAGAAGAAAGGCGTTTGAAATCAGTGTTACTTATTCAACAATCAATTCAATTTTTTCATCTGAAATTGTCGTATTCGAGCATATTAGTTTGCTTCTTTGAGAAGTATTTGCAGAGAATATTCAAATTTTGAACATGCATTCAATCGAAATTAAGAAGATACAGATCATGTTTGATATTGCATTCTGATTCTTTACTTTTTTTTATTTCATCTTATCACTGCCTATTGCCAAGATTTATTTGCTTGCTGATTGCAACGAAGAATTGAAAAAAAAAAAAATACAATAAATCAAAAATAAAGAATAAGTTTTTTTTGTCCTTTAAAATATGACTTAAACAAAACAAAATAAAAATTCTGTTTGTTCTATTTATAGATAATTAAAGGAGGTGAGCTAATAATTTATATTATAAATTTAAATTCCAAGAATTTTTTTTTTCAAATCATTTCATATATATAAAATTACATCATGATATAAATTAGTAAAAGGAATTGTTTTCATGGTTGAAAGCTTTGATAATAATTGATTAATTAGATTTTGTCCCAACTTTTTTTTGCAACCTTCTTAACGGTATATTAAGCAAAAGTTAATTAAAAAGAAAATGAAAATAAAGCATTATAGAGAATGCAGGAATTTAATCGAAGGTATGTAAATATGTAATGAGAGGTGGAAGAATTATTTTGATCAATAAATAAGTTTTTATCACTGATTCAGCTGTTTCTAAGCTATCACATGCTAGTGTAAATGTATGTTTTTACCTGTGTATAGGTAATGAACATGAGTGTGGGCATGAGTATGGGTACAAGTATAGGCATGGATATGATGAATATTTGTGTTAGAGGTAGAATTTAACTTATTAAATTGAGTGATGAGGTGAGGATAGGAGTGAGAATACGGGAAAGGTACATTCGAAGTGATCATTTCATTGTAGAAAAAGAATTTAAAAATGGAAAGTGCTCAGTTATGAAAGTATTTTCGATGAAATATATGCTTGTATGTCTGAAATATGAATGTATGTTTGTGTACTGAAAATGGATTATAAAATGAACTGATAGCATTATGCTCTTTAAGAGTGGTTGCTAAGAGCGACTATTATTTGAATGCAATATTCAACTTTTTAGATTCCAACAATTATCCAAAGATATATCCGAAACAGATGGGGGAAAGTGTACGTGTCATATGTCGTTGTCGTCCATTAAATAATCGTGAATTAAATCTTAATTCACAGGTAATATTATTCATTTCTATTCGTTTTTTTTTTTTTCGTTTTTTTCCTTTTTTTTTTTTTTTTTTTTTTTTTTGCATTCTTGAGGTCTTCTTTCTTTGTTTATTTGTTTATTTTCTGCTAAAAATAAACAATTTGAATTATTTCCGGCGAAATATTTGATGGTTCTTTCTTTTTTTTTGCAAAAAAAAAAAAAAAAAGATGTTTATTATAATAAATATGCGCAAATTTTGAATTTCCTTCGAATGAATTTCATTAATTTTAGTGAAAAATGTATTGTTTCATTGTTAGGTTTAAGAAGTTTAAAAGAGAATAATGAAGAAAGAATGATATATGCAAGGCAAAATGAACTGCATATCACTGAATTTAAAATTTAGAGATTTCAATTAAATTTGAGATTTTGCTATCTTTCGAATGAAATTTTGTTGGACTTGTTTTACCTGATTTGTTAAATCTATTTTTCATAGGAAATAAATAATTAAATGATATTAAGTTTAAACTAATGTCTCTGTTGTAAGTATAATTACATAATTAATTAATAAATTTATATCAATAATTATCTTCAATCAAAACTCTTCAATTTCCTGAAATTAATAAAATTTAATCGGATGGTGCACTTTATTCAGATATTATTTTTTAAAAATCGTAATATTTGCATCACGGTAATGTCATCAGAATGATACTAAAACGATTTCATCACCATGATTTTATAATGTTATATCACGTTAATAATCACAATGCTTAAAATAGAATTTTAAAAAAATCCAAAATTTCTCTTTTCCGATATTCTGTCATATTTTTGTTCTGAAAGCTTTTTTTTCTATTGTATCATCAAGTAATGCATCATACATTTTTATATGCATTCTTCTTTTAATCTTTTAAAAATTGAAACAAATTTTGAATTAAAAGTAACTTAGATATTGGAATACATGTTTATATTGAAAAAAGTCGAATTTCTTAACTGCTTATTAAAAAGTTTTTATTTTTTATTTTTTCTCACAATAGGAGGGAAAAATAAAAGTAATGCAATGATTTCACATTTGTGTTTTGATTTCATTTTTTCTTTCCAATTCCAAAATTTTCTCTCTTTTTTTTTTCTGAAATTCTGTTTTAGAAATGAATTTTTATTATGAATATTATTCATCAAATATGATCTTAAGTTTTACTAGCATAGTTTTTCTAGTAATTCGAAACAAACACATTGATAAAATAACTACACATTAGCAAGTCATGTGTGAAAATCATAATATAACTCATTTAATTGTTAATCGCTCAATATATTTTGGACAATTTTTTTGTTTTTTTTCTTGGAAATATGAAATAAAAGTTTGAAATTTAGGTATGTGTACAAATGGATCAAAGTTGTGGACAGGTGATCCTACAAGGTGAAAATGGTTGTACGAAACAATTCACATTTGATGGTGTTTACTATATGGATGCAACAGCCGAACAGATTTATAATGAAATTGTTTATCCGCTTGTAGAAGTGTGTTTTACATAGTAATTTTAATAAATTTATTAATAAAGAAATTTAAATTTAATTTGATAACTATTTCATTAAATTTTTAATTATTTGGCACTTTGAAAGATTTAATAAAATTAGTCCCAATTTTTTTCTGAGAATTCATAAGTAAAATTATCGAAATAAGCGGTTATAAAAAAAAAATACATCATTTAACAGTCTAAAGGATAAGGCTTATCATCCTAAGCTTATTAACAAGAAAACATTAAGTATCATTACAATGCTAGACAAAAGCAAATGTTAAATGAATATTAGAATTAATATAAAAGTTTCTTTAGAAAATGTTTTGTATTATATTTTTGAAAATGAAATCAAAATTTTAAATTAATTTTTTTGGTTTTATATTTTGTGGATGTGAAGTGATTAACTGATTATTTCTCATATAGTTTTGCCATTTATTTTCTTTATTTTTATAATACAATACAATTTCACGGATCATTACGAAATTAAATACAAATGTGACATAATTATTTCTACTTTTTTGATAGTTTGAAATAATTTAAATGATAATTTTTTTTCACTATAATTTTTTGTTCTTTCTTATATTATATTGTAAATATCATTTGTTATATTGCAAACAGTTATCGAAATGAACAATTATAAACAAGAAATGCGCTTTTTAAGAGTCTCTTTGTTTGAATTATTCTAAATGCTTCAAAGTTTTTCGAAGTTTAACTTATAAAATAAATGAAATTAATACAAATATACTGTATTCTTTACAGAGTGTTATTCAAGGATATAATGGTACCGTATTTGCATACGGTCAAACGGGTTCCGGTAAAACCTATTCGATGCAAGGCGATGATAATGCCCCATCTCAAAAAGGTATCATACCTCGAGCATTCGAACACATCTTTGAAGCAACAGCAACCACTGATAACGCTAAATTTTTGGTCCATGCATCGTATTTAGAGGTTCAATTTCTGCTTTTATTTTTAATTAAAAATAGGAAATTTTGAAAATTAAAAAATGGAAACTTTTGATATTTTAGTATATAAAGAAGAGGAACTTTTCTTTTTATCTAAAAAGGTTTAAAATTTCGATGAATTTTAATATTTTGTATTAGAAATGAATGAAAGTTTCAGATTTTAAAATTGTGAAATTCCAAATGATTGATTTAGTATTTAAGCATTAAATATCGTAAGCAATTTTGATATATTTTATAATTATATGATTAAATTTAAAACTTAATTTAGTAGTATTTATAGATTTACAATGAAGAAGTACATGATTTATTGAGTACGAATCACAACAAAAAATTAGAAATTAAAGAGCATAGTGAACGTGGTGTATATGTTGCTGGATTATCCATGCATGTATGTCACGATTACAAAGCGTGTCAACGGTTAATGAAGGAAGGCTCGGAGAATCGTCACGTTGGAGCAACTTTAATGAATAAGGATTCTTCTCGATCACATTCCATTTTTACGGTTTATGTTGAAGTAGCACTCAATAACGGATCAATACGAATAGGAAAATTAAATTTGGTGGATTTGGCAGGCAGTGAAAGACAAGCAAAAACTGGTATTTTTAAATATTTATTTCATAAATTTGAACAAAAAATATTCATCAAGATTCAAATTTTAATATAAGGTTTGTCAAAAATTTTACAAAATTTCATACAAATAATTGAGCTGATAAGAAAGATAAAAATGATATCAATATTAGATTATGATAACGGGAACCTTTCTTTCTAAAGGTACCACTGGTGATCGTTTCAAAGAAGCAACCAAGATTAATCTTTCATTATCAGCTTTGGGAAATGTGATATCAGCTTTTGTAGATGGCAAATCAAAACATATTCCTTATCGTGATTCAAAGTTAACACGCTTGTTAAAAGTGAGATTAAAATAATTAGTATTTCAAATGTTTTTTTTTCTTTATTACTACATAATTTTTGCAGCTTTCGATGAAGTCCAATTTTAATATTTTTTTAATAAAATGTATGAAAGTAAGAAATAATTAAGTAATGAGTTTTCGAGAAAAACAAAATAGCTGAGTTTACTCAAAAGTTTTAATTAAGATTGGGATATCTAACATCATTCAGAAGTTTTAATTAAGATCGCATAAATAGTACTTAATTATGATTTAAAAAAGTTGGCTAAGCAGTGGTTGGTGAAAATTGGATAGTTTGAAATCATATAAATTATAATGGATCGATCAGGTAAACAGTCTAGTTTTCTTTTTCTAAAAAAAAAAGCTCTTTAATAATTTTCTTCTTTTATTTTTCTGCTTGTTTTGTCAGGATTCATTGGGAGGAAACATGAAAACGATCATGATTGCTTGTATATCATCTTCCAGTGATAATTATGATGAGACCCTTTCAACTCTAAGGTTAGTTGATAAGTTACTGTTAAGTATTTCAAAATATCAAAGTTCTCTTCATTACTTGTCTTACCATAAACAAACATTAAGAGTATGATTTTGATTTTAATTTACGAAGGGAAAAAGTACGGAATTATATTTGATATAAAAAATTTTCTCGCCTTCTATATGTTTTTACATGTATAAGATTATGATTCTATATTCTTTTCCAAATATGCAAATCGTGCGAAAAATATCAAAAATAAACCAAGAATTAATGAGGATCCGAAAGATGCATTACTTCGGGAGTATCAAGAGGAAATTCAACGACTCAAAGCTATGATACAAGGCGGTAAATGTCATTTATGCTTGATTTGCTGTCTGATAAATTGATGAATTACTGATAAAATAAATTAAATGTATAAAATATGTGGTATATTTTCGTTTAATTCGATACTCGAAAATGACGCTGACTTTAGAAATATTGACTGAAAAGGTGCAGAATATTAGATTGAAAGAATTCGTTTTTCCAATAAACTTGAATGGATATTCACATAGGTATGAAAAAAAATAAAACAAATCAGAATTTTAATTGCTTGAACTTAGTATGGGAATTGCAAGGAGCAGTTGTTAAGGTATGTCGAGCAAAAAAAAACAACAGAAATTGAGAACGAATGTTTACATTATTAGTTGATTAGAAAAATATTTTTCAAATGAAATAAAAGTGATGACAGTCGGAGCAAATATTATTCCAATCGAAGAGATATCAAAGACTGATAAGATTTCTGAAACAAATATGATAAAAAATTAACAGAAATATGCAAAAGGATACGAGACAAAAGTGCGAGGATAAATAAAGGAATTTCATTTTAATTATAGGTAATAATGTACGCGCGAATTCAAATGAATTGAATGAAGAACGTGAACAACTTAAAGCTGAATTTAATGCAGCAATCAACGAGCTACGATTACAGTATCAAAATGAACAAAAAAGTAAAGCAAAATTGCAAGAAGAATATGTAGCATTGAAGGAACAATACGAGAGAGCGGCAGAAGCATTAGAAATTGATCGTAATTTAGACGTTGGTGAAGCAAGGAAACGATTACAAATTTTGGAAAAACAATTTGTTGGTGGTGAACAAGTTGGTCGTTTTACTTTTTAATTATTATGAGGAATTGAATGGTATTAATTTTTAAAATCTTTTATTTACAAAAATTACAGGCAAATAATGAAGCACTCAAGGAACAACGACAGATTAAGATGAAAGAAGCAGAAAAGAAAATGGAAAGACTTGCCGGTAAGGCGGGATTTTTTTTTTCAAATCTCTTGCAAATATTTCACGAGAATTTCGTTTTAACAATCATATATATTGATTTAACAAGTTTCACGATTGGCTTTATTATCTAAGCCTAGCCTTATTTCTGATTGTAGAATAGTTTCGTTAAACTTCAAAACAAATCAACAAATATGTTACTGATTACATTCCTTATATGTTAATATTATTGAATTCTTGTTTGAATCGATATGTTCCTGCAAGTTTGACTTCGTCATAGATGACGCTGATCTTTATTGGATAGTCAAAAAGACATGAGCCAATAATTAATAGGCCAAGTTAACGGTGGACCAAGCTGAATAATTAGTTGTGTTTCTGTTGCATATTATCATCGGAACATATGATTCTAATATTCTTTAGCATCAGAACATGTGATTCTGATAATCTTACATTAAAGTACTTACATAATTCTGAAAATCCTCAGAGTTTTCTGCAGTCGGAAATAATATGATAACGAAAAAATAATATTGTCACTTTATGATTAATAATTGCAATACTGATTTTGAAGATTTGAATTTGTACTTGTAATTTTAAAATATAGCGATTTTTCAGCAGCATTAAATGTACACAGTGATGATCCATTGCTTCATGTTTATAGTTCAACACAGGAAAAGTTAGAAGCAATTACGGAAGAATATAATAAAGCTAAATTAAAAGTAATGTCTTCTTCTGCAATGCTTTTTAAATATAAAACATTCAGATGTTCCAATTTTTAATTGCTAATCAACTTTAATTGCTACCTTACCAAAAAGTAATTGCGGATAAAAAAAGGGAATTTGATTTAAATTTTCTCAAAAAATGTACGCAACAGCTCAGTTATTAGTCAAGTAGTTGAAATTTTGAAAGGATTAGAAATTCTAATTAGAAGAAGTAGAGCAAGTTTGAAGGAATTTCGAAATAATTGATAAAACTGTCATTTATAGATACAATCGCTAGAAAATGATATTGAGGATTTACATGGTGAATTTGAGCTTGATAGGCTTGATTATTTGGAAACAATCAGAAAGCAGGATCAACAAGTCAAGTTATTACAACAAATTTTGGATAAGGTAACATGTTACAATTTTACTTATTACCACATAGCGGAATGATTTTTTTTTCGCAATGATCGAGTACCCACTTTTTTTTTTTTTGTTTTATGATCTAATATTTTAAATGAACAAGATCACGATAATTTCTTTTAAAAATTTAGAAAATTTATTCCAATGTATTTTCAGCTCAACATTTCTGAATCTCTTTTTTTTTTTTTTTTTTTTTTTTTTTTTTTAAACTAAATACTTAAAACTGATTTATTTATATTACATATGACATTTTAGATACATCCGATGATTAAAAAAGATTGCAATTATTTTAATATGGAAAAAATTAAACGTGACGCAATGTGGAATGAAGATCAGGGAAAATGGATTTTACCGGATTTAATCGTTCTTCGTGCCACATTACCTTATGCTGCACCTGGTATCTTATTTTAATAAAAAATAATTCATTTTTGCTGAAAGATTTGAGAATAAAATAAAGAATTTTTCAAAAATTATATTTCCATTTTTGAAATTATAAATTTGAATTAAACATACACCAATTTTAGTAACAGCTGGTGGCTTAGTTGATTCGCATAATTCGTTATCTTTAGATACAAAGGATGACTCATCGAAACTTAAACAGGTAAATCAACAGTGAAATTTTACTTTTTTCCAAAATTAGCCTGTAAAGGAATAGAAAGGAACTGTTTAATTCTTGAATTTTATTTCCATTTTTCCTTTAAATTTAAGTCCGAAATCAGCATTTCAGTAATTCTGTTTTCGTTTTCCTTTCGACTTATTCTCCTATTATTTGAGGAATTCCTGCTGATGAAAAAATTAATTGCTATTAGAATATAAAAGTGCTATCGTTTAATTTTTAAGCATTTTCAAGCTTAAATTTACACTGTCATTTCCTTCTATCGTTAATTTCTTGTTAATTTCCCGATAAAGGGAAAAGGTTCCTAATTTAAAAAAAAAAAAAATCATTCGGGATGGTTTTCCAGTGGTTTATTTTAAAATTAGTACAATTATTATAATAGATCTTAAAAATGGAAGTTATAAAATCTGAAATATCATAGAGATTGGCAAAAAGTGCGGAAGAAAATATAGCAAGCAATTATTTCAAACCGTTCAGCAGGGACGGTCTTATGAACAAATACAAAGCCGATCGGAATCGTACAATCGGTAAGAATTCCGGAAAATCTCATTAAAATTTTTTTTTTCAGATTCTTTTTTTCTCACGTAAGAAATTGATAGGTATACTTTCAACAAAGCTATGTTCCATTGTTATCCGTTTAATAAACTATTTTGGGAGATTCATTTATGCCACTATATTCGATCTATATACTACTAGAAAGTATGGCAAAACAAAAATATCCATTCCAATTATGATGATTTTATTAGGCCTGGATATACTTTCAGAAACGAAAGTTGTATGTGATAATATAATTTCAGAAAATAATATGAAAATTCTATTCAAATATTTCATGTTTTTTCTTCCTTTTATTTACGTCATTTTCATTTCATTTTTACATTATCAGATTCACGATTCGATAAATATACGCTACCACGAAAACAGTGTAATGATTTATTGAGAGGTGTTGTATACACGGATGAAATCTACGAGAAGCCTTCCATTTTCCGGAAACCCCAACGTCTTGAAGCACTTTCAGTGAAATCAAAATAATCATGATGAATTTGAATGAAATTATTTTTGAATAGATAGGATACATAGATGACTCTTTTTTTTTTCTTCTAATACTTATATTCCTTTAATTTTCACATCTAATCTAATCATTTTTAGCTGAAAATTGATTTATAATAACCAATAAATATGATCAGCAATTTGAATCATCTTGAATTATTTACCAGTTTCTTTGCTCAACAAATATATATAATTTCTGGAATTCATGAGAAATTTTAAAATATCTTCTTTTTTTTTTATTTATTGTCGCTCTCATCATTTTTCCCTTTTTCTTCTTGATCAAATTTGTTATCGATTATTCAATCATATATTAAATCATATTTCGTTTAGTAATTAAATTATCTTTAATTTAGTAAGTAAATTATGTATAGGTTAGTAGTAAAAAGAATATTAGATTATATTTAGTTTAGATAATTGAGAAATTTATGTAAAATAACAGTCCCAATTTTCATATATTATAAAAACATTTTATTTTAGATTATGCATTAACTTTCATTGATTGCTCAATCATTGTGCGATATGATAAATGGTATTTAATAAATAGTACAAATAATAAACACTAAAATAATAAATAAAAAACAACAAAAAACAACTGAAATAATTACAGGACAGTGGTCAGTTCTCATTTCATTTGGACAAATGAGGAAAATATTAAACAAAATTAATGCATTATTATATCATTCTAAATATCATAATAAATGTTATTAAGTATATTTTAATACAAGTTCTACATTTTCAATTTTCTAAACTTGCTTGCTGAAATCATTGCATTTGATGACATCTTTACCGTGCCGTACCGAACGTATTAAAATTTTTTGAAATGTTACCAATTACAGATATTGATAATTAAACCAAATACTAAATAAGTATTCATTACTAACTGAAAAGTAATCAATACCGCTTTAGTGTTTATTTGTGATTAAAAAGATTTAGGGCGTTATCATCATTGTGTTAACCGAAATATATTTTTCGGAAAGAAGAATAAGACGATACAATTACAGGAGCAATTCACTGATTAGTTAAAGATATGGAACAGTTGTTCCGACTAATCAGTACATCACATTCTCGCATATTTCAACCTAATTTCCCTTTTCTTAATTCCATAAAATTCCTCCATCCTTCTTCATTCTTCTTTTCCACTCGCTCCCTTTGTCTTTCTCTAATATCCATTCCTTTTTCGTTGCACCTCTTTTTCTTTTTTTTTTTTTTTTTTTAAATCAAAATTTTTAATAGGTAAAGCTAACATTCTTTCAAACTAACATAATTGGCACGTGAAATTTAGAAAAACTTATCGATAGCGATGATGAATTCCGAAATTTATCAATCAGGCGGAATCATTGTCAAAAAATCGAATAATCTGATATGAAAATGGAATTATGCAAATTGGTGCCTTTTTTTTCAACTTTTCGAATAAAAATTTATCTAAATAATTTGTATTATCTATTATTCGCTAGCACTGCATCTGATGAGTTTAAAAAATTGATTCATACTATGATATGATATCATTTTTATCAATTATAAAGACAATTTGGCTTTATGCCTATAACCAAAATCCGTCATTTTGTCCATTACAACTGTCATAATTTGGAAATAATTCGTCCAGTCAAAATTTCAATAATTTTCCGAAAACATTCTAGTGGCTTCATACAGTTACTTTTAAGAAACACATATATGTATGCATGACATGCACGCGCAAACAGATAACATAAACATGCATACATGCGCAAAAAATATGGATCAAACGGATATGTTTATAAATGTGCACATGCATCAATATACATGGTCACATAAACATATTTATGCATTCACTTACACATACACACATACATAGAAATACACGCACACACATACACATACATGCACATGCATGTAGACATACAAATACACATTATTATTTACGGCAAATATCTTGATTTATGGTAGGATGAAAATGACTTTACCAAATTTTCTGGATTCTTGTTTGGCAATTTCATTCTTTTGCATTTATTTTTTTCTTCTTTTCCCCGTGCAATCTTCTTCCTATCATACTTCTTATCATTATCATGATTAGCATTATTCTTTTTTCCAATTACATTTTTCCAGCTTTTTTTTGTTGAAAAATATTTATGTCGTTTAATATTTTAATTTTTCAATTAACATTTGACATTATTACAGTTTTCCAACATTTATATGCTATCATTATTATTCCATCATATGACCTGTTTTTTTCGATAGTTCTTTATAGACCGGCTTTGATTTTACATTTCTTTTACGGAGAGCAAATTAGCAAAGCTCGAAAATTAGATCGGATTTGATTTTATAGTTCTGTTTCAAATTAGTGTGATGAAGAAATGTCATTATATTCTTGCAATTTACTTTCGGGTCAAAGAAAAAGAAGAAAGAAATTAGCGAAAATTAATGAAAATATCAATCATTATTGATTGATATGAACAAAAAAAAAAAGGAGAAGAGAATAAAAAATTTCGGTGTTCAAACATTTTTGTCGAATAAATTCCTCAACTGATCAAATAAGGCCTAATCCAAAAAAGCATGAAAGCCTTCTTTGCTTGTTTACAGTTATCAGCAAAATTTGTTGAAATAAAACACACAAACTTCTTTTCCCTTTTTAATTAATCAATTTTTGAAGTTTAATCACAATTTAAATCTCTTCATTCATTTCTTTCTTTGAAATTTAAATATAAGAAATGGTAAACAAATCATGATTTTCGCTTCGTTTCTTTTCCATTTTTCTGTTTTTTTTTTTATGATAAGCTTTGCACTTTTCTTTATCTTTGTTTACCATTGGAAATGATGATTAAGTCCCTTATCTGTAATTTCCTTCTTGCCATCTAATTTTGATTTCCAGTTAAAAACCCACATTTTTTAATTTCTTTAATTTTTTTTTTTTTTTTAAACTGCAAATTCAAAACTTAATGTTATAATCCCATATTAATTTCTATTTGAACTACTCGTTTAGTTGACGTAATGTTATTTATAATTTCAGGGTTAACTCCTTTTATTTGAATTAATTATTAATTTAATTTAGTATTATAATTTCGAATATCTTAATTTTAGTAGCATTAAATCGTTACTGATGTGAATTGGAAAACGATTCCTTGACACATCATGTGTAATGAAGAAATGGAGTTGAAAATTTAAATTTCAACGTAAAAATTTTTTAGACTTTTACATTCCAAAATGTTCATATCAATTATGTTTAAAATTTAAACGATTAAAATGGGTATAAAAATTTCGAAGGATACAATATCATATGAAAAATATTTGAAAAATGAAAATTATATAAAAAATTTATACCTCTACAACACAAAATCGTATCAAGCTTTTCGTCATCATTATTTACCCTAATTTCCCAAGACTTTTTATCAATAACAAATTTGCTTTAAATATTTTCCAAAAAATAAAGATTACAAATTTATTTTATATATTTTCCAAAATATTGAAATACCAGATTTCTTTTTCATAAATTTTGTAAAATAATAAAAAAAAAATTTTACGTTATTCATTACTTAGTGATATGCCATTGATGCTTTGAGAGCATTTTCGTTTCCTATCCAACAATTTAAACTTTTTTTAAGAGATATAACAGTTATATAACGAGATGTTGAATCTTCAATTGTTTCTTTGACTACAATGTCATAATATTCATTGTCCTATAATTTTCCACTAGCGAGAAATCTCGGTACGTCTGATAATATATGTTGGATTTTCTTCAATGGTTTTTGCTTTTATTGCAGTGCTATGATATCGATTGTTTTATAATTATCTAGGAGCGAGAAATCTCGGTACTTCTGGTAAAATTTCTTTAACACATACAACATATATCATTATTCATTCCAATATAAATACTACCCCATTAGGGAAGGTCATAAAAATTACACTGCAATTATTGGAATGATGTTATGAGTTGTTTGAAATTAATCTTCTCTTTTCGCCTTGGAAAAATAAAAAGGAAAAAGGAAAGAAAAAAAGAAAAAAATGTCACTGAAAGATATGAAACGAATGAAAGGTAGAAAGATAGGTGACAGATGCATGGGCGGAGAAAGGGGGGTTGACAAGATGATATGCACAGCTGTTTGGATATATTACCCGTAATCATCAGTTCATCCCTTCGATCTATCTATCTATCTTTCTGTCTCGATATTATCATCTCTTCTTTTAGTCAACAACAATCATTTTCCAAATTCTTTCTCTTATATATTCAAGTTTTGATATAATTTGATAAGCAAAATTTCCGGAAAATTGAGCCATTCTTTTTTAATTCCAAAATATTTCATTGTTTTTTCCTTTTTTTTTCAAAAATTACGCTTTGTTACTTGCCTTTTCTTTTCTTTTTTATTTCAATTGTTTCTCTTTCATACCTTTTTTTTTTCTTTTTCATATTTTCTTACATTTTCTTACCACTAAACGATCATTTCATTTTAATGAATTTTGTCACATCATTTATTTTTCATCACTGTATTGATTGTGGCATTTCTTTCAGGCATTTCAATTTTCTTCATATCATTATCAATCATACATTACTGTTAGTTGTTAATAATCCCATTATTTCCCCCCCCCCCCCCCCCCCCCCCCCCCCCCCCCCCCCCCCCCCCCCCCCCCCCCCTCTTCTCACCCTACGAATATAAATCTTGTATATCGATTTGTTAAGTGTTATTTTGTAATAATTTGTGCCTATTCATTAGTCATAATTAGATTTTATAGATGATGAGATTGGCATGATAATATGATGATATCGGAATTTATCCTTTAAATTGATTTTGATTCACTGTGTATAGATGACATGATTGATATATGGGAATATATGTTTGAGGTGTGTCTACCTGTATTATATATATATATATATATATATATATAGCATTTTTGAAACATTTATAAACACATTATATATAAATCTATAAATAATGTGTTTATAAATGTTTCAAAAATATTTGGCAAATCAAAAATCAGTTTCCTTATAATCACTTTCATTTCTCACCTTTTTTATGTTGACATATTAACTTAAAGTGATCGTTGACCTCCTTTATAAACTACCAGTTTAACTTGTTCCATCAGTTACACACTTCTACTGCAATTATTAATCGTATCAATCTCAGTAAAAATACCCTCCATTTCTCATATACATTTATTCTTCACTGTTACCGTTGTTTCATTTTGACAATTCATTGTTTTGCAAAATTTTCCATTCATTCAGGAATCTTATTCTGGAATTTCCAGAAATTGAGGTAATTTCTGAAATAATATATTTGTAAAAAAATTATACTCAAAACTTCAATGAGGATTTTTTTTTTCGTCCTGCAAGAGCAATTTTATCAAAATTGATATTTGTCTACATTCTATCTTCTAGCTGGCAAACATTTCGATCATTTCGATTGTTTTATATATCAACCTTGTCGCATTCATCTACCTTTGTCATAAACGTTCCACAGTTCATACATTTTCTTGTTCCATGCTTGCTAACGATTACTTATCTCATTTTGAACTTGTCACATTCATGACTTATTCCTTATCAATCACACTTAATCACGCTTTTTTTTTTTTTGACTTATTCCATCCACATACGTTCATCTTGATTTCTTTCTTTTATCTTCATATTAAGCTAACAATTCTAACGTATATCTACTCGTATTCACGTACCTCAATCTTGACTTTCTTCATGTTAATTGTTTAAATGAGTTGATTTTATTATCAGTCATTTCTGTATCATTTCTCTCTTCTTTCAGCGAAGTATTCGTTAGTTTTCAAATCAGTGCCAAATTTAAAGAAATAATATTTTAAAATAACATATGCCTGAAATATTTGAAATTCGTTTAAATTCTTTTGAACAGCTATAAAAAAAAAGTCCGATTTGGAAAAAAAGAAGAAAAAAAGATTTTTTTTCATTAAAATTTTGTAAACTCAACGGTTGCTCCTGGTACGATAGTTTTCCAGATGTTTTCTCTTTCATTTTTTTTTCACTTTTTTTTTTTTTTTTTTTTTTTATTTCATTTTCTCTTGTCCTAAAACTTTATCGTTCACTAATTTTTTTCCTTCTCCCTTTCTTCCAAATTTATTTGATGCATAGAAATAAATCTATTGTCCACTTAACTGATTTGTAAAATGAGAAAATGACGAAATTTTGGTGAGCATTAAATTAAACCTGTTGGCGCATAGACGATGGCAACGAGAAATAGGATGAGCAAGTTTGTCCAAATCTTTTTGTTAGGACAAAAGAGCTTAAAAAGGTTGGCAAATTGGAAATTTGAAAAGTGTATAAAATTTTCCCATCAATTTGCAAACAACTTACGCCAAACATTCCTTTCCCTTTCATTCCGTTTGTTCCTAATTCGTCGCCCTTTTTCAATCCTTTGTTGTTTCAAAATTTGTTTCAATTATTAGTTATTATTGGTTTTTGTTTTTCGTCTTCTTTTTGTTTCCGAATATTTTGTAATATCAACTGTATGATTTTATCTAATTTTAAGATAAGATAATAGACAGCATTCTCCTTCTCTGGTTTTATCCGAAAATATCTTAAAATGAATTAATAATTCAAAATAGATGAAAAGTGTTTCGTTTAGAAAAAAAAAAAAAAAAAAAGATAAGGATAAGTTTTCCGAATGATTGAAATTTCGTATCCAGAAATGTGAATATAACTTTTCGTTTTCTTTTTTTTTTTCTTCGCAGAAAAAAATAATAATATAAACTTTCCATCATGATTGGCCTTTTACAGCCCCGTAAATCCATAATTGTACATCGCTCTCTTTTCAAAATATTTTCTTTCCCTTCTGCTTTTCCTTTCTTTTTTTTTTTTTTTTTCATTTCTGCCGACTTTTTGTTAATATTAAATGTTCAAAAATTCCTAGTGATTTTGTTCATCAATTTATCCGAAATAAAATTTTTATGATATTAATTTTTATGAGCAATCTCTATTATAATTTAGTCAGTATCTAGGAATCAAATCGTTCTCTATTATCAATCAAATCTAGTTTACTTTACAATTTGATTATCAAATTTCAAGACAGTTTTCTTTTTTTTTGAGATCTGATTTGAATTTTAACATAACCTAAAATATGAATATATGATGATTAAAAATTCATACTTATATGGATATGGAAGTTGATTTTGTTATTGTTATTGTTCTTGTATCGTCCCCATTCCCTAGAACAGTTTTCCAAAAAAGAAGGAAGAAGACATTGGCTTTGAAATGATTGCTTCGTTCCTTCCTCCTTGCTCAGGCTTATCAGGTTGATGGCATCCATCGATTTGCACTTTTTCCCCTACAATTTCTCATTTTTCCATTTTCATACGTTTCTACATATGGCAAGTAATACATCCTGAAATTTTCATCATTTTTTATTCATTTCAATTCTTCCTGAGTAATATTAATGTATCTTTCGTTAATGGTTAATATTTAACACTAATTTTAGTTGCTTATTTAATATGTTTAATTAATTTCAGCACTGATGTTTAAGAACATTGACTATATTTAATCAGTAATTTAATAATATGTCCAATATTGATTTATATGTTTTATTAATATTTAATATTAATGTTTAATAGTGGTAATGTAATAACATTATTATAAGTATCTTCAATTGATATTTAATATGTTTAACATTAATTTTACATGTTTAATTGATTTTGGCCGTATTAATGTAATTATTGATTATCGACATATAAATTGAGTCTAATTTCTCATTTTCACATTCGTTTATTATGTTCCATGATTCGTTCAATCGATTCAAGTTTTAATTTGATGAAAATATATTCTTTTTTTTTCCTTTCTTAAAAAATTTATTGATGATAACGAGAAAAAGGAAAGTGAACAGAGGAAAACAAGTGAAAACTATATTTCATTATTTTTTTTTTCAAATTATTGATTTATAAATTTTCAAATTTTAATTTTAATGATAGAATAGTTTTTGAAAATAATTATTCCAAACAAATTCCCAAGTTTAATAATAAATTATTCTATACTGATTAGCTGGAATTATTATCTTCGAATAATCAAATTGTTTACTATAGTTCCTCATATTATAAAAGATGGGAAATCTTGTAAATTCTTTTATCATTTCGTAATTATATGAATGAGAGAAGTTCGAAGTTTGATTTGACCTTTGATTTTTAGTCGATATTATCTTACTTTAAATAAGAATTTTCAGAAAAAAAAGAGAAAAAAGTTCATCCATGTACCATTATTTATTTCATATGTTTCTAATAACTTCCTTTCATACACTCTTCTTATCTTCATATCTCTTCTTAACGTTATCTCATTTTGTTACTTTCTCTTCCTTACGATTGTGACAAATTGTGATGTGAAATTTTATATTTGAATTTTGAAACATGAAATCTGGCGGGTCGATTGGATTCGTCGGGAAAGCGATGGAATGAGGATTGTCCGGTAAGATTAAGATATATGGGTTAGTATAGTATTATTTACGATGCTTTATCACGCAACAAGAAGTTGCCCACGTTCCCTTCTACTTGTCATATCGATCAGACGCATTTCTGGGTTATGCCAGGATCTGTGCCGAATTGTTATCGTTATCGTGTATTAACTTTTGTTTGAATTAATTTAATTCGTCATTTTCTTGCTTTCCAATTTAGTACCATTATTTCCACTTATTATCAGCTGATACTCGCTCTTTTATTTTGATCATCAGTTTGTCAATCAAATCATTTGATTCATTATTATTCAGCCATTCATTTGATAATCTCATTCAATCAGTTTGTTTGATAAACCATTTAATGAAACTTGCATTTGAATTAATAGAGAGAAAGAAAATATTTCCAGTACTCCACTTTGGGTGATTTCAGTCATCATTTATCATCCAACACATACTGCACATGTCCATCTGTCTTATTGGTTGTTTGTTACGACCACATCAATCATATATTATTTAATTGAGGAAAGAAATTGTCATGCATAATTGAAACTTTTTGCTCGTTTCCACGTTTCATTACGTGATTAAGAAATAACAAGACTAAATATTCTTTATTCATCCAATTTTCTTTGATATTACGTTGGATTAGGTGCGTGATATGCTAAAGTGAGGAATAATCAATTATTGTTTGCTTATTGTAAAGTGGTTTATCATTTAAAATATAATATAGGCATATGATATATTTTTAATCTAAAAGTTTGACATTCACAGAGATAGAATTTTTTACATGATATAATCTCTGATCAATAATTTGATAACTACAAGTCTTTGAAATTATTAAAATTTCCTCAATAGGAATTCTTGATGGACATGAATTGGAATTTCTGACGTGCAAATTGCCCCATGCAACGTGCAAGACATCATACATATTATATGCCATATGTCATAAATCCTCTTTTGACTCTTGATATGTTCGTGTAATTGATAGTATTACGTGACAAAAGCAACATGAATGCATGCGTGCATTTATTCATCCATGCAAAACATTTGTTCGTTCATACCCTTTCGCGGATTAGTGGGAATGTATGGTTGTTTGTTATGCCTTGTGATTAATGATTAATCAGGTTTGTTGTCGTCTGTATGCCACAAGTTCGCCAGATCCTTTCAGTTCTTCTTTTCTGTTCGTCATCATTTGTTCATTCTAATCTATACATGTCGCAAAATAATTCAGCTTTTCTATTTCTCCTTTTTTTTTTTAAATTAAATTTTACCGATGTGTGATCTGATGTTTGACCGGTTTTTTTTCTTTTTATTTCATATTCCATTCTGTTCTGTTTTTTATCTCTTTCCCTTTCCCTCTTCCCTATTTTAGTCGATTCTATTCCATCCCACTCCATCTCATTGTATTTATCATTTTATTATTCTATACCAAAATTAGGTGCTTCTATTCCTATTTCATCCCATTCTATTCTATCCCATTGTATTTGATTATTTTATTCGATACCAAAACTAAATGCTTTCATGAAAAGCTATCATCGCTTGTTGTCAATTTTCTCATACTGCGATTTTTTTTTTTTCTCCTTTCTTCTCTCCTCTTCCTTCTTCGTCATTTCCATTTTCTGACTGCTATCATCATCCGATATTTGCCATCACTTTCTTTTCATTTCAAATTTGATTTTATTTTCATTCTGCAAATTTCGATTAATTTCATATCTTTTGCTCCTCTCTCTCTCTTCATTTATCTTATTGTTTGGTAGCTCTACCATGGATTACTTTATATTCATGACAAATAATAGTAATTCCTTGAAATGTATACAAATCTATATGTTTAGAGGATCCAAGATTAATTTTATGTATAAACAAGAGAATAACAGAAGATTCTTTTTTCCTACTTTTAGTTGACGGCAAAAAGTTTGAAGCTTAAAATTAATTTCCATGATCTCGGTTTTCATTGATTAAACTATCTACTTATCATACAAGTAAGAAAAAAATCAATACTTTTTTGATTTTTTTTTTCTTGTTATTCTATCTCATTTTTCCCTCCCCCGGTTTCTTTCTCCTCCTCCCCATTTTCCGCCTCCTCATTTTGTCATTTGCCATTTACCATTTTCATCATAGCTTTAGTGGCGTTCGCGTGTGGCAGTTTTTTTCCTTGGTGATACGTTTAGATTTTGTGGATTTCTTTGTCATTTATCTTAATTGAGTCATTAAAGTTATCACAATTAACAGCAGTCTTCCAGTAGTGTATTTTGGATTAAAACGTTGAAAATGCCGAACTGTCCAGGCTGCAACAAACCTGTATATTTCGGTAAGATTATTTTTTCTCATTTTTGCTATTTATTTAATGATGGTTTGATGAGAAATCTTGTGACTGTTATTGTTTAATTAACGTTTATTATCGAACTGATCGGATCGTACGAATTTTCAGATTGAAAGGTTCTCTGAATTTGTATTTTTTTTTTTTTCTTAACAAAAATTCATTCAGTGAGTGATGAACATTTTCCCTTCATGTTGAGAACTCTTCTTTTTTTCTTCTCGTTTGTAGCTTAATCTTTGGTAGTTTTTGGATTTACGATAATGACAGGTTCGGGATTTCTCGTAATCTTGGATTATGTCCAGAAAGTAACAATTTTAGTCGGGACTGAAGGACACTGAAGTTTATTTCTCAAGATATTCAAAGAAAAATAAATCATTTCAGCTGAACGAGTCTCGTCGATTGGAAAGGATTGGCATCGTCCATGCTTGCGTTGTGAAAACGAAAATTGCCGAAAGACGCTGACAGCTGGCAACCATTCTGAGGTATATCCATATAAATGATTTTTTTTTTTTTTTTTTCGAACTTCCCCCGTGTCCTTTCTTCTCGTTATTTACTGAATAAATTACGTTTCCAAAATACATGAAGCTTATACGTATTATGTAGTTCAGAAGTTTTGAACTCGTGTTTATGTTCGCTTATCCCATCTCTATATACCCTCGCTAAGAATACCTGAATTAGTGCTCTGAATTGACAGTTTTGGAGATTTCAAGATTAAATTTCGATATTTCCCGCTTTTTTTGTTAAACTTCTATTATTTGTTCATCATTTCTTGTTGTCGGTTCGTTTAAATGTCTTTTTGCAATTTTAAATAAGAAAAAGTCATAGTATAAAATAGGAGGAAAATTAAATTTAGGCATGACTTAATTTACTTAATGCGACTCCAATTATCATTAATTGAGATGGTTCTTCCGATAAATGACCCTATCCATCGTTGTGATGTTAAAGAACCTCTTCCGACATTTCTCAGCGAACGTTGTCGTAATATTTTGAAATACAGAATAACTCAAATGGAGTGCTTTGCTTTTTTTTTTCCGTTTATAACACTAAAGTGTCGTTGTGTTTCAATTTTATTATTTTAGGATTATATAAAACTTTGAGATTTTTGAAAGTTTTGATCGACACTGATGTCCGTTCGGCTTTTCTTTATGCTATGGTCTGGAAATTGCTAACAAATAGGAATCATAAAATTGATTTTAATTAAATCGGAAGATGAAAAATTGCATTTCCAGTCACCGATTTAGTGATGGAAAGAAAAATAAAAACATGATGATTAGGTGATCGCTTTAGTAACGAAGAGCTGAAGAGAAAGGAAGGGAAGAGGATTACAATTTTGAAAATAAGATTTGGAAAAAGTCGAGTGTTAAATAGTATAGTATTAGGTTAAAATAGCGATGTAAGAAAAGATGAAGCAAAGGAAAGTAGCGTATTTAACGAACGTTTTTTTTGTTTCACTGATGCATTCAGAAAATGCAGTAAAGTAGAGGTCATCGCTGAATAATTTAGAGGTTTTTAAATTTAAAATGGTTTGATTTTCTTGTTAAGTTTAACTTGACATTATATAATTATAAAAGCTTTACTCCTTTTAGCGTCAAGGCAAACCATATTGCAACCACTGTTACGGAGCACTTTTTGGACCGAAAGGCTATGGACATGGTGGTTCGGAATCTCACACTTTTCACAATGGTTTGACTGGAAAAGCGAATTGATTTCAAAAAAAAAAAAAAAAAATTTTTTTCAAGGATTTTTCAAGCATTGTCTGTCATCAGTAATAATGTTATCATCGTAATTATTAATGTACGGTGTTGCTATTAGTGCTACATAAGAAAATACTTTTGTGATTTTACGATTACTAAAAATCCGAAAAAATTTTCACTAATCTGTGTCTTGTGTCCTTCTCTTTCCTTTTTTTGCTTCTCCTATGTCAGTTTTTAGTTCTTGCGAATAGGCTTAACGAGTTATTTTCTGGGTCTTGAGTCTGGACAATTCTTTGATAACTTAGTAAAATCATCTTATCGGGTTCTTTCGTTTTCTTCATTCCGTTTATTCTCATGCACTTGTGAAATAATAGTTCCACTTCTAAATCAACATAATTTTGAATATTCAACTTTTAGTTAATGAAAATAATTTTTCCGGTATCATTACTGACATATGTTGTTTTCGTGCCGTATTAGCTTTGATCATTACGGTAATAAATAAAATTTTACAGCAGTGAAAATAGTTTAATAAACATATAATACAGACAAAGAAAGGAAAGGAATTCAGGATCAAAGGTAAAGTAGGTCCAATCGAATCGTATTGTTCCGATTTTCATTGTCAGGTCATATGAGTTCAGCTTTCAAGTCGATTCAAGTCAGGGAACTTGAATTATTCATTGGGTCAGTTTGAAAACAGTGGGTCTGGAAGTTGCACGATGTCGGGGATTCTCGTTGCTTCTCGCTTTTGTTCTTGTCAGCGAATTCTCGCTACTTCTGGTCCCTTTTCTGTGATACGAAAAAGAATACCCAAAAGTGATGCATAAGGGTGTGCCTCAAAATACCGTATCCAACAACACTCGGATATCCTCATCTATGAAGAAAATTTGCCCAGAGAGGAAATTCTCCCGAAATGCACGTAATTTGCTAGCTAATCACGTATTCTTTTCAAAAAGCGCGGGTTCATGAAGTGTTCAAACGAAGTGGCTGGCCCAAACTGCATGGAATTTTCCAGAAGCTCCATATGTAGACTGAGAGCGTGGCAATGCAAGATGAGTGGGTGGAGAGCCATTATTCCGGGGCAAGAGGATGCGGGTGGTGGGTTTCGGGGTGAGAGGTGGCGGGTGGTGGGTAGTTTTGGGTTTCGAGGGTAAAGGGTGGCGGGTAGTGGTGTCAGATTAGGATTTTTAGGTGTCTGTGGTTCTTTATGTCGTTTAGCAGAGTAAATTGTATATTTTTTGACGTTTTTTTTTTCTTGCATCTCCGTTCTCTCAACTTCCTCGAGATTTTTCCCGACTTTAGCATCTAATTTTGTAGTGTACTCGCTACACTTACCGATTCATTTACGCAGACGTTATTTTACTCAACTGTTAAACTAATGGCGGTAATGACTGAAAGATACGATCCAACGGATACGGAAGAATCAGAGAGTACTGTTTTCTTGCTTGCTCAATTAATTAATTGGTTATTTCGATATTTATGACCAACTTGAGATGTGAAAAGGAGAGAATGTATTTCAATGAAATGTAAATTAAAATTTGCACTGTGCTGAACTTGGATGGTGCATAATATTGTTGATATATGATAATATTGAGAATTTTATAGTTGAAGAACCACTGCCACCACGATCGCAACTGGCCATCGAAACGAATAGTATGTGACTGCTTGATCAACGTTAATAATCAACAATTGAAACTCATTCCTTTTTTTTCTAAAAATGAACTTCATGAAAAACAACATGTTGATTCCCCGAACAACACTACGAAATTGGTTTTTAGAAGATTTTCGCTTCAGAAATGAAAATTTGCATAATTTACGGGTTAATCAATACTGCAGAGTCCTTAGAAGTATCAGTGAGATGTGAATACTTGTCATCCTTCTGTTCCTCAATTCTCTTGAATAAGTGATTTTGATTCGAAACCAATCTCTTTATGTATACCTATCCATTTGTAGTAGGGATAAGGTGATATCGAATGTTTAACATCAAAGATAAAGGAAGCGGCAAATACTAATGTAAATTTTGCATTCTGTAAATATAATTCGGAAGATCTCATCATTCGCTTCAGTACTTCACGGGATCTAATTTAGCAACAGCTATACAGCCAGCACAAGACGTACGCCAAATGCAAGACGAAAATAACGATTCAGACTCACAAGAACAAGAAATAATATATACGCGAGCTGGCTATTTCGCCATGTATTCCAGAAAAGTGTTCGTCGGTGGTATTCCTTACTTCATTGATCCAGGCAAAGAAATCTGATAATTTTATTTTTTTTATGGCCGCTCATATTTTCACTATCATATTAGATATTCAAATTCTTTTGTTTCTCCAGGAACTTTACATTTTAATAGTAGCTATTGGATTTATAGATATAATCAATAAATTTTTCGATCAATTTGGCAAGAACATAATCGATTGGCCACATCGTGATTGCTGCGACATTAGGGCTCCACCAAATGGTTAATATCATAGAATTTTAACCATTATCTCGTTGTAAAACATGTCAAAACTGTTGTATGGATAATATTATTTTTATGAATTCTGTTGTGGGTATTTATGAAGCAATTTTCCTGTAGCATTAAAAAATTAATAGAAAGCAGTCATAAACGTAAGAAACTATAGAGTAAATTTTGAAACAAATGATTTGTATTTGTCATTCAGGATTTGTGTTTGTCATTTTCAATCGTGAGAGTGCGGTACATCGACTCATCAATGCGACCGAAGTGAGGCATGGCAAACGACTTATCGTCATGAAGAATGATGATATAGTGATCAAGACGGTTAGTTCAGTGTATGACATATTTCAGCTAATGTTGCCATTCTTAGGCATTTGTTTCAATATTATACTTTTTTATTCATGATCGATCTTTTTCACCATGTGTGCATTCTCTTTTCGACAGCAGCATCGATTTTTTCGATATAAAAAATACTCTATATGCTGCAATTTTAAGTTTCCGTATTTTCCACCTAAATATTTTCATCCAAATATTTGTAAATATTAACAAACTCTAGATATTGTTGAACAGACCACAATCAACGCGGTAAAATTTATTTCCTCGAATGCAGCTTAACGGCTTTCTTGAGACTATAGATTTCTGATAAAATTCTTTATCATATTGCTTCAAACAATTGCTCTGGATTATTTTTCTATACCACCGTGGTTTCTTGCTAATGGAAAGGGAGAACAATGATGTGTGAAAAATACAGCTTTGTCCGAATTTCAAGATAAAGTGATAGCGAGCAGGATTTTGTACGCATCATTTGCAGATAACAAACACTGTGCGTAAGTTAGTAAATATGATAAAAAACGAAAAGATACACGATGATGATTAGCTTCTGAAAGAATGATGTACGAAACTTTGATTATAAGAGCTTAGCTGCAACGGCAAAAAAACTGGGACCAAAATTCGTGATAGCGTGATCAGGTAAATAAAGATTTGTCCTCAGTTCATCTTGATGCTCGAGACCAAACTGTGGTGTTGCCTATAATTATACTTTGATTTTGTCTAATCAAAATTAAGAAATCAAAGACATACCATTTTATAATACGGAATTCGCGTTTATCGTGATTTCATATCCTTAAGAACTGTTATCCGCACAGATTTCATATCCTTAAGAACTGTTATGCAGAATTATTTCAAATTTCATTAATTAATAGAAATAGTGCAAAACTGTAGCTCATTCGGTGAAAATTTTCCTCAGAGTTTTCGGTGGCGTTATAATGATTTTGTTCTGCGAGAGAGATTATTATAAATTTTATCATATTTATGATTTGTCGAATTGTTGATTAAAACTTCTTTCTAATGAAACAATATCTTAAAAAACATGAGTTTTTTTTTTTTTTTTTTTTTGTTTCAGAAAAATTGTGAATCTAATGTTAGTCATTTCACGAATGATACTTCGAGGCTAGGCCAATCTAATAAAGAGTTTCGATTTCTCATCTTTTCTGGATAAAATTTAATCAGTGATCAGTTATTTATATTAACTGCAACGCTGGAAGATGTTCAAGTTCTTTTTTAACAATATATAATCATAGGTGCAAGTGAAACCTTGGATTTTGAGCTGTCTGACATATTCTTTATCTAGTACACCGTTTGTTGGTCGCTACTCTATTTTCGTTCGTGGTTTTCCGCGCACAATGACTGCGAGTTAGTAGCTTTTTCTTTTATTTACGAAAAACAATTTCAGGACTGAAATTGAAAATATTCGTAAATATCAAAAAGTCATGTAATATTTTTAATCATTCCTATGGTATCAGTTGTCCATTTTATAAATATTATCTAATTTAATTGAATTTGTAGTGGAATTGGCACATCTTTTCGAACAGGTGATCGGCAATGTAGTTGAAGTGCATTTGGGAGTGGAATATGGTATAGGTTATCCAAGAGGATCAGCACGAGTGATCTTCGGGAATCATGAAGCATTCCATGTAGCGATCGCAATGCGTTGCTTTACGTTATGCACATTTAGAAAGCAAAGAACTGTAAGTTTTCTGGAAGAAAAAATCTTAACAGGTTTTTTGCATATGTTACTTTTGCACCATATATCAAGTATCGAAAAATATCTCTTTTAAAAACAGTGTAAAAAGTGACCTGCTTAGCAGCGTTTCTTGATTATTCTGCATTTTTCTTAAATATTATCATTATGCACAGAGCTTCTTAATAATTTCGTTCAACTTTTGCTAAAACCATCAGTAATTTTGATTATTTTGCCTCAGTTCACCAAGGTAGAGTTGTTTTGAAGCTTTCAAAAATATGTTCTGTCATGTTTCAACAATGCCATATCACAGCCATTTTCGCTTCGTAATGAAATATCTAGAAAACAAAAAAAAAAATTCAATAGTGCATTCGAGTTTTTTCAAGGATGTAAATTTTAGTTGGAAATGAGACCGTATGTGCTCGATGACATGTGGTGTGATATATGCCACAAAACCTTTGCTCATTATTTGTGCCCTGAGCTTCCTTGTTTACTCTACTATTGTATTCAATGCTGGTTGTCAACCCATCAAGAACAAGGTATGGACTTTCACAGACCAGTATCAGCAGAAATCCTTGGACTTTGGAAAAACGGGAGAAAAAATCAGCGTCGACATCGCAACCGCTACGTTATGCAGCGAAGTGGGCATTGCTGTTTCCAGCAGCGCAATTTGCCTTCAGAACCGGATTATGAGGCCTTTTCTGGTGGTATGTACAAGCTTCAATTATATAGGAGATTTATTAAAATATCCTATTGATGAACTGTAAAAAGCAAAGGAAATTAATAACAAATTCAAAAGTTGAGATGAATGGTAGACTTGTCGAGAAATGCAATTAGTTGATTTTCGTCGCTGCAGATATAATTTTAAAGTTTGCTTGCAGAAGTAGAGACCGTAGAAACTTTTCCCTGTAAATATCTTTATGATTAAGTATAAAAAAGTTGTTCATTTCAATTAAATTCATATATATCTTTTTCAGGTAATTTTCCGATACCACCACAAAACGCGTCTTGAATGAAAATTATTCTTGTAGCATCGACTATTTTTTGTTTTGGACGCTCACAACATATTATCTTTTCAAGTATTAAATATTTATGTTTTTATTTAAGATTCTCTAAAAATTCTACGGTTCCCTATTGTTTTTGTTTTTCCGCCACTTCAGCACGACTTTCCCTAACTATTATTTAATGGACTAGGTTAATCTTTTAATTTTTTCGTTTAAATTGGGCTTTGTTGCTTTTTTTATCGATTATTAAGAACAAACAATCGGTTTTTTTTCTTTTTTTTTTAAATCATCGTTTATTGAATATTACGAGTTCTTCTACCCATTCTTTACTTTCATTTGGTTTTTTGATACTATATAACATTCTTGTTAGGTGTTATATGAAACTGTGTACATCAAAGCAAATACTGCTTTCTGACTGTAATCCAGGAATCTTTGTTGAAATCAAATGATAAAGTAATTTTCCTGTTCTTTAGTTCCAGTGTCTAAGTCTTTCTATTCATTCTTCATTTCTTTTTTCTTCGACGCTTGGGAGTAGATGGCAATTTATTTTACGCCTCGTATCATTTGACAACCAAATCTAATGGCGTTGTATGTGAACGATGAATTGCATTGTCGTAATAATGAGTTCACGATTTTGGAAAGTACATGAAATTTGTTTTGAGTATGCAAACTTAACCGGGTTTGCGTTTTTCGTAAACAAGGAAATAAAAGGAATGTTTGGAAACAGTGGGGCTAGGAATTCAAGATTCAGTGCTGTTGCCGCAGTTGCACAGACAAGATCGTATGCAATCTTTCCAAGATCCGTCCGGTAACTGAAAGACGTCAGTGGTATGAATCGTATTTACTTTAGCTAGGAAATACAAGAAGTTTGTATTTTCGTTTGTCTGAAGCTTTCGAAAATATGCCTGACTATTGCGCTTTCGCATTTTTTTTTTATCATTCCTGCGATGCAATGCGTTTTCTGCATTAAATTTTCACAGAAATCATGATAGTAAATTGGGACTTGTGGTATTTTGCCTGTATATCCTTATCCTTCGTATTTCGTTTGTTTGATTAATTTTCAAGTGCGTAGAGTTTCAATCACTCCTTATCGAATGCTTTTTTACAAAAATTGGGAATAAGATATTTATCTATATATTAAATTTTTTAATATGCTTTTTATTTCATCGGAATGTGAGAGCAAATAAATTATCTCCAGAAGATTGTTTCCTTTTTTTTTCTTTTTTCTTTTGATTCTACATAACATAAATTTGATAGATAATTCCTGTGTATAAGTTGCACAATGTGTCTTTGAAAAGCAGGAAATGAATGAATGTAGCATTAAAATTGATGTTTCTTTTATGCAAAAATAAAGATAAAAAATGGGAATAACATAAAGTATGATAAGGAATAATAGTGGGACAGGAAAAGAACATAAAAGAAAAAAAAAGAATGTTTGTGATAGACATAAACAACAAAAATTAAGGGGAAGATGAAGTACGGTTTAATATCGAGTTGACAAGCTTTATTCTTTTCTTTGTTTCAATTTAAAGAAAAAAAAAAAAAAAAGAAAAAAAGATTAAGTTCTCATTTAAATAATTCTAATTGAGGGGAATTCCATTCAGGCGATGAGATTGAAAATTTTCATTATTATTTTCATCTTTTAAATTCCCATAACACGAACAAGGTATATTTCAGATATATTTCATGAATAATTTAATTAAAAGATTTTGATTGTAGTTTTTGTTTTTTGTTTTTCTTTTTTTTGATTTTTCTTCCATAATTCTTCAGAGTTCATCCAAGCAAAAACATTTTTTCAGTTCAAAAGAGAGTTTCGAGGATTTCAAAATGGAAGCACTGAATACTATAATTGCACTTATGCATTGCGAGTTTCACTCTGAAAAAAAAAAAAAAAAAGGGACGAAATTAAATTTCATAAACTTTGCATTTTGGTTGTTATTTTCTAGATTCAACTATTGAGTGAACATTCTTAGCTATTTGAAAAAACCTAGATCATTGAGATGGAACCATGCCGAGATCAATGACCAGATATGAGCCTAATTTCATCTAGAAGGCAGATTCGTAATTGTGGTCATCAGTATTCTAAGCTTACCAATGACCATTATGTCAAACTTACCTCGATAACATAATCCCTAGTATAAAAGCGCCTGCTATCGACGAAAGACGCACTGCCATTCGGTGATACCTGTATCTTATGATGCCACGTTTCACCGGTTCCATCATTGCGGCGTCGTAATCCATCACTTTCACCTTTCCAACTTCTCGTCGACCATTCATTCATGATGTCACCTTTTTCATCACGTGTTGTCCATTTATCTGTCACACTTCTTTCCATTACTCCTTCAAGAATAATATCAATTTTTTCATTGACAAGTAATAATAATAACATGACGTTAAAAAATATGAATGAATAACGATTGCTATGGAACTTTGGCTTTCATTAAACCATTATAATGTTCTTTAATTTGTCGCGGTAACGATGGTAACGACAGCAGTAATAAGCAAAACTGGATTAGTGAATTACTTAATTGATTCTTGCCTTTGGGTTTTCTTTTTACTTCTTTTCATATTCACTTTATTGAATCTTTTAATTAATTAATCCGATGAACTATGTTTGAAGACACATAATTGTTCCTTATTTCGCTTCTCTTTCCTACTTTTTCCATCTCATTCCACTTTTGTCCAATTTGCTAAATCTTGCTATTGCCGTTTAATTAAAAAAAAATCTCAAAAATATTCCTTTATCGTAAGCAATAAAATAAATGATAAAGTTAAAAATCTTTCGCTTGACATCTTTGATTATCTAAAGTACCTTTTTTTTTTTATTTTCATTTTAATTGAAAGAAAAAAAAAGGAAACAAAGAATGACAGGTGTTTTTCTTTTGGCAGATGTTTTAATGCATTAAATATTAAAAATGCAACAAATTTAACTAATCTCTGTGATGTAATTTATTCATTAATATTTCAAGTTAACATTAATCGATATCATTTCAATTAATTTTTTACGAATTATTCCGATTATTTTTACGTAATAGTTTCATTTAGAATGTAACCATATATTCCAATCCATTACTTTTTATCATTTATCATTGTAATTATCAGTTGTTAGCAATTTAATACATTCATTTATTAGAGCTATGATACCAACAAATGTATTTTAAAAAAAAAGGTGAAAAAGAATAAATGAATATGCACTTATGGCATAACTTCATTTTTCAAAAAAGAAAAAAATTCTGGAAATGGATCAAATATATAATTTAGAAAAATTAACTGATTAAAAAAAATGTCATTATTATTTCGTTTATTGACGGTCATTCTTGAAATAGATTCAAACCATCTTTCATAACAATTTCGAAAATATAAGCATAGAAATTGCAAAAATAATGAACAAAGAATAATACTTTTAAATTTCTAAAATTTATATTTTGTTTCTTTTTTTCATTGAGTACTTTAGAATTTTTTAAAATAATTACATCATCATATTTCATTCTTTATACGTTTTAATAATTTAAATGAATTTATACAAATGTATGGAAATAGAATTTAAAAATTGTTTCATTTTATGGCATCAATAGCTAATTATATTAATTTCTAATATTTGTTGAATATCTCGTTAAAAATTTGATATGTGTATATTTATATACGTGTACATTTACGTGTACGTGTAATAGCGGACGCGTGTCTACGTGTGTGTGTGTGTGTGTGTGTGTGTGTGTGTGTGTGTGTGTGTGTGTCTGTGTGTGTCTGTGTGAATTTATAACGAATTTATCAATCAGCAATAGTGTAAATGTAAAATAAAGCAGCAGGAAGTTTTTTGAGAACAATTTTGAAAAAAAAAAAAAAAGAAACTTCATTCCTGAAAATGACAGCTTGCTCTTAGTAGTGAGAAAAATAAGAGGAAGTGAAATATCAGATAAACAGGATACATCCGAAAATATCTTTGAATATTTGGTAGACCAACCAACCACATGTAAGCTCATCGGGAAAAAAAAAAAAACGCAAAAATATGGTCGAGACTATTATCGTCTTTTCTCCGAAATGACAAAACATACAAACCTAAAAGTTGAAAAAGAAATGTTCAAAGTTTAGAAGCTGAAATTAGGAGGCAATAAATGTGTGGATTTATAATTGATTATAATTCATTATCCATATTTAGAATTCATTGTAATTCGTTATCCATTCAATATATTATTTATATTATCCTTGCATACATATATCAACATATTTGCACAAAAATGCTTATCTATGAATGCACACTTATGTATAAACAATATTCATTTATCACAACTGTGTTATTTTTTAGTAATCAGTAATGTTATCGTAGATTTTTCAATTATATTAAATTAGTGATAAGTAAAAGCATATTTATATACATCCGAATCAATTGCAATGTTAAAATGCGGAAGTTCAAAATAAAAGAAAAATTTAAGCAAATAAATATATAACATATTTGATACGCGTAATCCCAGATGTCAGATTAATATTTTTCAATTAATTTTCCTTTTTTTTTTGAAAATTGAACTTCTAATAGTGCAAAAATTTGACAACAGATTAATAATATAAAGCATATTTAAAGACAAAACAAAAGAAAAACTTACTACGACAGGAAACAATTTCAGTAGGAATCATATTCCAATTATCTTTAGCTACGTATACACCAGATGCATTACTTTGAGGTGGCCATTGTCTAAAATTGAACATTTTTCATTAAATAATTCATTTAGTGAGGAAATTTGTATTATAAGTCAAGTTCAATATTTTCATGGCCAAGTATATTAGTTTTTTTCTCTTAAGTAAATAAAAAATTGAAAGAAAATGAAATTGAAAATTCTAAAAGAAAGAAAGTAGATAGCTTTAAAACCTTTACTTTTTTTTTTTTATTTTTGGTTAGATATTCTTGATAGTGACATGAAATTGAAAATAACTAAATTTATTAGCATGCTAAATGAAAGTTCACGATAGCAACCATTCAGCCTATTTCTATTTAATATTCCATTAACTTTCTTGGATAATAAAATATTGTCATTTATTTTATACGATATCATCACATATGAGCTATAGATGTAAGGTCAAATTTTCTAAGCAAACTTTAAAGCTTCGGAGTTTTTTGAAAGTTATGAACAAATACTCATTGTCAGTTGAATAAGTATGAGCAATTTAGTTAGAATCGATTTCGAGAAATTCTCATGCATGCTATTCGTAGATGGATAAAATTTATCACGCTTTTTTTTTTTTCTTCATTTCAGTGAAATGCAGAAAATTTTTAATCAAATTTTTAAACTATGACTAACCTTTAAATTGCAAAATTCAGAATGTAAATCAAATTCAAATCGCTTTTTTCTTTTTTTTTTTGAATCTTTTTCAGTCTTTAAAGAGTTTATAAGCCATTACCATAATGTACATAAGCAACAATAAAATTTAAGGAAAAAAAAAAGGAATTTTAATCCTTCTATATTAGCAGCTTTTCTGAAAAAAAACGAAAAAAAGTGTTCTCACAACAAGAAATATTATCGAGAATGAGTTCAGATTTTTTTTTGAAAATTTCAGCTTTGATGTAAGTCAGAATTATTTCGAAAATGATGTTCCTCTTCGTATGATATTTTAGGTCTCAAACTGCTGATTTCTTAGTTTTTTTTTTTTTTTTTCTTAAAAATATCGAGAAAGTGCATAGTCAGAATCTTTGCAGAACTCTGACTTTATGAATTTATTGAGCTATTCAGTTTCTGAATTTCAATTCGAAAAATAAAATTTTAGTCACAGTTCTTGCTTTTTAAGCCAATCAAAAAAAAAAATTAATTTTCAACGAATAATAAAAAATTCTATAAATACAAAACAGTCGCGTTTTCCAGCATTTTCTGGTTAAATGAAAAAACCAACTTCATCAATTGTTTATTTGTTGAATTTTCAAAAACTTAAAAAAATTTTTTCTTGTTGTCAATTTATGGCAGTATATTTTTTCTTTCTATTAAATGTTTAAACTTAATTTGAATTCTTATATTTCGCTTCAAAATTTTTCACTCATTATATAATTAAAAATAGATAGAATGTTTTTAAATACTTTATTAAAGTGTCATTTTTAGATTTCATATCAGTTTACTGAAAATAAATTTTGAAAGGGAGAAATTCATTTTAATTTTTTTTAACACACCGAAACAAATCGCATACCGTAAATTAAGACTTTTTTTTTTCATTGTTCATTGTTAATTTTCTAAAAGCTCTTACTAGGTAAGCTTTTGTAAAAAAGTCTTCTTAAAAATTAAAAAAAAAAAAGAATAATGAAAATTCAATTCATTCTACATCATTGCATGCTGTCCTAATAACATTTCAAAAATAAGAAAAGAAGAAAATGTTACCTGGTAAGAGTTTTTACAGTTCCTTCTGCTAATCGAGGTTCCACTGTTCTCGAACGTTGTCTTAACATATTTATTCCATTTTCATCCCTCCTGTAAAGTTTCTCGAGCAGTTTTGGGTAATTAGATTCGAAACTTTCAATTACTAAATAGAATGAACGTACTCAATAAGTTGTATTTGTTGGAAGTCGGCTAAAGATATTATAAAGCAAATAGCTAGAACCTTAGACTTTATTTTTTTTTTCATCCTCTTTTTTCGAAATGAAATGTACTAGAAAAATTTAGTAAGTACAAATTGAAATATTAGTAAGCAATTTTGGAAATATTATCTTGTAATCCTTCTTATTTTATAATCTTTGAAACAAGACAATTAACAAATTTATTGAGACATACGAAAAGATAGAAAATGTAAAAATGCAATTTAAAATTTTCATGTAAGTAATTTTAATAATTAATTTCTCACTTACCTCGGAGAATGCATTTGCTTAGCAGGTGAAGGCGAAAAGACAGTTTGAATTCGAGATTGTGAATGTGAACAACTTGTTGGATAACCGGAATAAAAATCCGTATGCGAATCTAAGGTTGTTTCGAGTGGTGTATTTACATGCAATGTCATAGAAAAATCATCGAGAGGCGTATTTAAGCGTGAACCGAAAAGACTTTCTGGAGGAGTTTCTGTCATCCGTCGATTTACTCGATCACGCATCTCTTCTGCTTCTCGTACTGGTGAAAAAACACTTCGACCCATTAAAAAATTACCATTTGGTAAATGATTTGATCTGAAATTTTTTTCAATTATTGATCTTACTTCTCATTTGTTCATTCGCTTTACTGTATACAACAGCTTCATTACGTACTCCAGCTATCCTGAGAGAAACTTTAGAGGGAATCAGCTACTAGATTGTTCGATTAGGCTTTCGCTCCTACACCAGCGTCAAACGATTCTTGATTTGCACGTCAGAATCGCTTCGGACATTTTGATGCGTAACGTAATAACATAACACGTACGGTATATTTTGATGCGTAGATGCACGGAAGATAAATTGAGCATCCTGATCAGATGGTCGACTTATCCTGGAAACAATATTCCGCCTTACTGACTTCAATATTTCATCATCTTCGTTTTCTTGATTCGCAACCGTAGATTTCTCTTCTACATTTGATGTTGGCGTTTTCCATTTGAAAGGTACAAATCTCTTACTTGTCACTGTCCAATCTGTGTTCATCTCGTTATTCTACAAGCAAATTACTTGTAATAATTCCTTGAAAAAGTGCCGTATCTTTCTTGGATCATAATATGATAAGAAATTACTAGATAATTCTTATCATTAAGACTTTAGGATTTAGCATAATGCGAGTAATAAATGTTTAATGAATTTAGAATAAACTAATTTTAGAAAATTGAAATGAAATGGATTTCATTCCGACCTAAGGTCTCAGTTTCACAGCAATCGATGGAAAATTGATAGAAATAGCGTAAATTTAGTCAGGATAAGTTTACCTCCTGTGGTTCGGCATTTTGCTCACTCAGTCTTTGCTCACGTTGTTTGACCCGAGCATGAGCTTCAGCCATGATATCGAGTGGTAAAACAGCAATACCACCTTTTGGTGGTACCTATAATTTTGTTCGGTAATTTTCCATGAAATCAATAATTACTTACATAATTTAGGAATGAATGTGCCTCAAAAATTTATGAAAACTCTAGAAATTAAAAAAAAAAGAAATAATTGCTAATCATATACCTGATCGCCTTGGTTACTTTTTCATAATTAGCTTATCAGTTATAAGTGTATTATAAATCATCAAGTTTATCAGTCCAATTATCAAATCATTTCGCTTAATTCTCTATCTGAATAATCATAAGATAGTTCGGACCTTTAACCTCAGTCTAAGAATAAATGCTGTACATTCTTAACTTTATTAAACTTTCTATAACATTGCCACGTCATATTCCAACATTATTTGATCTCTACTATCTTCTTTTAAGTAACAAAAAACTTAGAACCGTGCATATTTGTCAAAAAGTTTTGAATACTGTCTAAACTTGGCCAAATTTCATTTCTTAAACCAGACATTTCTTTTATGCTTATTTAAATAGAAAAATATGGACTGTATAAAAAAAAAATTATTTAAATATTTAGGTTTTAAATAACGAATTAAATTAGTGAATTAATTTATGATGACGTCGTGGAGTTGAAGGATAAACTTTTTCGCCATCTTTTGTGCTTGTTGATGATATCACTGTTTTAAAAATTAGTAATGAAAGATAAACAGAAAATGCTGATGGCAGTGGTGGTGGTGGTTTGAGGATATCACTGAATTTTCTAAAATAGGCCTGTTAAAATCCCTTGTAATGCTTCCTAGAATAAAATTCTACCGGTTCGACAACTGGTTGTTCAACCGGTGACCATTTCTGGAAAATCATCTTTGCATCTGAAAAAAAAAAAAGTTTCACTTTTTTGACCTTTGAGCAGGAGAAATTTTGCTCAAAAAGTAATTTTTAAATTTAAACAATTATAGTTTCCATGTCGTGTTTGAGCAACTAAAATCTTTGAAGTTCATATAAAAATAAATAAAATCCTTTAAAGTTCATGTAAAAGTCCTTTTTTTCTTCTTGAAAATGTGAAATTTTGCATTAACTATTCGAAATTCTACAAAAATCCACGTATGTCCTATTTTCAATACGAATTTTTTTTCTTGATTTCTATTTCAGAAAAACAAATATTGTCATCTAAATTTTCAGATTTTTTCGAATTTTTTTAAAAAAGATATCAAAAAATATCTGTTAAATAGATAAATGTTTTTTAATGATCAAAATTTACAAATCTGAATGAACTCTGATAAATTTAATGTAATTACCTGCTGAAGAAGATTGTTGTTGTTCCTGATGGTGATGATATTGTCGTTGTAATTCTGCCTTAACTTCTTCAGCAGTCATTTCACCAATCGTTTTTTGCATTTGTTTCTGGTTGCGGATACTTGCTGATGATGTTCCGAAAGTAGTCGTCGAATTTCCTGCGCTAATAAGCCACTCGTAGATAAACGAATAGAGACATGCGATGAAATACACTATATTGGTACTAACAGATTCCAGGATACTGTAAAAGGCGCTACATAAATACCGAAATATTCGTACTGTTTTGTCGGCATACTGTTTGCTTAGTTGTTGACATGAATTCATTGTTTGAAAAATTTGAAACTTTGATGACATTGTTATTGGAGTTGTTGTTGCTGTTGTTTGTTTATTTTCTCGCCAGCTAACTCCTGTTTTCATGATATTAGTTTGGCCATTGTTTGTCTGAATATTTTCAGTTGGCTTCGAACTAACTGACGATGAAATATCCGCTTGCACTCTTGGATTGTGCAAACAGCAGTTGTTCGTCGTACAGCGTTCAACATTTCCAATTTTCTGCCATTCCGGCTTTCCTCTGTAATACAGTAAAGATCTGTAATACTGTAATACAGTAATAACTAGTCCCTCTTTCCCAAAATTATTGATCTATGACTAAATTGAGATAATTTATAAAATTAGAAATGGCTGAAACATGAAGAATTCATACAATTTATTGATTTAGGATTATATTTTAGAATAATTTTTTAGCTAACTTTATTCTTAATATTCAACCAATCTATTTTCACACTTTCACATTCACATTTCTTTCAAGCAAGAAAAAAAAAAAAGAGCTTTAGAAAATTTTCCCGCTATTATCATCATATCTTTCATTTTTCAAGAAGATGGCCGGAAGCTTTGAGAATGAACCTTTGCAACCTTTCAATGCATCACCAGTAAATTTAGCAAATTACAGGTCAAAAACAAAAAAGAATGGCGATCTTAATCTGCCGCTCGTTTAAAAATTCCATTTATCAATTGATAATATTCTTTTTCTATGTAGGCATTCTATACTTATATGTTTGAATTTTTTAATTAAAAAAGAGTAATAATTTAAATATGATTTTATATTTCTGGTGGATGATTTGATAATAAAAAGTTTTATTTTTCAAAAAATCATTGAAATTCTTGAACAGCCCCATTTCTATCACAATTGAAAAGTTAATTAGTTTCTCGTGATGGAAGATAGAATGGAATGACGAGGAAATAAATAAGGGATGAGTTTTTCTTATAATTAATTCATTAGTAGGATGTAATCGGAGGAAATAGACTATTATTAGGGAAATAATAATATGCTTTTGTTTTGTTTTGCTGTGTTTTTCTTTTTTTTTTTTTTTTTTTTTTTTTTTTTTTTTTTTTTTTTTTTTTTTTTTTTTTAGCTTCGAGTAATTGTTTTAATGAATTTCTATTTCTTACTTCTATTATAACCTATATGATTATGGAAGAAAATTCATCAATTAATTTAATTCATATCAAATTGGGAACGGACAAATCAGGTTAAAATGTATATATAAACAAATGCACTTAATTACTGTCCTTTCTATTCTTAATTGTTTCAAACCGAAACTTTTACTACTTGTGAAATTCCAAATTAAGTAGTTTTAATATTTTATACAATTTTAAGACCTAAAGTTAACTTTTGAATGGACCTAAATTTTAAATCGACTTTCTGTGACAATAGAAATAATTGGATAATAATAATAATAGCAGTAACAATAATGTATCACTTGTTGCATTATTATTATTATGAATATTAACTTAGGCTCACATATGTTATATTTATCATTACAAGCCTAATTACTGGTACGAAATATTTTTTGATAAAATGATTTAAAGAAGCTGTCAATTAGATAATATAACAATGTAATTTTTAGATATTGTTTAATTCATATGATGTAAATTATATGCTAAAAGTTAACATATGCAAGATAACAGGAGAAATGCTTGTTTTTAACAACATTATTTGATTTTTGAAACATGCAGTTCTTCCATGAAACTATTAGATGAAGTCAAATTATTAAATCTTGTGATATTGACAGCTTCTTTAAATCATTTTAGCAAAAAATATTTCGGACCAGTAATTAGGCTTGTAATGATAAATATAACATATGTGAGCCTAAGTTAATATTCATAATAATAATAATGCAACAAGTGATACATTATTGTTACTGCTATTATTATTATTATTATTATTACTATTATTAACGATTTTTGTATCATTTAAAATGAAAAACTAGTTGGACATTTTAATTCAAAATTTTTTGCATAAACAACGAGACGAAGCACTATTTTACGAGCTTACAGTATCCAGTGCAAATTACCAGTTCATCAACGTATTATTGCTTATTGTATAGTATGACAGACAAATGTTCAAAATGCTTATCATATGAAATTTGATTGACTTCATTTAGTAAAACTTATTGGACGGGATTTAAATGGGAAGGAAGTAAAAGAAGAACTCAAAATTCCACAGTAAGAAGTAAGAAGTGAGAAAATTAAAAACAAAAACAAAATGATTAGCTTACTTGAAAAGGAAATAGAAGAAATAGAAGAAGAATAGTGCGAATTGATAAAAAGCAGCTACAAGGCAGCTAAGCATTTTGAAGTTTGTGAGGAAAAATAATTTGTGAAAAAATTTTTGACAGCTGCTTCAAGTTCATTACACTGTTCAAGCAAGCACTAAGCAACTTGAAGACTATTGTAAAGGGTAGATAGGATGATTGGAGGAATGGAAAAATGAAAATTTGAAGATGATGAAGAAAACTGAGCAAAAAAAAAGGAGGAGGATTAATAGAAAGCAACCTAGTTCAGTTTTATTCTTATTTTTAAATGACTGAAAATAACTCTATGGAAAGATCTGAAAGGAACAAAATTTGATGTTGTTATTGTTGTTACTGTTTTTTTTCTTTTTTTTTTTGTTCTATTTCATGAAATTTTATCCATTTATTCATTCATATTGATTATATATTTGAAAGAAGAAAGAAAATTCCACCAAAATTATAATTTCTATTTACAACAACAGATACAGAGAGGGAATGAAATAATTGTTAGAAATTTATTTATTTGAATAAATTCAGAAAAATGAAAAATTCCAATTATAACACAAGAATTTTATAAAGTTAAGCATTAAATTAAACATTATAGTAAAATAGATCAGAAAAAAAAAACGAATGAATCATAATCGTTCAGAATGAAAAATAAAATGGACCAAAGAAAAGAAGTTCAGAAAAAAAAAAACTCCATTTTATTTTATCTATTAGATTTTTATGGGTTTGTAAAAAAAATTTTTTAGGAACACCAATTTGAGTTCTGTTTTTTTTTTTTTTTTTTTTTTTTTTTTTTTTATAAATTTTTTTTTTTTTTTTTTTTTTTTTTTTTTTTTTATATATAAATTTCGAACTTACAAGATACAAGAGGGAGGAAGAAAAAAACTTGCAAGTTGCAGTGTTTAAAAGATGATTTTATTTTAACATTAGTGCTCAATTCAAAATTTATTGACGAATTTTGGAGAATTTTAAACTGATTTTTTGATTTAAGTCGATTGTTTTTACTGAAAATTCTCATTTCCTGCTTATATTTGGTAATTTTTTTCTAAAACATGGTATTTTAATTAAGATCTCCATGATATTTTTTAAAATCATTTCCTATAGTTATAAATCAATACGTAATTTCCAGTTGGGTGATCAAAGGGGGAATGATTAGAGGAAAAAGGAATCGAATTTTAGAAAGTCGCTTTGCTAAATTTACATACTAATGCTTTTATCAGTAAAGATTCAGCAGTTTGTTTCGATGATGAATATGTGAAACATTCCAAATAATCTGATAATTTTGTTGTAACAATGATGCAATTATAACATTTTTGAAAATTCATTTTTCTTAATATTTTGGAAAATCTCCAAAATTTGAAATATAAGCAATGAATTATTTAAATTATGCGATACAGTGATTATAGTACTAATGATTTTTTTTTTAAAACCATAAATGATTCGAAAAAAAAATCTTTCAATCATTTCTGTGATATGATGATGACGGTGAGAAGAACGATAAGTAGAAAACTTAATGTCTGGTATAATTTTAAAATTTTGCACAACTAACCAAAATTTAAATCAGAATTTTAAAATATTAATATGCTGGTTCGGAAATGGATTTAATTGAATTTGCTAAATAGATAAAAAAGGAAAAATTAGTTGGAGAGAAGGAAAAAAAATTTTGAAAAATTTATTCATATTAACATTATTCATTATTCGCCTAAATCAGAAAAATAAAAGTTTTGGAACCGCAATATTCGAAGATAATGCAGAATTAAAAAGAAAACTGATAATGAATCAAAGAGAATTATTAAATTTTCTCCCTATGAAATTATACCTATTAATAACCATTTAATCAAACTTTATTTCTTCAATTTAAAATTTTCTCACTCATTTTTCAGCCAAAAACTTACTTAAAGCAAAATCTTTCTAAGCAACATGATAGCTAAAAAAAAATTTATAAAAAAATTCTAATTTATAAAAAATATTGAACATTGCAAGTAAATTTATTTCGTATGATAAAAAGTTAATGAAAATATTTACTTGGTCATCTTTTTTATATTATTTACTAACAATTTTTATGATAGAAATTCATAAAATTTAGAAAGAAAATTTATTTTTAAAATTTTTCAAAATTATTTCGAGCAAATTTTTATTCAAACGTTAGAAACAACACGTCATCATCGTCTGGTAAGGTTCTTAAATCAATCAAGCTATAATTAAAATTCTTCGTGCATTTATATATAAAAAAGCCCGTTTTTTTTCCCAGAAAAAAATTATTAAAATAAAATTTTAATAATTCTTTCAATGTTCCGTTAAATGTTAAGCCTATTCGATTATTCTTCAAATGATTTTCTTTTTTTCTGGGGAAAAAAAAAGAATTTATTCATATAATTGGTCGTTTTTTTTTTCAACAACAAAAATTTGATGGAAAGCTTATTCGTTTACTAGTCTATTTTGTTTTTTACAAAGGTCAAATTAAAAAAAAAAAAATGAACGTTAATAGCATTTATTCATAAAAACTTTGCTCCAACCTTTTTTCTTGCATTTCTTTTTTGGGAGAAGATGACAAGCAGTAGGAAAGATTGAAATATAGTACTGATGAATTGACACTTTGGCTTAATGTATTCAAATAGGTGGCTGAGAAAAAATTGTTCAAATTTACTAATTATTTACTTATTAAAGAAAAAAGGAAAAACATTAGCTAATTATGTGATACGCAGGATAGACAGACTATTCCTTTAATTATCATTTATAAGTATTATTATTCTTTTTGGAAAATTTTCATGAATCAAAAATTTTGAACCTTTCCAATTTACGAAATGTTAGTTTTTGAATTCTTTTTAATCTTCCCAATTAACTGATAAATAGATTTTTTTAATATATATTAAATCATCATCCATATAATTATGCATTCGTTATTGGATATATGTTGAAATATCAGGCGATTTTAATGACTAATTAAAATTTTTAATCAAACTAAGAGAAAGCAGTCGCGTTTTTTTGGTTTTTTTTTCCAGTGTTGCTATGGTCACATGGTTGGTTGACATGGTGTGATTATCAATAGTTCCCATGTTTCGTCTCAATGCTCTGTGCGGAGTGACATATCTGCAACCTAAAGATGACAACAATGATAGACAATACAAGCATTCAAAATATTTCTCAAAAACGCTCCAACAAGCTCGAATTATATTTTTTTTTCCTTGTTTGCAAGGTATTATTATTTATAATTTCCAGCTCTTTTTCCTTTTTCCTTACGGATAATTTATGCAATTATTTAATTTATGAGAAATTAAATTCATTTGCAAAAATTTCGTCGATAATCAATTGAAATTTATAATTATCAGATTATCGGTGTAAGAAATTTATGAATATCAAAATAATTATTGAAGTTTAAGAAACAGATGGATTAAATATTGTAGGAATTTTATGATAATTAAACACATCACAAATCATTCAAGAAATCCATCCTACTGCACTAAATAATCTTGCAATTTCGGTCAACTGAAATTCTTCGAAAATTTAGTGTCATGATTTTTATTTTCAAATAGTTAGTATTAATTATTTTCCAATTATTCAGGATGATTTTAGTTTTAAGAATTATAACTTAAAATTTTACAACTAACTTTTTTCAATTAACATTAATTATTTTCCAGTTATGAGAATTAATTCAGTTCTAAAACTCAAAACTTGAAATTTGACAATCATGCCTTTTGACATCAGAATTTGAACGAGAATATCGAGCATTAGTGGAAGAGGTTGCAATAAATGTACAGCATTATGCCTTACAACTCGGCATTGATGTGGAATTTGTGGAACCAGTTACTGATAGTTTGGATATGGAAACTTTTGAAACTATGCTCAATGTATTCTCGAAGGAAACTTCATATCTTATGGTTGGTATCATAAAATGTTTCATAAAAAAGCTTGAAAAACTTGATAAAAAAATTTTATTTTTTTTAAATTAAATTTTTAAATATTTGAACAAATTAATTATTCCAATAGTTTTAGTGCTTCCTAGGTGATCGATATGGGAAATGTATCTTACCGAAGAAAATATCAAACGAACAATATCAAATAATTCAAGCGAAATTTTCAGAAACAAGTGATGGTATGTTTTAGATTCAACTTGAATTTTATCATTTCAAAATGATATCGTACATCTTATATATTATAATTTTGAATGGATCAGGAACATATTTTCGAATTTAAATATTTAAAAAAAATTTGCATCAGAGTGATGATGAAATTTAAAAGTTTATTTTTGTAGATTTAGTTGAAAAACAAAATGAAATCCTTTTATAGAAATTGAACTATTTCATCGATATTACAAACAACGTGAAGAAATAGAATCAAGTGATTATAAACTTCTGGATGTGCCAGTCAATTTAACTGATCGAAATGCGCTTATTTCTATTTTACAACAATCTGCTGAGAAGGTTTTCAATTTTTTTTTTTTCATTTTGTTTGTTTATTTAATTTTTGAACATCTGCTTAACAGCAACTTTTCAAATTAAAAAGTTCCTTTTTTTTGATTGGAAAAAAGTGAAATAAAAATTGTTTATTGCTTCTTAATGAATAATTTATTAACAATTTTCACATAAGATATGAAATCAATGAAAACAATATTTGCTTTTAGATACTGCAAGATGATGATAGCCAACTAAAATCTCAAAATCTTTTTCCATCTGCTGCTGAACAAATTACTCAGATAGCATTAATTCAGCCAAGCAAAGTTTTATTTTGCTTACGAACTTCAAAAGGTTATAATATAATGATTATTTTTAAAAATTTTAATTTTTCACGTTAACATTCCATTAAAGATTCAAACCTGTTAAATGTTTATAGCAGATATACAATCAACGAACAGTGAGATAAAAAAGTCTAGTAATGAAAGTGAAAAACGATGTGAAAAAATTGAAGCACTGAAAAAAGCAGTTTTGTTAAGTGAAGCATCTATAATTTCATTAAATATGGGATCAGATACCGATGATGATAACAAATCACTGTTTATAAATCGAGTGAATGATAATTATATTAAACGATTTATAAGACAGGTAACTCTTTCTTTCTCTTTTTTTGCTTAAAAAAATAAAATTCAAAAAATAATGAAAGATCATTGAGTAATTTAGAAAAAAAAAATTAGTTTGAAGATGGTTTAATATTTGTCATATATGATGAAATTAATAATATTTGAGCAATCAAAAGCAATCATTGAAAAGTATTGCATGAAATTATTGTATAATTTTCAAATTCGTAATACTTTTTCAACTTTTATTGCCATTTAATCATTTAATTTACAGGTAACAGATCATCTACAGAATTTCGTTTCCACATTAAGTATGCCACCAATACGATCGAATGAAGCACATTTGATAGCAAATGCTGAAAATGATGTACATCTTGCATTTGCTGAAAGACAACTACCGAAGAAGTGGCTCGTTAGAGAAAATATTGATAAGATGTTTGATATTTGGATTAATCAAAGCAAGGGATACTTTCATATTCTAGGTAATCAAATCTCTGGAAAGACCGCCCTCCTATGCCAATTACATGCGACATTAATTAAAAAAGATTGTTATGTAATTACAAGGTATGGAAATTTTCTTTTATTTTTCATCAGACAAATATCATTTTGTTTAATTTAAATTATATTCCGCTTATCAAATTTTAGTTAAGGTTTTTGAATAAACAATTTTTGACGGGTAGAATTTTAAATTGATTAAATTTATTTTAAGAAATTTTGAAGTATTTATCATTTTAATATTCAAATTTCTAGGTTTATTAATTTAACATCGGAATCAGAATATGCGCACGAATTATGGCATGGAATATGCATGACATTATGCAGTCTAACGGGTCAAGATGAAAAACCATTGATAAGATCATTTCATTTATCATCAACACTTGCCATATTCAAATCATTGTTGGAAAAGTTGAATAGACCAGTATTTATATTAATCGATGATGCTAATATGATCAAATATGGACGATTGATGAGTAATTTGGATCAACAATTCCGGAAATGTTTAGCCAATCTTGTTTTAATATGTACAACAGATCAACCGACAACAATACCCTTTATACTTCCTGAGCCTATATTGTTTGAATTACCGGATTTTACAACCGCTGAGATTATGCGATATGTTACATTAAATATCGATGAAAATACATTGAATAAGCAACAAATTGATGAAATCCAGAATGTTGTATGTCTTTCTTTTTTTCCTTTTTTTTTTTTTCGTAATTATTTTACTTTAAATTTTGCAAGATTCAATTTTTAGGTGTATATTTTAACTTTTCAATTTTAATTTATGAGTAAATTACTTAAAATGCAGATAAAAATTGTGCTTAATATTGATTAATTTCAGGCTGAAACCAGTAACAACAATATTATTATGATTCAGTTATTATTAAAACAAATTACTGATGGAACTAATCGTCCACTTACTGGTGATATTGATGAGCATTTTTGTCGTGCTGAAAGTGATAATGGTGTTTTATTTGTACAAACATTGGCGCAACTTTTAATAGTTTCGCCACATGGGCTTACAACTTTGGAAATTTTGGATGCATTAACGATAAGTGGTGAAGTGTTCGGTGAAGTTACCGCAATTTCATCGTTATCATTGCGACTTCATTCAATCATTGATAAATTCGGTTTACAAAATATTTCGATCATTTTTCATTCTTTTGTTTTTTCTCGTCCATTTTTTGTTTGTTTCATGTGGTGCATCGATTAAATTGATCAGTTTATTTTTTGCAATTTTAACAGTTTTAAGGTTTGAATTCTTTCGGTTTTACATGCTCATATCATATTTTTCCTAAATTTCGAAAGATATTTCAATTTCTAGTACTTTTTTTTGCATTAAATGTTAAGATTTTATATTGAATAGCTTTTTGTCGTTATAAAAAATAAAACTTTAGGATGTCTTATTGTTGAATTTGTATACGGGAATCGTCTTGTTTACAAATGGAGTCATTTATTTATTAGAAATATAGCTCGTCAACGTTATTTAACTAATCAGGTTTTGTTTTGCATAAACTGAATTGATTCAAGAAATTTTAATTAAACAAGAAATTTAAGCTTTGGCAAGAAATTTTTTCCAAGTTTGTAAAATTAACTGGAAATTTAGATCCTTAGAAAGGTTGCTTGCTTAGTAATCAAGTTTTTATTCGAACTGTAGCAGTTAAAAAACATGAGATTTTTTCATTTGCTAGTTTGATTGTAATCGTTATTGATTCATATTATCTTTTGCGAATGTTATAGATTAAGAATTAAGTTGTGGTAAATATATTTAAAGTAAAAATAAATATTATTTTATCTCTTTAGTGGGAATCGATGAGAGCTCATGGATTAATAGTAAATTTATTTGCCGATGTTAACGAAACTCATTCAATTTGTTCATTATTACCTTCACCAAATGGAATCCCAACATTTCCACGTCCATTAAAACAGGATGATGGTACGGTAAACATCCGAAAAGTACAGAATTTATGGTACCATCTGTTATATACCGGTAATTGTTTTCAACTTCCCTCCCAAAAAGTAAAATTATCCTAGAAAACATTAGGTTGTTTATTTCTTAATTATCCAAATGCTTTCTTCTTTTTTTTTTTTTTTTTGGAATTATCTGAAAGTTGAAAATTTTACATTTCCAAGTTTTAGTTTAAAAATATTATTTTGTAACAGTAACTTATTGATAAAGATTTTTCAAATCTTTGACAAAAGTTATCAAAAATTGAATTAGGTAATATGGATGATCTGAAAAGGTTCGCTCTTTGTCATTTCGAATATGTTGAAGCATGCATTCGTGCATGCGGAATTTTCCAATTGTTAAGTATTTGTGAAGAATGTTGCATGCAAGTACTACATCATGATATAGAGGTATTCTTACAGCAATCGCATTAGATTATCAAGGAATTTATCAGCTTGAAAATTTATTATCAGTTTATCATATTAATGAATCAATTTTGTAAATTATTTAATGACAAACTATTATTTCCTATTTTTTTTTATACTGCTACTATCTTGAAGCATTTAAATAATTTCTGAATTATTTAGAATAAGAAATAAAAAGGGAAAGATAAAAATAAGTTGAAAGGTTGTAATACATTTATATTGTCTATGCAAGAAATTTGAATCATTGATCAGGTAATGGATGCCAGTGACAAAACAAAGCGGGTAAAAAATTGAAATAAAGGGAAAGATTATTGAATGCTCTACTTGGCTTGTGAACCTAAATTAGAATCAGTCACTGATAGTAGAATATTGCCATAATTAATTTCATTATTAATTACTAACGATTATACTGATCCTTTAACTATTCAACTTACGAAATTTAACTTCTCTTCTTTATATCACTTAAGAAATTCAAAACGACATAGTTCGTCATAAACCATTCCTTAAAATTATTGTTATTATTAGTATTATAAAATTATCGCTAAAATTAATATTTTCCCTACTAATTTTTATTACCAATTACCAGAATTTTTAATTCTAACAGCATTTTATCACATATGTAGGCTAAATTCAGTACTTGTAAAAAAATTGTCCCTTTTATTATATAATTTTTGGGTGCTATTTCAACAAGTTATATTTCCTGCGTTAAGTACAATTATACGTGATGGTGATCAACTGGCTGCGGAACTGATTAATAGATTACGATATACACGAGGTTAATGCTTAATTATATGTGTGAAAAAATTAGCAAATTGACTTGTCACTTGGCAGTAAAAAATTATTATTGTTATTAATAATATTATTACTATTGTCATCATCACTATTTCAGCTGAAATAATAATATATATTAGATTTTAAATTTAAGAAAAAAATCGAGATAAAAAATAAGAGTACGATTTTGATGAAATCACTAAAATTCTATCTTTGATAAATATACTTGGCACTTAAGTTAAATAATTAAACCAATAATAAAACCTTAGTTTTTTCTTTTCTTTTTTTTTTTTTTTTACAGCAACAAATAGCCAATTTCTGAATACAATGGCAGAACAAGCGATGTCTTGGGTTGACAGATATCATGATCGACCGTTGTTAGTACCTCTGACTTGTTGGTTACCACCAAGGAAAATAGAACGGGTATGTTAATTTGAAATGAAATAAATTCGCCTATGCAATATGTTAATCAAAATTTACAATTCAATTTTCTTTCTAAAAAAAACTAAAAAAACTGCAAAATTTTTATAATAATTTTAAGGTTTTATCATTTACGTTACCGGAATGGCGTCCATCATATACAATCCTACAACCAACATATAATCATCAACATTTATTAATTGCTGGAAATGAATCAACAATTGGTTTAGTGTATATGTATCATATTACATCACAATTATTGATTCGTACATTTGCAGGTATGTTAAAAATTTTTAAATAAAATAATTTTTTAATTTCATCAAATGATCAAGAAAGGTTGAAATATTTCTAGATTAAAAATATATGAATAAGTTCATTTATAACTTTATTTTCGTTTTTTTTTTTTTCTTCTTTTTGAAATGATCATAAAGAAGTGAATGTTTCTGCTAATAAAGCATTTATTATCTGTGCAGAAAGTGTTTGCTTTCTGATAAATTTTGCTATATTTTAGATCAGTGGAAGAGAAAAAAGGAAGCTTTGAAATTATTATTTCATTTCATGTTATTATTATTTATTTAGATCAGATATTACTTCGTCAACTTTTATTTCAGGTCATGAAAGACGTGTTACATCAATATCGGTTAGCTGTGACGGTGTCTTTTTCGCAACAACATCGTCGGATTGTACTGTTAGGATATGGAATTTTTCAAAGGTAATAGTTTGTCAATAATAATTAGCGAATTAATTGATTGTTTTCTGAAATTTTTTTTCGCGAAAAAAATTGACACGTCATATTTTTCTGAAAGCATGACTGTTGCATGATTTGCCGGAAATAAGATCTGTCGTATTTTTTTCTAGTATTCATATAAGCTTGTTTTATAAAAAGAATAATTGAACTTGCATTGATATGAACGATCATTTCAAATTAAACAATGAATACTTTGCCAGGAAAAAGCTATACATGTGATGAAACCACATAGAGGTCGCGTGATTTGCTCATTAATAACCTCTGATTGTAAATACATTATTACTGGCGGTACCGATTCATGTGCCAATGTAAGCATTTTTATAAATCATTTAGAAACTATAATATAGTAATTTAAATTTGAAATATTTAAATATTTAATTGAAAATATTCCAAAAAGAATACTTCAGGTAATTTCGGTAGAAAATTGGGAAATTGTACAATCTTTCAAAGATCATACAGGAACCGTTGTTTCATTAGCGCTTGCATCAAATGATGAATTTCTAATTACCGGTATGTTTCAGTCTGTTGCATATATCATATAAGAACTACAGATATTATAGTATCCTTTATCAATTCAGGATCCGGAGAATTCGTTGTTATAGTTTGGAATTTATCAACTGGTGAATTAGCTGTTCGATTAGCTGGTCTCATGGCACCAGTATCATGCATTACAATGACCAGGTAATTCTTTATTATTATTTTTTCTTTTGATTAAGTGTAATAAATTTGAATATTTAACAAACTTGTCACTATATGATATCTGTGATATGAATTTGAAATATCGACAAAATAAGGTCTTTGTCTCATTCTTATCTAACAATAATTTTTTAATTAAATTAAAATCCTCCAGTTTCTAAACAGGAATAATTACAGCAACGATGCTTTTGTGGCAGTTGCTTGCGAAGATGAAACGCTAAAAATATTCGGAACAGTATCCGGTCAGGAATTGCATGAATTATCTGGTCATGATGGAAAGATTGTTTCAATGGCTGCAGCATATGATGATTGCCAACTTTTTGTTGCAGCATTTGCAAAGATTTATGTTTTTGATATACATAACGGAAAAATTTTGGATATCCTGAATTGTATCAACAGACAACCGGTTACATCACTGAAAGTATTTTTATTTTTTACATTTAGCTATTTAATTTCTATTAATAAAATTAATTATATAAGATGGTTGCATAATCAAATTATTGGTGAAATAATTTAGACTTGTAGAAAAGGACCACATATTTTTTAATCGTTTTAAAATTTCTAATTTTGAAACTTGAGTTTTTCCAAACTTCACGAACATTTTTTAAAAGTAAAACTTTATTCAGATTACGAATGATAATTATTTCTTGCTATCAGCATGTGGTAATCGGATTAGTATTTGGAATATTCAACATCGACATCATCAAATATGTACAAATCAAAAAGGTTATTTAATAATTCATAAAAAAAATAATAAAAGAAAAATTTTCCTACTTTTTTTCATCACAAATATCTTTTTATCTGATGAGTCCATTTACCGAGTTTTTATAATTGTTAATTGATCACTGATCTGAAATAAAAAATTAAATTCTTTTTTATTTCTGATTATTATACAGCAATTGTAACCGATATATGCATGTCACCGGATGAGAAAAGTGCTGCGTGTACAACGGTTGATGGTGTTGTGGCATTATGGGATTTAGAAATATGTCAGTGCATTTGCACGGTTCGTTTCTCATAAAAATTTATTAAAAAGAAAAAAAAAGCTTTAAAACTCAATGAATATTAGGCAATAGAAATGACGTATAAAACTACAAATTTTTGATATTTTTCCAAAAATTTATTTAATTGAAATTTTAATGAAAAGAAAAAAACAATTAATCTTGATGTTATTTTCTAGATGATTCAACAACGAACTATAGCAGTACTTCGTGTAAAATTTTCCATCAATTCTGTTTTCCTATTAAGCGGTGATGCCGAAGGTCAAATTAATATTTGGAATTCAAGCAACGGAAAACTGAGACGAATCGTTAGTGTATGTTTATCTGTCGATATTCGAATTCGAATTTATCTATCATGTTGCCATATTTTATTCAATTTTTTTTTTTTTTTTTGTTAAGGCTTTTAAATTATAACTTACGAAAGGCAAAAATTGCCTTAGAAAAGCGAATTTATAAATAATTTGCAAAGTAGCTAAATGTAGAAGAAATTTGAGAATGTAAAGTTATTTCAGGATGAAAATTAAATATGCGTTGAATTCAGGAAGATTCTCGTTATGCAGTTTTTTATTTCTTTGTTTTTCTAGCATCATAGCAAAGCTATCGAATCAATATTTTGCTTATCTGATGGTTCTCGAATATTATCAGTTGATCAATCCAATGCTGTACTCATATGGAATTTATTCGGTGCTGATGAATCATTACAAGTAGATAGAATCCTTGCATTTACTGGTATTCAACCACCAGTTTTCCTCGTAGCTAATAATAGCCATCTAGTTGGATATCTTCCAAACAGTAACAAAGAGTAGTCTTTTTTTCTCTTTTTTTTTTTTATTTTCATTAAGTTAAATTCTCATTTAAATGTCAAGACAGAAATGAAGTTTTTTCGAAGTTTTATTCCTGTTGTATATGCTAGTGAAATTAATTAGCAAATAGTTGGAAACTTCTGGAAGATAAATTTGGACTTTTTCTTTCTCCTTTTCTTTCCTTCTCTTTTTTTTTTTTTTTTTTTTTTTTTTTAAGAAGGTAGCAGTAATTTGTCACCTGAAATTGTCAAAAACAAGAATGCATGGTATTTTACCTATTTTTGATGATGACATGACCGTATTGTCGAACATATGGCTGTATATCTGTCTTCGAAAAAGTTTCCAATTATTTAACCATTTCCATTCGATTTCTTAGTTCGTTCGATGAAACTTAATTTTTGTCAGCCGGTATTACGGTGAATTTGAAAAATCACTTTACTTTTCAATTATTGTTTTAAAACAGTAATTGTCTGAAGCAAGTAAGATTTCAAATCAAAAGATCTATTTAAATCAATTCTTTGAATTTCTGAAAATATTGAAAGAGGAATACAAAATAATTTTGAAAAATAGATCCACTTCTGACTTAAAACTTTGAAAAGAAAAAACTTTGTCAGATTGAGAATATGGGCCGTTGAGGATGAAAGCGTTATAATGAAAGCGGAAATTAGTCATAACGAAAAAATAACATGCTTTAGTACCTCGGCAAATGGTACTTTACTTGTTACTGGTTCAGCTGATTTATCCTTAAAACTTTGGCAAATCAATACTGGTTTCCTTATGCAGGTAATAATTAAAATATCTATCGATCAATTCTCAGTTATTCTTAATAATTATGAAAAACAAGAAGTAAGATACAGTGAAGCAAAAAATACTTCGCTTGTAACACGAAAAACCTTATGTAATGAATCCAACATAAAAAACTTGATTGTTCCCTATTGCTATCAACTACATAATTATTACTTTTAATCCATAATGGATATTTGTTCATACAATGAAGCAAAGGAAAAAGAATTAAACGAAATGTAAGAATGGTTTGATTATGGCATTGGTAAAGCAGGATTTCTAAAGAAATAATTGATTTTTATTTTTTCCAAAAGTTCCGAACAATTCAAGAAAAAAACAAAAGAATTCATAATGATGCATTTATAAATTGCCAATCTTTTATATTGTTACCTTACAGGTACTTGTTGGACATGAAGAAGTAGTAATGTGTTGTGCTATAGCGAATAATGAAAGTATAATAATTAGCGGTGCGAAAGATTCACAAATTATTATTTGGGAGGCATCAACTGGAAATGCTCTTCTTTCATTGAAAACAGAATCACCTGTAACAGCATTAGTTATTAATGCCGATACAACTGTTGTTATTTCAGGTTAAATAAATAATTTTGAAGAAAATTGATTTAAGTTTTTAATCACATTTACATAAATAATTTAGTATGATTTCTCACCGTTGTGTTTTATCACGCTTAGATCACAATGATAATTATTTACAGTAGCACATAAATATGCATGTGTATTTATAATTTATCATCTAAGTTTGACTCATATTGCACCAGTTTATCCGTGTGATTTCTTCATTATGTCACTCAGATTATTTAAATTAGTCATGATACAAATATTTTAGCAAATTCGACCGGTTGGATTGAAGCATATGATATAGAAGATGGAACGTTACTTTCATGCTTCAATGCTCATAGTACTGCTAAAAAACTTGTAAGTATTGAATAGTTTAAAAATTTTGGATCATATTGGGAATAGATATTTCTAGAAGTTCATTTATAACTTCAAAATTATTGCTAGATTATTTAAATTCGGAATATTTGTTGAGGAATGTGAAAATTTTATTGTAAATTGCAAGAAAAATTTTCGAATACGAATACTACTTGTTATCTCATGATATTTTAAGATCACTTCTACGGATTGTAGTCGTATTCTGCTTCAACTTACTGATTGCTCACAATTACCAATTCTTTGTCTTCACAATGTACCAGCAAGTAAATTGTCTGGATTAAGTGAACATCGAAAACCTAATGATTATACTGCTCAAAAAGCACCAAAACAAAGTAATCATTTATTTAGAAATTAATTTTTTGAAATCTTCCTTTTATTTAATTAAGAATTTTTGAAATATTTTTACTTGATTTCTTAAATTGATTAATAGTAGAGAGCTTTTAAAAAAATAATTTTTGAGATGTTTAAAAGACGATGAAAATTGATGAATTTCTGTCGTATATTTAAGGTAGCATGAACGATGGTAAAAACTCGTCTAGAGTGTCAACATCGATGGGAAAAAAGAATCGACCATTATCGAAAACAACAGATTACAGTAGTCCTTATCGTAGGGCAACAATGCAAACAGTTGGAAAGGAATTGGCGCCACTACAATCAATCCTAAAATCTAAAAAAAGTTTGTCAACAACACCATCAGTAACTTTAACAACTCCATCAAAATCATCATTGACAAAACCGATCAATAATAGTCGATCATCTTCCACATATTGTCCAACCAAATCAAACTTCTGTACGGTACAGTAATTAAACATCTGAATAAAAATGTTATAAAATAATCCTGAATCACCGTAGTGAAGGGTAACAGATTTAATTGGGAAAAGAAAAATATTGATGTTAATCGATCACGAGAGTCCAAACAATTGAATTCTTAAAAATTTCGTAATTTTCTTATCAAGAATAAATGAATAATTACTATGCCGAATAAGTAATTGTAATTTAATTTTAAATTATATTGTAGAAATAAGTTTCGCTAAAATCAAAATTTTACAAATATTTAAAATAATCATTTGAGAATTTGTTGCAATTGAATGATATCTATGCTTGTTTCTTTTTTCGGTAAGTAATTTAACTGCCATTAATTTCTATTTATTTATTTATTTTATTTCTTCCTTCTCTTTTCTCTATTTCTTTGATCTTCCGATTTTCTTTAAACAGGCAAAATTGATTACTTTAGAGAAAAAAAAAAGAGGAAATAATTATTTCCTCTTTTTCTAGTACTATGTTGTAATACATGTGTATATTGTTTCCGTAATCTAATTGATGCTAATTTTTAACAAAATTTCAAATAAAATTCAGAATTGTTGAACGGTAAAGATTCACTTCATTGTTTTTCTTTTAATTGGAATTCGAAAACTGTAATTAATTTCCAACAAGCCGCATAAGTTTTGGAATCATAAGTTCGCATTATTAAATATTGTGATAATTGCGGCATTGAATGATACATGCAAAAAAATATACAATACTGCTCCTACTTTAATTTCTTTTTTTAGGAAACCTTATTCATACACAATCTCTCCGTTAATTAAACTATATGAATATTAGATGACTCATTATGATGAAATATGAAGAAAATATTACTGCTAGATTGATTAACTTTTGCTAGAATAGTGCGTAAATTCATCAATTAACTTACAAAATTTCAAAAATTTTGACAAACCTTTTTTTTTTGTAATTTTTTGTCTAATTTTGTCATTGATTCATAAGTAATATGGTTTAAATTGATCTCTAAATCATTGTCCAACATTTAATTTCATATTATAAATAGATTATGCATAATAACTGTTAAGCATAAAGAATTTTGAAAAGCAGTTGTCTGACAAATTTTGCAAGTCTGTTCAAATACTTCCACCATCAAAAAAGCATTAATCGTAGATAACAAAAGGTATGAATTTAAATAATGTAACTTAAATAGCGTCTCTTGTTTCCTTTTTTTCTTTATAGACAAATTCGAAAATGGCAACAATTCATATAGAAGTTATCCTATTTTATTTAATTAAAAAATTGTTAGGTTGAATTTTTGAAATTGCAACTTATTTTCCAAATTCAATTAAAATAATTACATCAATTGTCTTATTAATATTTCTGATCTTTTCTTCTACAAGTTGAAAAATCTTTCCAAACAAAAGATTGTCTTATGCCACAAAAGCATTTTGTTTTCCATAAATTATTTCTTCATTGAATTATTGATTTTAAAATTTTAAATATTCTAACAAAAATCAACTACAGCAATCCCTTGATGACCGAATTAAAGTTTATTCGATCAATAAACTAAACTTTAACTCCTAAAATTGAAATAAATACATCTTTTCCAGATGGACTATTTTCAATTCAAATGATGCTTTAAAACGGTGATTTCTCGGAGGTATTCACAACAGTGTTGTCAAGCTTTTCTTGTTCAATGAATTATTGTCTAGAAAACTTTCTTTGAACTACATCAAATTCCAGTAATCAAATTTGTCTTCGAGTTTCAGTAACCAAAAATCAAAACTTCGAAATCTATATATAAAAAAGAAAAAAAATAAAAAGAAAAGACGAAAAAATCTAAATTCATTGAAAAAAAAAAAGGACAAAAATCTGCATCCACAGGCAAAAAAACAAGAAAAAAACTGAACATGGATGAAAAATGATAACTTTGTTCAAATTCCTCATATCTAAATTAAATTTGAAAAAAAAAAGAATAATAAATGAGAAGATTATGAAATTAATTGGTGCTTTCTTTAAAATTTGTTTATTCTATTACATCCTGTACTTTTTTTCTTTTTTTTCTTTTTTTTTTTGCGAAAAGAATCATTTTTCACTCAAGAAATACAGAAAGTTGAGCTTTGATCACTTACATTTGATTAAATCGTTTTTCTTTTTTTTTTACCGTACAAGTCTTTCATTTTAGATAGCCATAATAAAATTAAATAGATTTATGTGATTACAGTGAACAAATATTTTAAAAGGGTAGTGCAAAAAATGAAATGATAAACTATATCTGATAATTGGAAAATATTATTTATTTGGTTCTTTTTTTCTCTTCATCTCTCATCATTCCTCCAATCTTCTCTATTGTATTAATTTCACCAGACCTAATTAAAAGAACTAGTATTTATGGGTCATATTAGATCTCCGAATTTACTCCTACTTTTTTTTCTTTTTAAATGCTTCCTCATGTTTTTTTTTTTTTTTTTTTTTTAAAGGTTTTGCTACAAAAATAGCTGCATGTATTGTTCATTTTTTTCTTTCCAAAAATATGGTAATTTTGTTTTAAAATATTTAAAAATACTCCGAAATTCTCGATCATTTTTACTTTTCTTCTAACTGTATTTCTGTATCATTATCAAATTTCAACCTTCCTTGTTAAAAATTACTTAATATTTCAACAAAATAGCAAACTTTTTGTAACTTCAGTTAATAGCCTTTTTTTAATCTTAAAATGATTCGTAAATTAGAGTCTTAAATAATTTCTTGCTTAATATTCATGGAAAATTATTTGAAGAGAAAAACAATTAATATTTTCATATTTCGAAGTTTCATTTTTTTTTTTTAATTTTTTCCCTTCATTTTGAAATGTCTAAAAAATTTTTCCATCCATATATTTGTTAGACAATAAAAAGACAAAATGTTGCAATGAATATCAAAATTAAAATAGCAAAAAGGAAAAGTATTTAATGTTGAAATATTTTAATGGTATCATTTTGAACAAATGCCAATTGTAATCATAATTTTTAAAAACGTTCGTATCTAAATGAATGATATTAATTCTGAACAAGTAAAACCAACAATGGCAACAACCTTTTTGAATTTTCATTTGAAAGTAAACAAATAGAAAATGTTTCTGTCTAAACTGATTGATACTAATCAAAACAAATTAGAAATAAAATGAAACAATTTTTCTGAAAAGGAAAAAAGAAACAAAAGAAAAAAAACAAACTGAATGTATTTTATGCTTATAATTTTATTTTTCATAACAGTTAGTGTCAAATTAATGTATGAGCATTTTAATCATTGGAAATAAAACTAACTAATAAATCTTATCTCTACTAACTATATCACTTCGTTCTGGATAAATTTTTTCCTGTTGACATGAAAAAGGAAAGTAAATATTTCAGAGAAATTCATAAAATTTATTTTTAAAAAGAAAAAACGAAATTTTTTTTTATTTACATAGAATGAAATGGTAATAATTGGGTAAATGTTAAAATAATAATGTGATATACATCAATTATGCAATCATTATCAGATAAACTGATAAAAATTTACGTTTACAATTGTTTAGCTAACTAAAACTTAGATTATTCTAATCATTTATTATCCAATATTTGCATCAAACGAAAAGATTGAATGGTTAAACATTATGAACCTTTTTTTTTCAGGAAATGAGAAAAATCAGTATGATAAGCTATGCAAGGCATACACCATTCTTCATTATTGAAAAAGTTAAAAAGCAAAAAATGAAAAAAATAAAAAGTTATAGGAAGAAAAACCAGCGAGAATCCCCAAAAATTTTATGCAGTTGTTTATCAATCTAAATTTTTGTGAAAATCGTATAAGTGATAAATTTAGAAATCGTTAAACTTTTTTATCAAAAAAAAAAAAAAAAGGAAAAAAACGAGTCGCAATAAAATTGAGAAATTGGAAGCGAAAAAAAAATTAAGAATATTTCGACGTCAATTTATCAAAGATTTTCGAGAGGAATGAAAAGTCTATGGACCAACCGTTAATGTACTTTGCTATCATTATCAACAGATGGTGAAGGAACTCACCATTTGAACCGTCCATGACACAGTGTGATCTTTGGTGTCTTAAAAATTTCACATTTTAGCTTACAATTTCAATCTTCTTTTTTTTTTTTTGTCATTCTTCATTTTATTGATTGTATTAAAAGCTGTTAAATTTGGTTATAATTATCAGTAGTGCTTATAAATTCTTAATTATAACTAATTGTCCAATAATTTTTTTTGCTCGATATTTTTCTGAATGATAAATCAATCAGGACTATATCATAACAAAGTTTGCCTTTATAAAATTGAGTTATTTACGTGACATAAGTTATACGTCATATGGAATATTACTTTTAGAATGTTTTGCATGCTATGTGAATATCTTGTTTTATTCTGAAAATATGAAATGATTCTAAATGATTTCTTTCTTTATCATTAGATACGTTTGCATGATTGTGTAAAATGATAAGCGTGAAAATGTAACAAATGATTATTTATGGGCTTTTTTTGAATGATATGCTATCATCAAGTATTCACTGTTATATTTTTTCTTTTTTATCTCTCCTAACCATCGAAAACAACATTGCCGCAATTATCTTATAGTATCAAATCAGACAGGGCAAAAATGTTATTCGAAATTTTTTTTTTTTTTGACATTTTGTTTACTTTTTTCTTCAATATTTCAAACATTTGATAGGAAAATGAATGAATTAAAATGCTCATTTCTTTTTTAAATTGAAATAAAATGCTTATTTTTTTTAAAATTCATTATACCTTAGTTGGGAAAATAAGCTGTATAAGTAAGTTTTACTCTGAAATATAATTTTTATGATTGTAGAAAATGTATTGGATTTTATTTTTAATCCATATAAATGATAAAATATTGCTAATGATAATTTGGTATAGGATAAAAAATCTGATTTAGTTCCGGTGAAAATAAAAAGTTGGATAACAGATTCTCGACAACTGCTCCCGATAATGTTTCAGTGCCACTTTTTTCGATTTGTTTCCGTACATTTTTTCATTGCACTTTTTCCTGTTTAAAAACGTTCTACTCTAAATTTCACATCTTTTAATCTTTCCTTTGCTGCATCAGTTAGCTTCCTTCTATCATCATTTTGTGGCGATTTCTGAGGTGAATGATTAGGTAAGGAATTGATAAAAAATAATTATGGGTAACATATGATTAAGTTAACTGTCATCACTGTTTTCATTTATATCAACTGGTAAACCAATTTCTTCATCAGACATTATTGATGTGTCATTTTTTGTTTTATTTAATGCTTTCCTTAATTTTACCCTATTTGCTACTTTATTGATTAATTAAATGCTTGAAATGAGCAGCACAATTTTCTCTATATCATGTTTTGATCTGTAATATCGAAAATTTAATTTTGCATTAATGATTAATTCACATTTTCTTTTCTTTTTTTTTCATTCTTGAATCAAATCAATTTTTAAATGAAATAACCATCTCATGTTTTCTCACATGTAAACACGGTAATTTATGCATGTAAACATGTATCGCTTGATCAATGACCAATGGTTCTCTTGGAATGATTCGTCTAGAACATCATGTGAAATTTATTTATTGAATCTAAATATAACATGCACATTGTACTATTTCTTTTTTTCTTCCACTTATCTTCTTGATCGCTAAAATTGTCAAGAATATCATCAAGTTTTAGAAAAATACATTAGTTTATCACTTGTCATCATTATGCCCACTTATCACATTAGTTATTTGATGACAGCAGATTAGAATTTGGATTCAATTTGTTGTAGGATAGCAAACACATTTGAGTTTGACCTTCAGTAATTAAGCTAATGAATGTATGATGTTGAAATTCCTTGTAAATTAATTAAATTAAGATAATAACTCATCACCAGATTCAGATGATCATTTTTGATTTCAAGCTTTTTAGACATAAACTATCGCATAGAAATAAAAATTCTTCTGACTACAATTATTCTTTTTTACGGCTAAATAGGATAGTTACTCAAAATTATTTGTTTAGCTGTTGAAATTTTAACGGAAATGAGTTTTACAATTAGTTTTTTTTTTTTTAAATATTGCAAACATCAGTTTGTTAAATAAATCCTCAGTATTAAAAATTTGTTGAATAAATAAAGAAAAAGTAATACCATAGATTTAAATCACGTAAAATTGTATACGGTACTTGTTTTTGCAAAATTTTTAAGCCAGTCATGACGGAGATTTCCAGTGATGTTGTCACTAATTAAATTGCTTTGTTTATTGCATTTCTCAAGTGCTTAAATCATAAAAATCAATTTATTCTTAACTTCTTTTCCCCATCTCCTCTTGGAAAATTTATTTAAAATGATGTAAGATGATGTGATAAACAAACAATTTATTTAGTAATCAAAATTCTTCTCAAGACTTCCACTTTTCTTTTTCTCTCCTAAATTTGCCTTTTTGTAAATAATGCAAAAAGCATTGCTTATACTACTTCAAATTATTAAATATTCATATATTGCTAAATATTATGTATATGGTATTTTTTTTTCTTTAATATAGGAATTCTTCTCTTTGAATCTTTTGTAAAAAAATCTAAAACTTATAATATATGACAGTTCTTCTTTGTTTAAAGATTTTGAAAAATTCAAATTCCAATTGTATTTTGCATGTTACACATTGAACAACTGAAAGTATAATTTCAAATTCTATAACATAAATCTTGAAGGGCAAAAAAAAAAAGTTAAAAACCATCGAATAAAAAAAGAAACCAGTTTACCGACAAATAGAAATATGTTAAGCTTTTCTATTTTTCAATTCATCCAGAACACATATACACACGTAAACACGCACGCACACATGCACACACACTTGGCTATTATAAGGTCATTTATCTATCTCTATAAATTTTTGAATGAAAAATGACCTCAAAATATTGGAAATGCACTAGGTCAACATTTGGGAAGTTCCTTAGAGTCGTTAAGAAAATAACTATTACAAAATGTTAAACTGGTAATTAAGTTACATTCTGTACTATCATTCGTGTCGTTTTATTTTTCTTTCGTACTTGGCTCAGTTAAATGAACTTTCTTTTTTGATGTAAGTTCTCTCTTCTTTTTTCCTTTTATCATTATTGGATTTAAATTTTAAGCCATAAATGATTTGATAATAAGATATGCATTATAAATTTCAAAATATCAACTAGTACACCAATAATTTTAATAAATAAGTTAAGTTAATAATTCTAACATTACTCTTTGAGTTTCAATCAATCAATGTATTTTGTTATCTTAATTGCAGAATATCTGATATAATTAAACGTTAATTTTCTAGAGCTTTATCATTTAAAAGGACTTGGAATTTATAATTTTCTAGAATTATTTTCTTAAATTTATTTAATTGAGATAAACAAAAGGAAAACACGGTGGTATAAAAGATTTCTCTTTTTTTTTTCCTTTTTTTCGAATAAGTACAGCTGCTGGATATAGTTTGAAGAATGATTAGCACCAAGCATAGACTATTTACTAATTTCAATGATTTTTCAAGGAGGAAGTTGAAAAATTGGTTTTTTGAAAATCAATCGCCTTTAGAGTTGAATGGACAGGAAAGAAATAAGAAAAAAAAGAGATAGCTGTAAATGAAGTGAAAAGATGAAATTGAGAATCTCAATACTTTAAAAATCATGAATTCTAGAGAATAAACTTTGTCATAACGTATACTATTACTTTTTTTCTCGTACTCTTTTTATTATTAATTTTTAAAAAACAATTTGATTACTTGCAAGCATCATTGGTGATCTCATCTATGACACTGATATGAATACATGGATATTAATAATTTAATAATTCAAGTTTTATTATTTATTATTGATGTAAATTGATGAAAAAAAAACATATACAGATAGCATTAATTCATAATGAAAGAATTGCTATCATATAATAATTATAATTGATAATTACAATTATTTTATCAATTATATCGATAAAACAATTTTTTTCCCGTACAAAATAATATATTGGAACAAAAACAAAACGTAACAGCAAAATGATAAATTAAGAATATCATCCATGATAGCATCCACTGACAACACACTTATTTTTGTCAAATCATTCTTACCAAACAAAAAAGTTTCGTCGAAGCTTTTTTTTCTTCCTCCGAATATTCTCGGCAAGTTTGTTGTGGTAAAAAAAAAAAAAAAAAAAAAGAAAAAGAGCTATTGAGATGATGATATTTTGAAAGAAAACAGGGTGAGACACTTTGTTTGGAAGAAAAAAAAGTTCTTTTTTTGGCGAAACAAATTCTCGAAGATACGTGAAACTATCATCTTTTTCCAAGTTTTTTTTTTTTCTTTTTTAGAATTTCTGTCAAGTTGGAAAAGTTACATATGTTATATACCATCATATTTTCACTAATATTGCTCTAAATAATTGTTCATTTATCTTATTTTTACATCAAAAAATCCCTTAATTTTTACTACTTAATTGATTCGGATGACTCACGTTATGTTTAATGAAGTGATGAAAAGAAAAAAACGATTATATGGTGTTTCTATTTTAGAATTCGGAATGTTATTATTGAAATTTATTGTTTCTCAATAATTCTATCATTAAAAAAAAAAAAAAAAATCGAAAAGAAAAATAAAAACTAGACTATGAATACTATTATGACTGGTAAAAAAATGGCAATGAATCTGCATTCGATGGCAATTGATGTTAGACCATATTCTGAACAAACTACTTTGCAATCACTCATTACTAAAATTAACCATCAAAGTCTGCTTGAGCTAAAACTACAAATTGACAACAATCATGTGGCTGATAAAGTACTCTGGACAATTGATGTTAGTTTTATCAGAATTTTTCCTGCGAATTGTTGTTTCCAATTTATGAATTTTACGAATTTCTTCCTTCCTTCTCATTTTTTCTTTTGATTATAATTATAAAATTCAGTTCACTTTCTTGAATTATTAAATATTTTGAAATCTTATTTCTAAAAAAAAAAAAATCTTTTTTGCAGACATCCAAGGAATCATCGCCTCCCTCTGCAGAACCATTCAAACGCATACGTAATGATGATTCTGGTTTTTCATCCGATGATAATATGCAATCTACTATCGAAAAAGGAAACAACTTGTAAAGTGTTAATTTCTGATATAGCACTATCTTTTTTTCTTTTTTTTTTATCTTATAAAATAATTTGAGTAATAATAAATCTATTATAAATTGATAAAGATTTTCATAAATTATTAAGATTTTAAAAATTGCTTAATGCCGTAGTTGTTTAGAATGATACGTTCAAAATCGCTTCGATCAGCGTTGCGTTCATCTTCCACGAAAAATTTAAGCACACGTAAAACGGTGCATTTCGCGGATTCATTTGGTTTAGATCTTGTTCATCAAAACTTCTACGAAGCAAATGATTTTTCAATTGAGTATGTGCTAAAATAATATTTAAATTTTTTTGTAACTTGACATTTATTTATAGTATGTAGCATTTGATTTATCCAAATAAATTTACTTTTCTTTCAATAATAATTTTGTAAAATGCAAAAATTTTAAATTTTATTCAATGAATCTACTAGCATTTGGTAACCTTTTCATAAATTTTCCTAACTTTGCAATTTTGCTAAATTTTAAAACATTACAATTTCCAGATTAGAGAAATTTGGTGCCAAATTTTCTCCATTAGCTACCAAAATTATCAAACGCCCACAAAATGTTATACTAAGCTTAGTAAAATGTCAAGAACGTACTGATGCAGAAATCAGCCATTTGACACGCATTCAATCCGTTTGTTTACAATGTGTTAAATTTGTCGATATGAATATCATTGGTACTATTAATGTCTCCAATATCGCATATGAAAAACAGGTTAATTAATTACATGAGAAATTTTTAACTTTACAATTTATCAACTAATAAATCAAAGTTTTTAATTTTAAATTATCGAAATAATTGATTAATTGAATTTGGATAATTAAAAAGATAAATGATAAGTCATAAAAATTTAAATGAATTATTAAAATTTCACGTTTTTATCAATAATTTTTCTCCAATTCATTAATGATAAAACCAAATAACAAATGTATTGTTACTTCAAAAATTCCAGCAAATATCTCATTTAATAAGCAAACCTTTCTCATACCTAAGAAAAGCATTACCTTTAATATAACTGAAATATGGATTGAATCCCAATTCTACAATTTAACATCCTTCATCAACCGACAATAATTGACATTATATTAATAAATGAGCAATGTGAACTAAGCATTTCAAATTGTAACATTACACAATTTATTTTTTTTTTTCTTTTCTTCTTCAGTATCTTTTGATTGAAAAGTTTTGTAATGTCAGTATTTGTTAATGCTAATTAGACCGCCAGATGTTCTTTTTTTTTTTCGAGAATTTCAATATTTTAACATTCTTAAAATGACTCTTTTTTTCTTGAAGGGAAGATATAATTACGTGGATCTATTTGATAAATTAATAAGCAGTAAAAAGTTTTTAGAAAATTGCGGAATTCTTCTTTTCTTTTTGTTCTTCAAGTAATCATCAAAAAATTTTGATCTGATAATTTTATCACAATTTCTGGCCAGCAAAAAACGGATAGTGTCAAAATAAAATGAGCCATAATTCTGAAAGTTGAAATATATCCAGGAAACATATTATGAAGCTTTTGTAGGTTAGAATTAATCGGTCAAAATTAATGAGTTTAGACAATAGAATAAACAGCTGGTTTTATAAGCAAGCAATCTTCGAGAACTTTATTTACACAATCACATAATATTTTCAATATTTCCTCATTATATTACACATTGCAATTCCAATTGTGATTATTGGAATGTAGTGAATATTTGATTTGAAATTTAAATTTTCAAATTCTAAATTATGTTAAAGCTAAATTTCTTAAATCTTGAAAACCAAAAAAATATTTGTTACTTATATTTTTATTTTGTATTATTATTTAACCAAAATATTTTATTTTTAGGTTCTTTTCTCTCATTTACGTTGCATCAAACAGTTTGTTTATGTATTTCAATTTCATTTTTCAGGTATATGTTCGATATACTGTAGATAATTGGAGAACAAATATCGAAACAGCAGGAAGATATACAAATTCTGTTGAAAATGGCGCTATTGATAAATTCACATTTATCATTTCACTTCCAATCGATTTCCCGGTATTATGAATTCTTATTTATTACCAATTAAATATTTGATTACTTGTTCTGGTTTCATTATAATCCTATTACCTAATCTCAATATCGACCTATTTGCAGCTGTAAAACCAATTCGCTCTTCGAAATAAGAGACAGAGTTCAATTCTTTTTTTAGTTTAAAATAAATTACGGTGCATCAGATGATATATAGTATCAAAGATTGATTCAATCATTTTCAATTATCATTTCAGATTGGTGCAACATGTGAATTTTGTATACGTTACGTAGTTAAAGGTACCATATACTGGGACAATAATTATGGAGCCAATTATATTATCCGAGCAATAGAAAATATTCCTAGCGAGATGAAATTCAAGATGAACTTGGCTTCAAAATCACTTCAACCATCGGACAATGCTTATAGTCATAATAAGATCAAGGAAACTCGATCATATAACGACTTCTATTATCCTAATCGTTTCAACTCTTTACCCTTTTCATGGCAATTAACAAATCGAAATAATCGACGAAACGATTATATGCAAATTGATAAGGATTATTTGTTCAAATGTTCGTTACTTTTAAATTTCAATTTAAATTTTAGCAATGATTAATACTATAATTCTATACATTCTACATATAGACAAAAACAACCTATGACATAATGTATATTTTTTGTTCATTGTTACTAGCAAACTTACAATTGTTGACATGAATGATATTATTTTAAAAATAAATCTTAATTTTTAATTTTATTCCAGGAATCAGTCAAAATCATGAAGGGTGTAAGAATTTTGCAAGTTCCAGATCAGCTAAGCTGTAATACATGCCGTATTATTTGGGATATCTTCCAATGACACGAATCAGCTGATAGGAATTTTTATTTGCTGAATGAATCAGACAATAAATCCTTCTTTGATAGATCACTTGAAATTCTCTATCTGAAGAACAAAATTAAATCCTATCACTTTCTACTAATATTTTTGATATAATAATGTCACTTTCTACTAATTAATTATTTATTTTGAAATTTGTTTTCAAATTATTTATTTGAGACTATAATAAATTGCATACATTCTTTCAAAAAAAGAAAGAGAAACAAATATTTCTTTTTCAAAGAAGACGAATCTGATAAAATTATGGAGGAAATTCCATTATTTTAATAATTAAATATTTTTGCTAATGAATGAATATACATATTTTTTTTTTTTTGTATGATTATAATAGTCTAAAAATGCTTTTATATATATATAAAAAAGTATTTTCAGACTATTATAATCACACATTTTTAGACAATTATATATATATATTTTAGTGCTTGTTTTTTTTTGTTTATATATATATATATATATATATAGACACATGCATCTTTTTGTAAATAAAAGACTTTCAAAAATCCTTGCAAAAAGTGAGATCAAATTTAAATCAGGATGAAAATGTATCGATTCAGATTTAAAGATGATGAACGAAAACCAAATCTGAATGCGAAAAAATTATGATTTCCAAAGTGAAAATCGCTCCGTCTGATAATTTTTTGATTTATCTCTACCGTAAAATGTTGTCAATTGAATAACAAGACTACCGGTGAATTTACTGATGAATATTGGTTGATTCTGTTATCATTTTCCCATGATTCGACTTTCTTTTGATCAATGAATTGTTTATTAAATTTTCATCGAAGTTATCATATTTGTTATGCCACAATCAATCGCATCTTGTATTTTTGTCATCTTCACAATTCCCATAATATTTGAATTACTCTCACAATGACTCCATTTGTTAATTCCAAACCTTCCATTTTGAACATTCAATTTTCATTACTGGAATATATTATTTTCGGAATATATTATTTTTGTATAAATATAAGGATCGTATGTTTTAGTTAGACCCTTTTTGAAATGTGTTTAAATCATCTTTCAAGTGATAACTAGGTTTTTTGTGGCCAAAGCAACTTATTTCGATATATTTCATATATTTAGACACATAATTGATATACTAACAAAAATGAAATCATGCAAATAATAAATATTTTTCATTAGGACAAAATTTCGAGAGGAAAAAAAAAACTCATGAAATTTCAGATTTTGAGATACCTGGCCACAAAAAACTTTGATGGTTTGATAGACGAAGAAAATGTGGAAATTGAAATTTCATAAATGTTTATGAAATTTGGAAAAAAGCGAACTGAAAATTGCAGTAATCTGTGTACAACACAACATAGCATTAAGATTTATATCGTAGTGTGGCGATAATTTAGTGATAATGACAAAAGCGATTAAGCTTGATTAAACTTATGCTCCCTAATATTTCAGCAGCAGAAAAATTGAATAGTATAACAATTGGTTTCAATGTTCTAGCTTGAAAAATGTATTATATTCCTCAGGTCGCAAATGCATTATCACGATTCCAGAGTTTTCCCGATACATAACGATAGGCTAAATGATAAGTTAACTTCTTCCTCCTTTTCTTGCCTTTTTTTTTTTTAAAAAAATTTAGTTTAATTCTCTCTTTTGGCTTTTACTTGGAAGGATGAGGAAATTGTAAAAGCAATCAGTCTCGAATGATAATTATGAATTATAATTAATGAAATAATACTTCTGGTCGTACTAGTTCTAGTAATTGATAATTGAATAATCAGTCAAATTCCGAATATTTCGTTATTTCATTTTTAAATTCAATTAAAAGCAAAAATTAGAGACAATCATACATTGACGTGTGCTGCATTGATGTTTTCATTTTTAAAAATTTTTTTTTCTACCTCATTCAGGTTTTTTTTTCAGTTTTTTCGGTCTATTTTCAGTTTTTTAAAATCTATTTTCAATTTTTCTTTTTTTGAATTTATTTTCAAATTATTTTTTGTTTTGTTTTCACTTTTTTTTCATTTTTGTTAGTTATTGCTGTTTTAGCACTCGTCAGGTTGCTATAACAGTGAATATTCTGAGATTTCTCCAGGTTTCTCCTCTTTTCTTTGCAATCAATGCAGAATAACGTACGACCGGACCAACCTCATCAAAGTATCAAACTTGAGTTCAGTATGCCTTGCATCGGTCATTCAATAGCTTTGATTGGATTACAAAACTATCAGATGAAATAAAGCAATTCTTCCCAATTTTTTTTTTTTTTTTGTTTTAACATTACCTGTCTGTAAGTACGATTAAATTAATTTAAGTAAGACATTTAATCAGTGCAATAAAAAGTTTCATCCATATAATTTTTTTAAACGTAATTTTTGAATTTCATTAAATGATTAATCAAGGAAAAAAAATCGCTAATCTCATTGCTTTTTTATAGTTTCGGATGCCCATTATTTATTTGGATATCATTTAAACTGCAATACTGAAAATGAAAATCTATATCATGCAGTCCCTCTGATCTCTGCTTATTGTTTTCAATGGTTCGATTAAAATTACTTATTTGAAAAACTGAATCTAAAAATAAAGCTTTGATTAATAAACCTTTGGAATTACGAATTACATGAATTCTGTTTGCCGATTCGAAATCACAATGATCGATTCCCAGAAACCATTAACCTTTCGCAGCATTTTGTATCAGCAAATTCATCATTATTTTAAATCATTAAATTAATTATTTTGTTGATTTAAGAAAAGTTTTTTGCATATTTTTCGATTACAGCTGTTGGTTGCAGAGTCCAAATAATATAATAAATTTACCTTGTGATTAACTCGGAAAAAGGGGAAAAAAAAACAACACTGATTCATTTTGTTTACTCGATGTTGATTGTTAACTGAAGGTAATCAATCCGAGAAAATGAATAGTTTACTGATTCTTGAAGTTAAGAAATCTCATTACTTTCTAAATTTACTAGGCAAATTCTTCTAAATGAATTCACAATTGCAATTAAATAATTCTTTCTTAATGCTCAAACTCGTTCCACATTAAATTGCTCAATATATTTTATTGTAATTGAACCAATAAATTTCGTAAAAAAATCTAAATTAAAAGAACGACAAACAGAGTTGCCTAAAAACTATTTTTACGTTTCCAATAAATGGCTAGTACTTTGCATAGCAATATCCCTTATCGATAACAAAAAAAAGAAAAAAGCAAATCAAATGTGTTGGTTTTTTTTTTTTTTTTCTTTCAAATATCAGGAAAAGGCGGCTAGTGTTGCCCCAGTCCTTTATTTCTCTTTTTCGGCGAGTTGTTTTAACATTTTAAAACTGGAAGGATTACTTGATTATTTTTTGTTTCTTCAGCACTTAACCTTACGCTATCTGTTAGTTCGTTGGGAATACTTGAAGGGACCAACTCCTTAGATATAGGTATATGTATGCCACAGATATTACAACGATGTTTTTTGACTCATAAGTCCAGATGGATTAATCAATCAAACAGAGAAAAAGACAGATGATATGTCTGCTGGAGAATAGACCTGATTTCCTTTATGAACATTTTATTAAATTTTTGCAAATTCGTAATAATGAACAGAATGGAATCGCTTAGAAGAGTTATCTCAAAATATAAGATAGCTTAAAAAATTTGTATGTATTTTCAAGAATTTATGATTGAAAAATTTGTGATTCGAGAAAGGAATCAAAATTGTTTATCTTGAGTATTCTTGAAAAGTAGCGAACAATCCAATCAAATCTTTTTGTTTGATTATTTACTGGGCTTGGTTTTCCTTTTATTTAAGGCATAAATTTCACCTTTTATCAGATATGTTTTTTCAAAAAATTATAATAAAACAAATTTCGGGAGCTAGTATTGAACTGAATGATTTCCGCATTGCGCAGAAAAACGGTCCTTGAAGAATTTTCAAAACGTTTATAATATATTTATTCTCATCACTACGTGCTAAAAGTCGATCTCATCCCGATACCTGATTCGAATTCGTGCAGAGAATTTTCCTTAAGAATTTTATTGACATATTTATCATAACAGGGAGAGAAAAAAAAATCAGCAGTTTCAAATATCTTCTTTTCTCCCTCTGATTTCGTCTATATTTCCGGAATTTTCATAAAATGTCGGCAAATTTGCGAGAAACTCGCCTAACTAATTGTCACCCTGAATTATTCAAAAATTTTAAAGTTTTTCACTGTTCTAATCTGAAATACAAGCACTCATCAAACAAAAAAATTGCACGGAAAACCTTATCAATCGTAGCCATTCCTTAGAATGCTGGTTTTCATCACTTTCAATCTCTGTTGCAATATAAATATGTGGCCATGTTCAGTCTTTCGTAAGCCCTGTCCCGTGACACACATTGCATCACCAACCTTAGCAATTTCTGCTCTCACCTCATTTCTCACACTCTCTCTTACTTCTTTCTCAAATGGTACTGTTTAGATTCCAACCGATCCTTGAGTTTCTTCCCATCATCCTGTTTCTCATCGCTCATCGTTTTTCTCTTCTGTTGCAGTGAAATTTCTACGCCATAGTCTGCGATGAATTGTCTGGTAGTTCTCGATGTCTTTTGGTTGCGGGTCTGATGTTTTGTTCAGGATTTGGCAGGGTGAAATCTCTTTGCTAGCGGGAAATGTTTTCTAGATTTGGTCATTGAATTTTATCAGTCCAAATTTTTTTCCAGAAACATATGAATATAAGTTTTTAAAAACTTTGAGCAAATATAATTTCTTATTGTATCTCAAGATGACGGCTTTGTCCACAAATTGGAAGCAACTGCGAGAGGTAAAGTTTGAATATTGCTTATGGGATTTCTTTGAATATATTCTGCACAATTCCAGATTCTGAAATTCCTTTTTCAAATCGTAATAAAGCTGATAAGTTCGGAAAATTAAATTACTTACCCGAACTGAGGCTTTTTTAGCTTTTCGGAAAGCTGAACTAAAGCTAGCCAGCATCATTAAAGGATATGTCACTTTTTTTAGTTTAAAGTTATATTTTAATTTACTGCTTTCGTGGCATTTGCAAACCAGGTAAGTTAAGCTACCCATCTTTTATGATCATTTGAATTGCTTTATTACGAGACGGCCCTGTTCTAGACATGAACTCATATTACTTATTCTTATTCTTTCTGAGCTACCTAATTTTATGTTGCTTAGCTACATATATGATATTTTCCAGCCCATATAGCTTGATTTATTATGGATTGCAGAAATTGGAGCAGGAGAAGGCAAAAGCACTAGATGAAGCTAATAATAAGCCGTGTAATGGAAGCGTTATTTGGAAACATAAAAGAATGGCTCGATTAGCCAGGAAGAAAGCAAAACGACAAAGGCTTGACGGTGAAAGAGGAGATGTTGGCTCACGCAATTTAACTTTAGATGATAGAGAAAGTCAAAAAGAGTAAGTAAATCATTGCCTTATTTGTGGACAACTTCCAAATCGTACTGCAAGTTTAATTGCTGGATGTTTTTTTTATCCCTTTTCTGTTTAATTAAATGCATGAAATAAGCTAATAAAATTGATCAGAAGTTTTGTAATTGTCATTTTTTTCCTTTTTAAGGCTGACAGAAATAATAATTGACTATTTGAATGGCTTTTGAAATCAGCCTGACAATGACTATTTACAAAACAGATTACTGAATACGTGTTTGGATTATTAATTAAAGAGGAATTTGAATGATCATCATAACTGGATTTAAGGTCAAATTTCAGAGAATGATAATTTCTATGACCTTTAAGAAATGATCTGTTCTGCAGAGAAAATGAACTGACGAATGTACTTGGATTAGACTGTGAATATGTTGGTGTCGGTATGGATGGCGGTGATAATATGCTTGCAAGGATTTCAATCGTAAATATGCAGGGACGATGTGTCTATGATAAGTATGTAAAACCAAGAGAAAATATAACGGATTACCGTACTGAAGTAAGCGGCATTAGGCCCATTAATTTGGTGAATGGTAAGTTTTTGACTATAATCATAATATTAGATTCAGCAAGATTGTCAAATTTTCACAATCTTTTGATGAATCACGTGTTAAGGACAATATTATCAAATTTTTTTTTTGAAGAAAAATAGCGAAGAAGAGTGAGAGAGGAAAGTGAGTATTAGAAATAATTAAAGAATTCAATTTAAATGTTGTATTATTTTGTCGCTGCATTATTTTCATGTTCTACATTAAAATGTGGTATTATAGGAGAACCATTCCAGAAAGTTCAAGCAGAAGTGCATAAATTGCTCAGTGGTCGAATTGTTGTCGGACATTCTCTTAAGAATGATTTCAAAGTGAGTTTGCAATTTGCCGTACATTATATGTATTTATATATAAATTTTTTAAGGGATCAGTTGGTCAATTTTTTTTTTATTACTTTTAGGTTTTGAATCTTTCTCATACGCGTAAGATGACACGAGATACCGCCCGATATTTGCCGTTTCGTAAATTTTTGAACGTTTCGCGAACTCCATCACTGAAATTACTAGCAAAACAGTTGCTGGGTATCGATATTCAGAATGGGGAGCATGATTCGGTCAGCATCTCTTTACTGTTCCAAAAATTACCGCATGTGAAATAAGAGACTTTTGAATAATATCGTAGAAAAATACTTTTGACATTTTCGTGGTGGAATGAATGACAACTGCAAAATTTCGTTGTCCTGTGCTGTATTTTAAAAATGAGATTTGCCTTTCCGAATAATAAAGTTAACATAGTTCTTCCTCTGAATCATATGAGCAGATGGTTAATATTCAAACTTTGATGTCCCTGTCAAAAGTATAGTAAAAGTCTTGATCATCAAGAACTTTAAATTCTTTGAGTTTCAGATTATTGATGCACGAGTCGCAATGCGATTGTATGTTTTGAATCGGAAACAATGGGAAAATGATGTCCGGAGATTCGGTAACCGGTGATAATTTCACATCTCTCATTCGCTATTTTTCATTTCTCAAAATATTCTCGACGCTTGTCAAAAGCAATAAAAGTTGTTCCAACTGCAACCCACAATTTGCTAGTCCAATCTATTTCAAACGATTATTCCCTTCTCCAAACCGCTTTTCCCCATTATTTTTGTGTATTATTAGCTGGCCCAGCTAGTCTATATAAATAAAAATGTAAATATTCATTTGTTCAAATTCTTAGATCTCCGAAATTTCTTAGTACTGTTTTGAAAGTTTGAAACAACGTTGCATTCGAATACGCACATGTTTTCATATACGTTTTATGTACAGGCGTTGCTATAGCTCAATCTGGTAATTGGAAAAAAAGGGAAGAAGAAAGCGCATTTTCTAATATGTTTATTTTCACAATGCTTATGGATGTACAATATTTTTTGTTGTCCCATTGTCCGTATAGATATAGAGATTGTCTTGTTTGGCCACTGTAGATCACGCAGCATATAATTGTCCATTGTGAGAAACAGTTCCTCTCTAGATCTAAACCGCACAATTCTAAGGATTACCGCTGAGCTTAGTTGATGGTGAATGCATTAGACAATCGAATTGGGAATCGCAGTCTCTTGAACTGAAATGACATATATGTTGGAATCATAGGAGAGCGAAGAATGAGAAAATCAACTTTGAAGAGTCCTGTCAAGATTGTTGTTTCTACGACATTGTTCATTAATTTTTTTATTGCAAGCCGTGTGCCGTTGCCAAATTTTGGCTGGTTGATATTTCGCAACATGATAATTGGCACGTCGATGTCCAATTGCAGCATATGCGGTGGCATCCATGGCAGATCAAGTGAATTCAATAATTTTATTGAATATCTTCTTTCATAGCAGATGTCGGCAGACTTGTATGTGACTGTCTGACTTTGTATGTTAGACTGAATAATACTGTCAAGTTCATAGACTTCTTTGTTCTTGACCGCAAGAATAGTTCATTCACTCAGCCAACTGTTATTCTTATAATTGATTTAAATATTGGGGAATACCTTTTCAACCAATTGTTTGACGTCACTAAATTGCAGAAGTTATGAGGCAATGAAATTCATCCTGGTATCAGGTTAACTGGCCCTTTCTGTTCCCAATTTCCAGCAATTGATGTGAGAATGTCTCAGTTGATCGATTGTTTTACAGCTGGACACGCATATTTATAGTTAATTTTAACGTCTTTACATGTCGCCACAAAGAAGAGTATTTCAGGCGTATTTCAGGCAAGCTTTCATTTCATCCGCTGGTGTCAATCGAGGAATTACAGGTAATGTCTGCATGAAATCTCCTGTAAACAATATTAATGCGTTTCCAAATGGTCTCATGTTTCCAAGCAAAATCTTGCGATAATCGATCAAAAAGCCTTGAGCGATTTTTTGTGCGCCATTGTACATTCATTCCCAACAATAAGTTCACATTTCTGCAATACTTTTTCCATGCCGGATGTTTTGGAAATGTTTCATGCGGGATTTTCAATGAATTGCTTGTTCAACGATAATTTCAAAGCGGAATAAGCAGATCTTCCACCCGTTAGTGTTGCAGCTATTCGGATGTAAGAGCTAAGGCTATGTCATTTTAGGATCGAATTGTTGCCAGAATCAATCTAATTAGAAATATTTTGCAATTCCTCCTGACACATTTTAAAAGATTCCTCCAAACCGATTATTGACAATTCGCATTATTTGATCGTAAATGCTTTTTTGCTCAAGCGTTAGCTTAGGAATATTTGATTACACATATGACAAAAAATCGTGGTGTAATTTTGTTCACGACGCAATTCTACATCGAACAATGCAGCAGATCGATTCGGTGATGGTATTCCCATTGACTACAAATTTGTTCGCCATTTCTAAGCACAACTTCATTGCTACTCATGTACCTCCTAGCCTGATACCACCGATTTGATCGATATGTAATATCGCATTCCTACCACTTCTTTTTGATTGCACGCCACAAATTGCCTTGTCGTTGCCTTTATTCACGTACTTACAATTGTATTTGATCGATTTAAAGGAGTAACAGCATTCCATGTTTATGTGTGCTTTGTATGTTTTTAATAGCAAAGGGAATGTGGAACAACCTACTGGTTATCTACTTCGATGTCATCTTTCCGCATTTTTATGGTTGCTAATTTACCTCCATCTTCCACTGATTTCTTATAAAGAATATCCATCGTTTCCTGTATAGTGTTGAATACTAATGCTCGAGGATATCGCTTAAAGCATTTTCCGTCTATCGTGCTTGGTGAATTTGATTTCAGTATGCCGTAAGATCCATGTATCATATTTTTCATCGCAACTTCATACAAATCCTTATCGACATCGAAATTGGGTATTTCAGCGCATATTACATCGTCGATTTCGTTTGACCCTGTTACAGGTGTGATTGGTAGAAAAAAAAAAAAGTAGATATATCTATATAGAAACACTCGCCTATTCGAATGTAACGTTGTTTCAAAACTTCAAATCAATCAGTGCGCTTGAAACTTTGTGTCAAAATAAAAACGTAGACGCAACCAATAAATCCAGTCGCTCATTTACTTTTACCTGTCACACCTGTAACAGATATAAAAAGAGCAGATATACCTAAATAAAAAAAAAGCGTCTATTCGATTGCAAGATTGTGTCGAAATTTGAAAGTAATCGGTAACGAGAATGCAAAGCTACGGGCCAAATAACAGCAAAGATGATATGCCTGTAACAGGTTTTAAAAAAAGCATATATATATATATATAGATAAAAACACGCTTTAATTTTAATGTAACGTTGCATCAAAATTTGAAAGCAATCGGTGAAGATGCAAAGTTACGTGCAAATGATGATTTACTCTTTTATTATATAGATACTTCCTCCTATATGATATCATTCCATCTACACTGTTCAACAGTACCTGGCTAAGTATTTGACTGCGACTCATATTTCTGTCAAAGGCGATCATTTCACATTCGCTACATACAGTTTTTATGCCTGACCTTCAATTCCGACACAGAAATTTATTCTGTAGAATTATTACGTCATAATTTTATAAGTAAAACACCCTTTATCATTTCCAATACAAGATACACCATGCAAACAGGAGCCTATTTGCAAGAAAATAGGAATAGAAAACATCGTTATACATAACTGAATACCAAAAGTTCTCATGAGGCAATTCATTTGGAACAGAAATGTGAAAGAAAGATTTGATAATTTATTTAGTAAAGTAGCCAAAATGGAGGAGATTCGTTATTAGAAACATATACCACCATTATATAAATTAGACGGAGATACCATGGGTAAAATAATGAAAAACTTGAACCAGATAAACTCTTGAACACAGTTTTACTTTAAAGAAATATATTCTCACCGCCAATCGCACAGGAAAAGTTCACCTAAGTAAAATTCAAAAGAAAAATAAAACTCATCAAAGAAAACAACACAGTTCGTAACACCGAGATAGTGAGAATTGAATGGCTTTTACAGAGATTTTAAAAGCATTAAAGATCGATTTCTATTTTATAAATATTCGAAGGCACTGAGTTTTTTTTCTTTTTTTTTGTTGTTGCAGAACGAAGGACTTTACGTGTAGATATGAGAGTATGTGTATATGTGAATGGTAAGACAAGGGAGGGATCCTTAACGAAATAATTTTTAATTCAGAAAAAGAAAGAAAAATAACAACGAGGAGGATGAAGCGCCAATTTACTGCAGATTATTTAATGATGAACAGTTGAAAGGAGAAAGGGAATTTGAGCTTTAAATCTGAAATTTCCATTTGAAAAAGAGATTTTCCAAATATTCCACAGAACATCATTAAAAAAGAGGAGGAAAACTGTAAATGAAACAAGAAACATACAACAAATCGTTCAAGAAAACAAAAACAAAAAAAGTGCAACAAAGCAGCTCAGAATAACTGCCATAAATCAGACAAATATTATAAAACCTTCCTTATCATAAAATTAACCTCCTCTCATCGAAAAAAAAGTATGGCGACGCCTCTCTCTCCGAATACTTCTCTTAATCACTGCGGTCACTGCGTGGACATTCACGACTGATGTGCCCAATTTGCTGACAATTATAACACCGTTTCGACTGGTCTGAACCGGAATCTGGACAATCACGTGAAATGTGACCAAATCTGCCACAGTTAAAACATTTCTGATTCCCACCACCACCAATGCGACGTTCCGTAGGACATTCTCGAGCAAAATGTCCAAAACCTAAAAAGACTTCAGTTAGACATATGCACCAAAAACCTAATATATAGTGAATTTAACGAAACGCTTGCATGAAACGTGTTCGGTATCAGCTAACTGTTATCAGAAGACATGCTGCACTGAATAAAAGAACATTTTCAATCATAAATACTCTAATCAATCGACAAATCATATAAAACCAATCAAAATTATTTACCACCGCATTGAAAGCATTCGCTTTGACCTGAACGTCCACTACCGCGCCCACCATAATAGCGGCCACCACCACGCTGGTTCGGACACTCCCGCGCAAAATGTCCCGACTGCCCGCAGTTAAAACAATCTGAGATCAGAAAACCAAATGAAATTGTCGAAAATCTGAAGTGCTGTTCACAAAGTGTTCAGAAAAATGGCTATATTAGGAATAGCAGTTTATTTTCGTTCCTAAATTTCTGTAGCTCTGAAATGGGATCCCACCTCACACTGCAGAAGCATCCATAACAATGTATAATCCCTACCCATAACTTCAAGACTATAGCCTTAAAACGCATTTTTTTTTTATTATATTACTTTTTCAACAATTCGAATATTTACTGTCAGTAAATGTCATTACGTGCGTATTTATCTTCATAACATATCAAAGAATAATAGTATTTCCATAAAATTTATCTCTGCAAAAAAAAATTCACTGGGATGATCTCAAATGACAAAAAAATCGCTTTCGAGAACAAAAAATTGGAAGTGTCTATCATGCGACTATATCAAAATCGAAAATGATGCCCCACTTCGAATGGCAATACGATTCTCCTTGAAAATTTCCAGCAGACATAATTCAGAAGAATTTGGCCATAAAAAAGATATGAACAAAATTTGAAGCAACCCTAACTGCATTCGATGTTACTTATCACGGAAAATGCTTCAAGAACGAAAGAAAAGAACAAACCTCCTCCACCTCCTCGTCGGCCGGCCTCCTGAATTTGGGTAGGGCAATTCCTGGCAAAATGTCCTTTTTCGTTGCATTTGTAGCACCTGTCTGAATCGCTGTTACTCATAGCTCCAGAATACACTCCTACCTCGTCTCTTCAACCGCCTCCGACTTACTCTCACACCGCAATGCACGCTTCACACGCCACCTACACACCTAAAGTAAAAAAAAATCAACCGCGCGACATTGCAATAACCAATTTAGTGCAGAGAAATAATCGAAACAGTTGACACTGTATGCATTTGTATAAAAAATGTTAGACATTGAGAACAGAACAAAGACTAGACAGTTAGTAAGTTAGGGTCATCTTGACACGTGGTAGGAACTTATCCCGCATATTACGTAAACCAAATACGTTTATTCGTGATTCTCAATCAGCTAGTGGAACTGTGGATTATCAGTTTGTTCCAGTTCAAAGAACTCTGATCACCAATCACATTTTTTGATGTCGCAAATTAATAACTTTTCGAAATTTTTGAACTTTGTTGTCATGTTCTTTCTAAAAATGAGTATTATAGGACTCAATCATCCTGTTCAAGAATTTTTTCTGTTACTGCTTATATAAAAGAGGTCCGGATTGACCTGAACAAGGGATTACCCGAAAACTGTATCAAAAACGCCTTTAACAACATTCAATTTGGATATCACAGTCCGACTTGACTTGAAAGGACGGACTCTGGCCAGAAATCCCATACAAACCATCACGCTACCTACTAAATAATAACCACTAATTCGAAAAGATTAGGAAAAGGAGGTAAGAATGGTTTGATAACTGGTACAGTAAGCTTCTTTAGAATATTTCATTCCAACGAACAATCATACGGTCGTCCAAACATATGCTACTCAGTTTTCCGGACTTAACTGAATAACCGAACAGTAATTTATGACAGTAGTAATCCCGATCGCTAACACAACCTTAAAACCATCCCCAAGCCCCATAAACTTCCCTAATACCTGTCAGACGAATACCTCCTTAGGCCAAGTAACCCAAACTACACAAAAAAAAAAAACATACCTGCCTTGGCATTTCGCCATGGAATATTACCAAACACCGTATACCAATCTTCGTTTCAAGAGCATGAAAGAGATTTTGCAGTTACTTATCACACCGACTATTCATCTTAAATTGTTGATCATATCTCAGCTTTTTCTACTCCGTTACTGCAGAAGAAGTTCATTAAATAGAGCTATATAGTAGCGTGCTAAACAACCACCGAATTATAAACAAGCGAATAAATCACCAAAAAATCAAAAAATATGAACAAACCAAAAGCTATAAACGAATCAACAAAAAAAACAAACATAAAGTTCAACGAACCAACAGAAGCCAACCAATCAGATCATCCTGTCCCACTGGACACTTATCGAATTTCATTGTTTATGGTGTGAGTCATTGCATCGGAATCACTATAAGTAATAAAAATGCACCATCTTTTCAAATATAGACACAACGGCAAAGAGGGTGAGATTTGTGTGATATGTTTATCCATCAGCAAAAGTTCCAAAATATGATGGATTTCAGAAAATATATGTATTACCAAATGGATTCCAGAAATGTTTAATATATTTACGAGTAAAAATCCGCAAAAGAGGATGAATTTCTAAATTCCAAAGATTTTGATTCAAATATGTATGAAAATTCTAACTAAAACGGTTTTAAGAATTCACGGAAATTTCAATGATTCACTTGATTAATTCCGATACCGTGACTTTTTCTGACCATTTCTTTAAGCCTTTTGAGAAATCATGAGACTACTTGTACGAATGAAATGCTCAATTAAATCAATACATATTAAGCAATTCTAGCTGCTAGTTCGAGTTATGTCTTGAAATTAATTTCAAATTTATTTCCCAATGGGTAACATAATTGTACCTGTTGTTGTCATGTACAATAATTTAATAATAGACCTACCTATCTGACCGAGCATGCAAATGACCCGTCACGCTCCACTTATCTTCTTGTTGATACCTATAGACCACATGACTCGACGACTATTTATTTCAGCAATTTCCGGTTGCCCTCCGGATGGATATAATATTGCAATACAACTCTCAGAAATCTCTTATTTCAGGAATTATGAAGCATTTCTGGATGAAATCATTGTAATCTATCCGGATAAGTCATTTCACCAATATTAGGATTTTGTTGAATACTTGGGAATCATTGAAAGAATTAATTAATTCTAAGAATTCAAATTTCCAGATAACTGAAAATTCTGGTCGAATTAATTTCAAAAATTCGTGAAATTTTCTGAATCCGAAGATTTTTCAATTCCAAAAATTCTTTGAATATTATTAATTTTATAATTCATCGTAATTCTTACGTCTTACGCTAAATTAAAAAAAATTTTTCTGCTACTTAAATATTTATATACTGGTTATAATTGTTTTTGTTAGATGATTATTTCCGCTGTTCGATAATTCTAATAATTTAAAAAGAAAAAAAAAAAAAGGATAAACAAGCAAATCTTTTATTATGGCAGCTTTATCGATATAATACACAATATTCCAGTGGAATGCATATATTTTACAGAAGAATTTTTGTAATTTTTTTGCATGCAAAGCTGCACAATTAAAATGATAAAATTTCGACATAATTATGAATATCGAAAGTTTCGGTAAGTAATCTTTAACAAAGAATATTATTTTATATTGGAAAATTTGCAAAAAGTCCAATGATGAGTTTTGACCACTGCAGAAAAAATTGAATTTCAGTATTCAATTAAAGTGAATAAAAGTTTTTTTTCCCCTCATTATTTCATCCATTTATTAACTACTTCATTTGATGATAATTACTTATACAAAACAAAAGGAAGATGGGAAGAAACGGTCAAATAATGGCTTCAGACAATTTTTATGTACAAATTGATGAACGAATATGCTGTTGCTCTTCGAAATTTTGATGAATTACTTATTCAGGAAATTTGACTTAATTTTAGCAGGGAGGGAAAGCAAGGAAAAAAGAAGGAGAAATGTTTTCTTCAATCAAAAATTTGACGGTAAATTTGAGATTTTAAACTTTCAAACAATTCCAAAATTAGGAAGCTAATTGTTTTTGTTTAACGAAATATTTTTTGCTAATTACAATGCAAAATATTAATTTTCTCCTTTTTATTACGGGAAAAATGAAGGAACAATGGGTTAAGAGAAAGATTTGATACACATTCAAAGATTTAAAAACAAAATTGTCAAATAAGCAATTAAAGGTTCAAAAAAAAAAAAAAAAAACAACCATAACTGCAATATAAAAATTCAACTCCAAATTAGATTTTAAGTAAAAATTTCTACAGTGAAATATGAGTGAATAAAAGATAGAAAAGAAAATATGAATTTATCAAAATAGTAATATTAATAACACTAATACTATCTAATGTGAAAAGACTTTAATTAGGTATCAAATTAAATATTTTTAATGAAAATGATGTTTTGGCATATCAGTAGCCAAAATTTGAAAACATACACAACAAACGAAAAATGAAAAAAATGAAACGAAAAAAAAGAGATGAAAACAAGAATTTCGTTAAATTCACTCTCTTAAACTTTATAATTTATTCAATGATAATAAAAACCTTTTTTAGAAAAAGAGTCCTTTTTTATTTTTTTTAAATTTTTTTTTTAAAAACGACAATCCACAAATTGCAATATTTTTCCCAATGTTGTCCATGTATATTGTGAACCACCAACGTTGGTGCATGTTGCCATCAAACTTGGCGATGATGTTATTGATCTCCTTTGCTATAATTAGCATAAATATTGGATGGAAGTATTAATAAAATTATTGTTGAAACATAGGAAATCACTTTTTTTGTAATTTGACTTGAGATAATTAAGAAAACAGAAAAGTTCATTCAATATTTTTGCAATTAATAAATCTAAATGAAATATTTTCAAAAAAATAAAAAAAAAAATGTTCAATTTTCTAAATTTTAGGATCATATTTTTGCCTTTAACAAACTTAGCTTATATGTAATTAATTATGAATATATACGGTCAAATTTGCAGATTTTAACATATTTCATTTCGAAGAATTGCGAAAATTTAAATGAGTAAAATTTGAAACTCAGATTTGGACTTTACCGAGATAAGAAAGAAAATAAAAAAAAAAAAAAGAAAAAAGCAGGAACAATCCGTAAGTTAATCACTCGCTCTTACTTGATCATATCCTTCAACCGTAGCTGGCTGTCCTCTTTCCGTGCAGGTTATAGATACTGTTGCTCCTTGGCTATGCGTATTACCAAAACTAACATCACTGTAATCAAATCGATATTGATCATCTTGATCAACTGATTTCACCGGATACAAGATTAAATCTGAGCATCGACCAGCTGTATACGCTAAAATGTAAATGATTATAGCTTCAAATAATTACGAATTAAAACTTTAAAATATAAAATTGAGATGAGAAATAGGAAGGGTTTCCATAGGAAAGGTTCAATATAATAAACGGAAGAATTATAAAGGAGCGGAAGGGTAAAGAGGAAGAGAAGATTTAACCGGATAGAAGCGATTATCCGAACTGAGAAACTATTTTCCATCCATTTCAAAAGATTGATTTCAAGTTCGAGAAAAATGACCAGTATGAAGGGATAATTAAATGTGGAAGTGAAAGGATAGTTTTTCAATAATTTTTCCCTTTTTTTTTTTTTTTTTTTTGAAAATTCTCTGCGAGTTGTACCATTCCTTCTACATGCTTTGCATTAAAGGATGATAATTTTAATGATCGAATTCCTATTAAATTCCAAAATTGCAGACTAAATAAATTAATAAATTGACATATATGAAAAATTGCTGGAAATAATAATTATAATTCATTCGCTTGCTTTTTTCTTCGTATAACTTTTCTTCAATTGCAAAATTTGTAGTTAATGTATTGTACGCGTATTACATGTAATTGTATCATTACGTAATGTTTAAATGAAACTAATTTTAATTGGAAAATCAAATTAATTTCCATTTCCTTCCCCCAGACTTAGTATTCTGGCGAAAAATAAACTTCGCTTATCATGGATTAACAAAAGTTTCTGCTTGCAAGTCAATTCAGTTTTTAAAATTTTGATTCATTACGATGTTTCAAACTTTTCCTCCTTTTCTTGCAACAATTTTATCTTTTAACAAATATTAAAGATGTGAACGCCTGATAGATTGAGTTGTCCAGAAATTTTTTGGTTTATAATGGAAATTTGAATTTTTTAGATGATTTTTACATTCTTTATATTTATTTTTTCTAATTGTAAAACTGCGAATTAAAACGAAAGCAAAACAAAAATAAAGCGGAAAGGGTTTATTAATGTGTTTTTCAACTAAGGGAAGAATGACACCATGAAGAACAGTTATTTTTAAGTAATAAGTGTAATTTTAAAGTGTAAGACAATTTTTTCAAAATAGAGTCTTGTAATTTAAAATGTATATTTTAAAAGCTTTGTTCATAAAATTCATGAAGCAATTGAAAAATAGAAAATCAACATTGTAATATTTCACTAAAATGTGCAAATATCTAGGAAAAATTGTAGTTTAAGTAGATTCTGGAAAGAGATCAAAAGATATATATAGCAGTTCAAAAAATAAATTTCGGATTAGAAGTTCAGATGAATATTAATTATGAAATTCAATTCAGATAAATTTATATTAATCATACAATTTAGTTCAAGTAAATGCAACCTAAAGGAATGTTAAATTTAATAATCAATACGGACTTTATCTTTTTTTTTTTTTTTTGAATCTTGAACTTCGTTATTCATCAACAAATTTGACTAAGAGCAGAAGTTGTAAAATGTCGTGTTCTAACTTATTTCAGCTAAAAATTTTAATCATATGAAAATTTTTGATTCAAATATAAAAATTTTGCATCAAAAGTTTTTAAAATATCAAAATTTTAAATTACTCGGATTAAAATCTCAAGTTTTGATTGCCCAAGAATAGCATAACTAGATAGGTGATACAGGTTTGACATATGAATCACTGCTGTGAATCAAGAAAGTAAACATCATGTATTCAATACATGTACATTTGAAATTGTGAAAAAGCTTACGAAAACCTTAAACTTGAAAAAAAATTAAAACAAACTTGGATCTTGATTAGGAATAAATCCTGGTGGTGCACATCCATAAATGATAATTGTCGATGTTTTGATTAAAGTTATGATAATAAATGATTGTAGTGATATCATCAATGGTTGTTAATCGTAATCGTACTAACCAATTTTCTATTGAACCGATATAAATTATTGATCGTCGATAAATTTTTTTTTTTCTTTCAAAAAAAAGAGATGCACATAAAAAAACAGATTTGAAATTAAATCACACAAACTGAATAAGAACAAGCAATAGCAACAAGTGGACAGTTTGTTTGTTTGGACACAAATTTGAGGTCAAAAAGATATTGATATATTCATAGTAGCCATATTATTAGCCATCCCTGATCGTTTTTGGGTCTATTTTACTCGAAAATTTACTGTAACAACAATGGGATCTCTACTGGAGCGGGGGAAGATAGGAAAAGCGGGGGAGAAACAGGATGAGAGAAATATTACTTCTCGGAATGATGAATAAGTGGGGAAAAGGTTATAGGGATAGGTAATGTACTTGTTCAGGTATAATCCACGGTACGGCTCTATCTATGCAATTGGTTGACTATTATTTAGGGGAAAAATTGAGTGAAACGATCAACCCATTACCTTTTCCTCTTACGCCTCCTCCTCCTCCCCCTCTTCTTCCTTCTCATCCTTGTCCTCCTCTTTCTGTTTTCCGAATTCCCGATTTAACTAGATTTTTGTTGATAATATTATTCTGAATTCATCCATTTTCGGTCGTTGTTATTAAGAAGAAAAAGGCAAGAGAGGAAAAAGTTATGAAACACGCATACGGGATACGTGAATTCCGCTTGAAGCTTTGCCAAACAAAATGATTCATCAAATTTTGGATTATGAATTCATCGCGTGTAGCTAGTCATTTTGTTCCTGGTGCCACCATATAATTCCATGAAGACTCATTTGGCTCCATTTAGTTCAGACAACTATAAAATTTAAAAAAAAAAAAAAAAAGTTATTATATTCAAAATAAAAAGACTAAAATCTTTTCTTTTTTTTTTTTTTTTTTTTGGATATGTTGAAAATATAAAATGATTAAATCTTTAATTTCTTCAAAAATAAATTAAATTTTAAAAATAAATTTCAGACGATGAAATTTGTCTGCTAGAATGATTAATTTTTGTTTACGACATAAATTTAGCATTTTGTTGAAAAATCATAACCATTTATACAAAAACTGATGTATACTGTAATATAATTCTTAAATCAGTTGTTGATATGATCTGGTCATTTTTAAACTATTTTTTTTTTTGTGTGTGTGTATGAAAGCTATGGTGATTTGGGAATTTTAAAATCAAAAAGAAAAAAAAAAAAGATTAATCGACTTTCATCCAAATCAAAATAAAAAAAAGTGACCAATTGGAAATCACATTACTGAAATATTCCGCAAAGTGCATTTTAGAAATGGTCGAAATTTCAAATGTATTTCATTTTTTTTTTGGAAACTTTTTTCTTTTCAATTTTCAAAATAATTTCGTCCAATGTTGTAATTATTTTGTGTAGCATAACCAAAATTATTTATGGTAATAATTAGATAATTACATTTTGATTAATATTTTCTCCACTGACTTTTTAATGCAAGAAAATATGGAATAGATGAAATTATTTCTTCCTAAACTTTTAACTATTGCCAAAATTTCCTAATCCATCCAATAGATCAGTTTTCATTGATTATACAAAATGAGAAAATTTTTGGCATGAATATAAGCCAAATTCTTTCATCTTTTTTTTCCTTTCTAAAAAATTTCAAGATGATGAATTCTTTTCGAAATTCCTAAAAAATGGAACTGACCTATTTGTTGCTTGATGGATTTATTTCAAAAGTTTTATATTATTTGAGTGATGAAAATAACAGTGGAATTATCACTTTTCATCAAATATTTAATTTTCTAAACAAACAGTACTGATTAAAACTGCTGAAAAAAAAAAAGCAACGATAAGAAGATTGACCTTTCAGTCAAGCTATTAATGATGCTTTAAATTCGTATTTTTCAAAATCTATCAGTCAGTTAAGCCACTTGTTAATTGTTTAGCGGTAAATTATGCTGCTAAAAATATTGTCAATTATTGCTTACGAATTAACGATTTCTTGTTTGTTTTCTTGCAAGTTTACTAGTTTTAATAAATTGTTTATTTGCATAAATATCAAAAAGGCATGATAACATCAAGTGAAAGTAAGCATTGATTGTTAAAGGGAATTGAATAATTTGTCCATTTGTATAAATTATCAAACTGTTTTCAAGCAACTTTCTAATTTTCACGGCACCATTTCCTACATCACTGAAAGAATAACTTTATCTTGTCAAATTTCATCTTATCGCAAATAAATTCATATTTATGTCAAAAAACCGGAAAAAATTGGAAATAAAACTTTATTATCAAAAGAAAACAGCGTGATTTTTATTGTTTTTATATAGTAAAATGAAGTTGAGAAGTTATTTTTTATAAGTTAGTTAAATTAAGAAGTTGTCATTTATCTGAGGATCACTAGTAATAGCATCAGAAGTTTCAATTACTGTTCCACCGATATGCGCGAAATTAGCTGATTCATCGATATCCAAGAAATGGCCAATTCACCGGTATCCGAAAAATTGGCGCCAGTTCTCTTCTATTATTGTCATCCTTTGATTATTTACCTAAGCTTTCTATTACTAATCATTTGTTATAAGCAAATTTTAAGGAACTAATTAAATTCGGATCATTTAGCATTATATTTTCATGCGTAAAATAATATTATTAGATTATAAAGTTTACGAAAGAAGAATTAAAGAAATATGGTTTCAGTGAAAAAATTAGCTTATTTTCAAAATTGTGAACTACTGAATCATTGGGGAAATTCATCGATGCATAGGAAATAAGGGATAAGAGAGAGACAAACAGAGGGAGAATAGAGTGGAGTAAGTTTTGAATCAGATGTAAACCGAAGGGAATCCGGAAGAAATAGAAGAAAAAGGAAAATTCCGGATATCTCATTAAGACACTGCAAAATGAAGAATTAATTTTAAAGTAACCAATATCTTGCAAAAAATTTTTTGCAATTACCAACTTTCTCATAAGTTTTTCTTTATTTTATGGCAAAATATGGTGTTATATAGCCCAGACATATTTAGATAGCACTTGTTTGTCTTGTCACTTGTGTAAACTTATCTGAGACTAAAGTTTCATTTTTGAATCGCTTGTTTTTGTTGTTTATTTTCTTTTATATGAAACAACATATACAAATAAATATATAAATAAGAATTGAAAAGCATTGTAGGATTGCTGAATAAAATAAAATTTTTATTACTCGATCAAAAATCAGAAATGCTCAAATATACTGTAACATGCAACATAGGATGCAAAACATGTCACATGCAATTTAAGACGTATTCAAAAGTTATATAGCATGTGTCACATGCTGTCGGAACAACCAAATACCGGAAAGTGATTTTTTGCTCGTAATGCAAATGATTAGAACATTTTTGCATGTGTAATTAAAAGCTACTGCGAGGGCAACTGCTGATATATGAGAGTCTCCTCTGCCAAAAGTAGTGATTCTATTACCATGCATGCCCTGAAGCCAGCAATAATTGCATGAGTGTAACCTTCGGCGAAAGATCTTTTCAAAAGATCGATCTTTATTGTTTTTATTTTAGATTCAGAATGAAAATCATCTCCTGTTAACTCTAATCTACGCCATAATCTAACAAGCACAGCTATCGCGCAAACAAATGCATAGCTGAATGGCACTAACAAAATTGCAGTTATATTGCGCTATCAATCCTCCCTCTTTTACCAGTTTTAAAGTATTCATATCAACGAATGATTTGCTCTACGTCTCAGTTATTTAAAATTTCCTTATTACCCTCCTTTTTATTATATTAATAATTTTACCATTGAATTTGCTTTATTGATGCGATATTTGTAACTGTCGTGTGTGATCTTGCGTTATCAAATTTTTCTAATAATAAAAGGTTTAATTACCCAAGTTTGAGATTAGACCGTGCCACGAGACAATTTTCCCGACACATGCAGCGGAAGAAATTGAAGGAAGAATTTCCTTCCATTATTCGTCATTACTTTTCACGCACGTGTAATTTGATATTGCAAAATAATTTTAAATTTTTTTAAAAGACAAAATTTTTGCAATAATTTCATGCAAATCTTCACATAAACAAGTAAAAAGTAACAAACGAAGGATAAAAAGAAAGAAAAATGCTTTCTTAATTTAATCATTCTAGTTTAGAAAGAACTCATTAGTAAATCAATCAAATAATTCGAAAGAAAACATAAAAAGTAAAATAGTAAAATAACATGATATTGTGACAGCAATATAAGATAGCATTTCGTATAATGCTGAATAATATAAATATCTGCGCTTTATCGACAAAAGCATAGAATAGAAAACCTCTTCAATCATTCTTCATCTTTATGACATTTTCTAAATCTTGATCTTATTAATTACTTCTAATTAATTCCCATGCTATTCGTATATATTCGCTAAAAGATTGCGCATCAACTTAGATATTACTGTTTTTGCTCGTAAACTTTCAATTCGAGCGGATGTAGTGGTCAAATTTAAATGTCTCCTTAAAATTCTTTTTCATATAAGTGACTTCTTTTTAACACAATTTTTTTTTTTTTTTTTTTTGAATTTGAAAGCTTAAATTTCATCAGTATGACTTACCGCAAATCAAGCAAGAAGAAAATATATAATTCTTGACGCGACAATATTCAATCATCACTTGACTAAAATTTTCCGAGAATTAAGTATTTTGAATACTTCATGAACATGCCATACTTATTGAATATCCGGTCAATTGAACACCTCTAAGATCATGTTTCCGAAAAATGCAAAGAAGTTTGCTAACTGTAGAATGACTAAAATAATACAGAGCGATAATTTAACGTATAAGTGATTTAATCGGAATGCTATGACGTCCGGTATTTAAATGTCTTCGGGAATCATTTCTAATATAGAATGACGCTAGCTCGAGAATTTAAATTTCATTACATAAGCTCAGCTCACACACATCAGTAATAATGTCTACGATGTAATACAAACGCATGAACAATATCAACAAAATAATAGGACTGATTGATAAGAATAAGTAGTTCATGTACGGGTGCGTGATAATATCTTATTTCTAATGCGACAGGTAAAACGTTGATCGGATTGATTGTAAATATAATTATGAAATTATTTGAAATTAATAATGTAATGAGCGGCATTAAATGATCGGATAATTTCGATTCATCTTTAATTGAATTTCAGAGATAAATCTTCCCATCTTTCCTTGCGTTGGGGATATTCCACCACGGGAAGTTAATTCTTTCAGGTGATGATTTGAGATGTAGCATTTATATCAGTTCATACCGGTCACTTTTCCCGAGAACCTCAGGTGCGGACGCACTACTTCTATTAACCAGTAACCCCGCGAATTCTCGATATACCGAGGTTAGTAAATTTAAAACATCGCATTGCAATAGACGATGTTGGCATGACGTAGAGAATATCAACGATTGAGAAAGAGCGAGGGATAAAGAAACGGATGGTTAGGAGAGTGTACGAAGTAAGAGAAATTAGGAAGAGGTAGAGAGGCCAAGATAGTATTCATCTGATGAGTCATTTTGTGGCGAAATATTCAGGTTCACTTAAATTGCGCATTTAACGGATTTCAGGATGGACGTGGGGGATTTACGTGATGATCCATCATTTAAGTAAATGTACATAGAGGAACTGCGTATTTCCCCCAATTTGTTATGATCGTTTCAACAACTTATAACGTATAAGTGTATTTGGTTGTGATTGAAATCGATGTTGAAAAAAAACGCGATAATTTACGTTTGTCGTTTCCGTGAGCGCTGAACTAATGAAAGAATGAACCCGAGAAGTGATGAAGTACGTGTTTTGTTAAATACGTGCAACAAAGTTTTCGTCCAACGAGATTACTCGAAAGGACTCGGCGTCCAGTTTGAAACCACATTTCCGGGTCCACTTGAAGGAAAGGTAAGCATTTGGCATATTTTTGGAATAAGTTTTGAAATCAACGGACAGTCAGGTCAACGTTATTCGTATTTTTTTTGGTTTTAGCCTGCTGATCGTTTCTGGTCTGTAATGATCATTTGTTTCGTTGATTTCTATGTTTAAGCCTTCCAGTACTAGTCCAAAGGTGAAACAATCAAAACAAAAAGAGTCCAAACCTATGGTTAAAATACTGCACTCAGTTGAAATGCTGGTTTGCTGCTCTCGAAAAGTTGGAATAAAGTCAGAGTATCAGACAAAGATTACTGCATCCTAATGAAGCAAACTATCCATAATCCATCAGTATTGTGAAAAAAAAAAAAAAAAAGCGGTCTTTTCAGATCAGTGAACAAGCTTGGGCATATACTATTACGACGCTAAATTCATACTACACTAAAGCCGAAGAAGTTTGCTGCGGAACGATACTCGAAACATTAACTGGATGTCTTTCATGTTACATTTCGAGGCTTTTCGTGAAGGTTTGTTTTTTGTGTTCTGGATTTCCAATTTGAATGGAAGAAAACTAATGAGGTTTAATGAAAATTACGTTCCAAAAATGTGATAAACAAGAAAATGAAGTAATAAAGCAAAATTTGAGAATCTAAATAAAATTTTGTGGTAGATTTTATAATGAACCAGTATGAATATTTTTTGTAAAGATCCACGGAATTCGTATTTCATCCAAATAAAACATCATTTTAATGAAATAATTCTCGTATGATGTAATAAACATTTACATGCAGACACAATATGAGAAGACATTATCGGAAATCAATCAATTTTTGGCAGAACAAAATACAAATGTTTATCTTCCAGCAGGTGTGCATTTGACGGATCCTATTCAGCGCGGTCTTCGTGTGGTAAGATACCACCATTTTTCAAAGTTCTAATATTATAAAATTCACTTGATAAGATTGCAGTGAGGGATAAAGTTAATATGTGGATCACCAGTACCATGTAAGCCTCGGTTTTATTACGAAATAAAAAAAAATTCGGAAATTATATGAAGCGAACTTAAGACATGGTAAATTATCGGCAGAATTGACAAATCCGGATTCGGAGAAGAAACCAATAAGCTTTTTCTGGATTTCGTAGCAATTTCGAAAGTAGACTATTCGCTGTTCTGTAAATTTAATGGTAGTTTGAGTGGTAAATTTTAATTTTTTGAAATATACCAGTTTCAGTTTCCTTCGATAAATTTAGGCTAAGAGAATAGCTAAAATTATATAGATCTGATTCATTTGGTGACAACTGTGACTATGAAGATCCCAAGGTTATGCATTCTTTATTTGACCATAATATGTATAGTTAAAGATTGAAATCAGTTTTATTATAAATTTTAATCCAAAATTTCAAAAAATAATGAATTTTAATATGTTCTCAGTGCTCACTGTTTTTCAGAACTAAGTTGAAAATTGACTTTTTTTTTTTAGGGGTATAGATAGCTTATCGTACTGTCAAACTATTCAAAAATTTCAGTTTTCAAAATTTGATGCGCGATTTTTTGAAATGCAAATCAAATTATATTGCAGTTCGAGATCAGTTTGATACATACATCATCAGTATTACATCAGGGTGATGTATCTGCAGAACCAAACTATGCCTTAGGCTTGGATGGAACGAATTAACGGGCATACGGTTATTAATTATTCGTGATATTATCTGTATTATGATACGGTTATTTTTCCCTTTGTTTTCATTCTTACCCGGACAGTATAACTTGTTGGTGTGACGAAAACAAATGTTGCCTTATACATATCACATGTCCACTGTCTAGTTTTCGTGTAATTTCTTATTATCGCTTTTGCTTTTTTTATGATGTCATAATATATTAGTATCCAATGTTTGTACAATATGCGGAACATGAAATTTCATTTACCTTTGCTATTTATTTGATTTTTGCCGATGATCCAGTAAGGCAAATTAAATTATATTTGATCACATATACATGCAGTTGTGATAAGATAAGGGGGAAATACCGTGCTCAAGCAAGCTTCAAAAAATTCGTTTTGAGTAATAGGCGTTTACGTTGTCTTTTTTGAATCAAATTTTTATTGGGTATTTTACATTTTATATTGTAAATTGAATTCGAAGAAAAAGTTTCAAAATCCAAATATTTAGTTTTAAATTTTACCCATCAAGTTTTGATTATAATACTATGTTTTGCTGTATTGTGTGTTCGTGATTTATAAGTGTAATATGTGTATATTCATAAATGTGGAATTATTTTCATTTCGTATTCATAATTTTTTATTTAGTCATTTTGTCTGAGTGAATTCACTGCATAATCTCAAATCACGAGAGTTGATATTCGTTCTGCTACGGTTCAAGTATTAAATAATTCGGGACTTTCAATTTAATTTTGCAATTTAATGAATTCATTTTCATCTCTTTTTTTCAACTAATAACTTCTTTGAAGATATTGACTTATAAAGAAATTCGGGTATCTTAAGGTTTGATTAAACTAAGTAATCATTCCGCATTCTTCATCTCGATGCGTCGTGCCCCATTGCAGATTTTTTTTTGCTTCATTTCGGTCCTTTCTCTATACTGTATTACTGCCAGATATATTATAGAGCTTATCTTCGATTGCGTTCATCTATTTCCCTCAAATTCCAATTTTATGGTTTCCTTTCTTGAATGTTTATTTTATTTTACAATTTCTAGTGAAATAAGTTGAGCATCAGTGTTTCTACACTAGTGGACGTACCACTAGCATCGGCCAAGTGGATGCGATGAATTGATCGGTGTGTAGAAATCTTCCATTGGTTCATAAAAAGAGTATCAGTTATGTTGTAGAATGGAATTTTGGAACTTTTTTAGGTTTCAGTTCGTCTATTGTTTGTTACGACTGCAAATTGACCCGAGCCAACCGAGCGCAGATATTCTTTTACAAAAATTTCCATCAACAAATGCCTAAATTTTCTGTTTCGATGGTCCTGCATTGAGCGATTCTCCCCATCACTTGAAAGTTTTGTCTGTGCAGGAAAATAAAAACGCATGTTTCAGCCATCGAAATAAACAGAAAAAAAAAAAAAAAAGAAAAAAAAAAAGGGAAAGAAAGATTTGAGAAATTTGGAAGAAAAACGACTGTACTATTTAAACAGCAGCGATAGTAGTAATTCTGTTAATTGGTCCAATCAACACGGGGATGTTGTCAAAGATAGAGGGAATAGTAAATTGCTAATTAAATAACTAACGATTAATATGAGGAGTTCAATGATGCGAGATTGAAATGGCGAGGCGGAAAAACTCTTGTGAATAGTAATCAATAACATGATCTATACATCCATATATCCAGCTTCTTGAACAATATCCAGTGCTGCTGGTCAGGAACCCGTTTAATACCTTGAAAATAGCATTAAAATATCGTTAAAATGTCATATGACATTTGTCACTTTTTATTTTCCAAAAAGACAAAAAAAAAAAAGTACCGAAATTTTCTGGAAAGTAATTTAAAATGCTCATAAAACGCTTTGTAATATTAAATTTCATCTTTGGTTTCATAATTTCCGAAGAAGATTCATTTCCCAAAATCAATGTATTGAACTGATAATAAATTAGCAGAAAAATACTCTCTGTTTAAGAAAAAAAAAAAATTCACAGAAGGAATGAAAAACAGAAGTTCGGAATTCCGCCTTTCCTTCATCTGGAATTTTCGAAAGATAGAAACGCGCCCAATTTTATGATGAAATTTTGCCATCAATCTGTAATTTCATGGTAAATGAACTAAGTTGAGGGAAAATATGAATACTAAATATTGATCTAAATTGTAACACGGAAATATTATCAGGAAGATAACTTATTGACATGACAAATTTCGTTGAAATCGTTGCATATTGGAAATATCATTATTACGTATTTTCTGTAGGCTAATAATTGAATTATATTTTCCAAAATTTCTGGATAAATCCAAATAAATCTGACAAATATTATATTTAATTCTTGGTTTTGTCCAGAAACAATCTATGAGACGATGAATATTGTTTCTATTTCTTGTTGATATTGATATTCTGAAATTTACAAAGTTTAAGGGAAAATGATATATTTTTAAGGCCTATTTAATACTCAATGTATAATATTCGGTATTAATGAAATTTTACAAAAATGAGAAAATTAAAATAATGAAAACATGAAATTTGCAAAAAAATTTTCGATAAAACATTTTTATGCAAGTTAGTTAAATTAGCAAGGTTTAATTTCAAATCTTGCAAAAATATTTGGACTGTAATATGATTTGAGTTCTAGTGAAAAGATTTTTTGAGAAAAAATTTAATTTAAATTCAAAAAAGGAAATTTAATTCTTACAGTATCATTACACAATGATCAATCATTGTTATTACGGAGTATTTTAGTAAACTACTCGCATAACACTGTAATCTCCAAGCTACTTTACTGGCATGCGACGTGGGTGGTCGCAAGCGGCAATTGCTACGACAAAATATTGAAACGTCGTGTGTGGCCTTTTCGTGTGAAGCTTCTTGTTGATTTGACGTGAATTAGTGCAACTATCCTGAAAATTCATAATTTTTATCTTGGTTTAATGAAATTTCATCATTACAATAAAGTCATCATTTGTTGAAACATTATCAACCTCTCTCTCCTGACGGCAAAATACAGTAATTTGGTTATTATAGCTAACATGCTTTTAAAAAAGAAAACGAAATTTAGCCACTTCTTGGTTTGCCAATGGAATTTTAATGTTTGTGCGAATTTTGGAAAATTATTACAGTTGGATGGTTTCATATGACTGTAACGGTGACAGAACTGATGTAATAAGTTTAAATTAATGAGAAATTTTTGTTTTTTTCTTTCTATTCAGTGTCTATCGATTAAACAAGCAGTAATTATGATATGTACTATTTTAAGTTGTTGGTGTAATTCATTTCAAAAAAATGAACCGGGAAATTTGTAAACAGTAATTACTAAGAAAAAAATGAACTGGGAAAAATTTCTGCAAATATCCTCCTATTCGGGCATATTTTTTTGTGAAATTTAGAAAAATATAATAATAAAAAAAGATGAATCTTAAGGCAGCTTTTACTCCTTTTTTTTTTTTACTGGTGAACCTTTAGATCTTATGTAATAAATAAAATTTTGGATGAATTGTTTTCTCTCACGAAGTATTTCATATTTTGGGCAATTTCTACTATCAAGAGGCAATTCACATTTTGGACGATTTTTATTTTCATGAAATAATTCACATTCTCGGTTTGGACAACTTATATTCCCATGCAGATAAATTGGTGAGTGTTCGAGTCAATCACTAACAGCCCTATTATCCAGATTTTGAACAATAGAAAATTTCGAGCATTAGGCGGGAAATTTTCGAATTCAATTTGAAGTAATTCAAAATACATGTTATCTTTATTTTTACGAAACTACCAATAATGTTTTCCTTTAACTATTCAAATTTTAAAATAATGACTCATTGGGAAATACCTAAACGCCGGGATATTTAGATGTCATTTTGCAGGCATAATAAATATCTATCGTTTGAGCAACTGACAAAGAAGCAAACACAAATAAAATCCATAATATTCATTATTTAATTTTTAATTCAATTTATAAATTTAATTCTAAGCAAAAGGATTTATCTGGTAATTTCAAAGTTAAATGTGATAATTTTATGAAATTTGATTTAAAATTTTCTAAAGCATATATCTTGTGCATATTAGACTTTAGAAAATATCAAATTTATCATTGTTAGCAAGCATATTGACTCTTTTTCTGAAATTTTTTTTTTAATATTAGCTTTAGAAGTGTCAAAATACTGGAGTTTGAATTATCTTCATAACTTATAACAGATAGGGCGTTTATTAATCAATAATAGCAAAAAATGGATATTATCGAGAATCACTCGGCCTTAAATTAATTTTTTCGATCAATTTCCAATTTCAATTCTAGAAATTTTAATAATATTTTCAAATGAACAAAAAAAATGAAGAAAAGAGGGGAGGGAGAGAGAAATTAGCAGTATTTATTCTTTCTACTAAGCATAAAATTTTGGTCTTCTGTTTCAGAAAGAGCCACTGGAGGTTGGGGGGATCGAACCCCCGCCCTCTCGCATGCAAAGCGAGCGCTCTACCACTGAGCTAAACCCCCACGCGTACTAATCTTGCATCACTTTTCCAGGATAATTATTTTCATCTTTTTTTTATTGAATTCAAATGTACTTTTCATTATTTTGGAATAACTATACCATATTTAAAATACTGTTGAATATAATCAAATAAGATTTACATCAATAAAAATCGGGACTGATCTAAAATTACTAATATGAATCAACAAAATTCTTACACTTCCAACAGAAATATCTCTTGATAAAAGGATAATTTCAACTATTTGCATCCCCTTATTTATTATCTGATAATTTTGATTTATATATATCCTTAATGAAAAACACATTTGAGTTTAATAATTATGACTTAATCTCCGGAAAAGTTGCAATTCCAACTGTTTGCATCATCCAATTCATTTTCTGAGAATTTTGAATAAGTAATTTTATCACTTAGTTTTTAGCTAAATTTTCATAAGTTTTTTGAAACTTCAAACATATCATCCGTTCTCTAACTCCACTTCGTTTATCATCATTCCTATATTGCAAAATGTTACTCTAGTCAAAACAAAATTTGAAGAGATTTCACATTTCAACGAAATTTAAATTCATATTTTATATTTGGACTAATCCAAATTGTAGTAATCATCATCATTCAATCACATCATTCTTAACACTTCAAGAATTGATGCATGTTTCTAGCTGATCAATGAAAGCAAATTATTTGATCATCCTATCTGAGTTATCCATTCCACCAATTGATAAATTTCCTTGAAAATTAATTGCACAAACTGAATTTGACTAAACAGGAGGAAAAAGGAGACATTTGACAAAGATTTCTATGTGTAAATTTCTTTTTTGAAATAATTCTTTTTATCAAACTTGCGATATCAATTATTGATACAAAATATACAATCTTGAGCAGCATTTTGTTGAGAATAATTATATGGAAGGAAATCAAAATAAAATTAGCAAAAAAGTAACAAAGTTATACATTTATAAATATAATTTGAGATCATCGATTCATGTTAATAACAAGTGAGAATGGCAGAAAACAGAATATCATATTTACAGTAAAGATAAAATGGAGTATTATATTATTTATATGAGGTTCAGTTTCATCCAGAACATTTTCAAGACATATCTGATATAAAAATAACTTATAATGATAAGTGAAAATCTTGAAATTAACGGTACAGAGCTTAAAAATGCAAGCCTAGAATTACTAGAACTAACCGAATTGCTTATTATAATCTATACTTATTATTATCAATAACTAGCCTTCTTTTCGAACTTACTTTCAGATTCCTACTTTATTTTGTATCACTATTAAAGTGCTAGATCAAAATTTTATTAGGGAAAAGATTTTTTTTAAAAAAAGAAACAATCGATATTATTTGGTATGCTGGGATTTTGAATAACTTCAAAATTTAACTATAGATTTTTTGGAAGTTTTTTCTTTTTTTTTTTTTTTTTTTTTTGAAAGTTAGGTAATTCTAACATAATTCACTTGAAAAAGAAATAATTGATTACAATTTGTGACCAAACATTAACACTGCCTTCTATCGTCAACTTTTTTTAAATGATAAAAACTATTTTGACCAAAATAAAATTTAGTAAATAGATTCACTCGCCCATATAGCCATAGAGTAAAAATTTTAATAATTGAGAGAAATTTGTATACGCATATTACAAGCTATGCAAATCAATTTGTAATGTCTTTTCCGGAAATAAAACCAGAATCCTGTAATGTATGTCCATCACTTGATAGTCTTTTCTCAGGCGAATTACTGCCATCAATGACCGGAAAGTTATTCAGTTGATCGATCTGATTTGCCACGTTATGCTCATCATTGATAAAAGTGTCGGTTGTTGTAACGATTTGAATTTCTGCAGCATCTGTTAAGTTTTCTGATTCTAGAATTATTTCGGAAGATACCACTGCTGCGCTTCTACTGCCATGAAACAATTCGTCCGGTAACTCAGATAATATTTTTGGTTTGATTGATATTTGTGCCTTCCTGATATCAATATTTTCAGATTCCTCAATATTCTTATCCATGATATGTCGGATTGGAACCTGATTCTTTTTATCAATAGTTTTTGGTCGTGATACGCGCCAATGAGTGTTAATAAACCAGTTCGGATCATTTTCCAACATTTTCGACGTTTCCGCAACAGTTGTTATCAATTTTGCGTATGCCGAACTATAGGAAAGAATACGTGAATCATTTTTAATATTTGAATCAGTTAAATTTGAAATTAATGCAGCAATATTGTCGGGAATCATGTACTGCAACGAATAGCTTAATGGTGGCAGAATGAATAAAGGTACCGTATATTTGAATCGAACAGATATCACTGCTGAATGCCTGAATTGAAAAAAAAAAAAGTTAATTTCCGAATAAATTCATAGGTTTATCATTCCTTCATGAAATCAATTAAAAAATATTTTTTAAATTTCGAGTAATTTTGTTGATGATCCAAAAATCAAAAATTTCATTGATATAATCAAACAATTACAGATAATAAATTTATGTCATCATTAAAATGTCATCTTTTAAAGAAAAAAAAGAAAAAATATTTCGAGTGAATGCAGAATAATTTCTGAAGAATTTAAAATTTTTACTAGAAGAACATTTCATGAGAAAAAATAATATAACTGAAGAACTATACATCTAAGATAAATCTGAAATAATTTTTTAAAAACTATCATAGATTTAAGTATAGAGCATAAATTAGTTGGTTAAATTTAGAGATTTAAACAGTGATAACATTATCATTCTGGTCATTTGGCTGATTAAGATGACCAATAGATTCTAATCATCTGAAGAATCCTGAAGCGTTGAAGATGGAATAATTAATTAAAAAAAAAAAAAATTATTCATGTAGGTGGCTTACATTAATACTTGATCAATTTGTTTATCGAACAAATCATCGAGTGGTTCGGGCTCCTTTCGTTCAATATAATATTCTTGCTGTATCTTACATCGATAATGATAATATGCTCCTTCAGAATTGATAATAACCACTTTATCAGCATTAAGGATTGATATGCTGATATAATCGAGAAGATTGCGCTCAATTTGAGTAATATCCCAAACATCCAACTAGAAATCCATTGCTGTTGTATTTTGAAATAATACAATTTCATATTTTTTTAAATTCCTTTTTGAAATTCACTTAATAAGGCTAATTATAATTAATAGGCTATATCTTATCAAACGTATGCTTCGTTAGTCAATTTCAAAAAATATTGTCAGTAAATTTAAAAAATAATTTCGACTGACGTGAACATCGAAGCCAAATACGCTACGCAAATATTCCGCAAATCGAAGAACACACTTTTCATGTAACAGACTGTCATGCGAATAAATTAGTAAAACGTTCAGTCGTGCTAAAAAAAATTATTTAAATCAATAATTATTCATGAAGTCAGTGATGACCAATACATTTCCAGATTTCAGAATTCATGACTTCCTCTTTGAAGAATTTATGTGAGGTTTCTGAAAATTCCATGATTAAACAGACAAATTTTTTAAAAAAATCAGAAAATTCTATCTAAAGTTGAATAGTTCAGTTATTTATTTTGTAGATTTTAAATTAAAAAAATCGAACCGATATGAATTAAGGGTGTTTGACTATTTGATAAGGTTGTCAGGGTTGTTGGCGGATGATCTGCCACAAATCGTATTCGTATTGCTTTATTGGTTAATCGACGACGAACGTGGTATAAGTATAAGATATAAAGTAAGAAAAATATTGTCAAACTTATAACCAAAAGCATTAGTGCCAATAGCATTGTCCTGTAATGAATTAATATTTCAAATGTTCAGAAGGAATTAACGATTAATTATTTTAGTTCAATACTAGAAACTTCATGTATTGCACTTAATAACAAATAATTATGCAAATATGAATTACATCGAGAAATTATACCGAATAGATGAATATAGTCGCCAGTACCACTTCAGTATATTACTTCTAAGTGATTTTCGACATTAAACTAGAGATTTGAAGCGATTTTCGAGATTAAAATAAAAGTTAAAAATGATTTTCGAGATTAAAGTAAAGGTCTAAAGTAATTTTCGAGAGTAAAGTTTCCAAGTGACTTCTGAAATTAAAAGAAAAGCTCTATTTTAAAAGAAAATGAATGTTAATGTAAAAGTAGAAAAAAAATGTCCAGTCTGACGTGTCGTGATTAACTTGAAAGTTGAAATTGCATAATTAAAACAAGAAATGATTACTAATAAAACGAATTAATTTCAACAAACATTTTAATCAAAGAGATAAATTAAAAGAAATAGTTGAACAATTAGTTCGTATCATCAATATATTTTAAGAAATTAATAGTGAATTGTATCCAATTTACAATATTGCTCTTAATGGAAACCAGGAAAATACTATACTGAATGTAACTTAGATAAAATAATAATTTAGTAACATGAATTAAAAGTTACAAATTTATTTTTTATATTTTAATTCTAAAAAGATTTCAATACTTGCCATATATATTCGGAAGAGTTATGCTCAGCACGCAAAATTAAAGTATTGTTTCCTTCCAATTCTGGTGCAATAGTTAATGGTTTTTCGATTCCTGAAATTTTAATTAGAATTTTCAATAGAATTCAATGTTTCATGGATAAAATTACTGTAATTTGACCGCAAAAAAAATGAAAATTTGATTTTGAAGTTCTTGTTTAATTAAATTTAAATAAAACTAGGGTAGGGGAGGGGGGGGGGTTTCCTAAATAAAATTGCAATGAATAATGCAAAAGATTAAAACTCTAAAATTACAAAAAGAAAAAATTTCTATTCGTAACATTTTGAAAAAAATCTCATCTATTAATTGGTAATTTTCATTTCGCTAAGTTCTAACATCACAAATTAATCTTACTCTGAATTCGAACTTTATGCCAATCGGCAGCGATACAGGAACACACCATCCGGTTGTCATACGGACTAGTGCTCAATACCGGGCAAAGACAACGACCGTCACGGGAACGCTCGATCGGTATAACAGATGGCATGAAATACTGATCTACCTAAAGAAGATATGATCTGATTCTTCCTTTTTTTTGACAAAACTACTGCTCAATACCGGAAAATTACTACAGTGGATTGCATTTTCGGTATCTTATTCAATATATTTCAGTAAGACCAATCTTTCACCAAACGTTACAACGGAAAATAGCTCGAATTCTTAGGAATATCCAATGATTAATTAGATTTTACACCTTAAAATGATGAAACGAAGCGATAATTTAAGAAAATTTCTGACAAAGTTTTTGCTTGATATAATATCGGCGATAATTATTAAGGAAAGAGCATGATAATGAAAGAGAAATTTGCCAGCTAATAAAAATATTGCTTAGCAATGTAGATTTTCAAAATCTGCATCAAATTAAAAAAAAAATTTTCAATTATGAAAAAAAGGCTATCGAGACAAGAACTATTTCAATTATCTAAGATACAAGATATTTTTTAAATAGTACCTCTAAATTGGTAAAGTTATATTCGCCAAAAAGGATCGTTTGATTACCAATGTATTCCATATACATTAATTCAACTGGTACCACTGCGCTATGAAGCAATTCCAGGCCACTTTCATCCTTCAGTCGCACCTCATAACCTTCGAAGCAATAATGAGGTGGTGCACCAACAAATTCTACTTGAATTGTTCGTGCTATCGGATGCACTAAAATACGTCGAAATCCACCAGTCCAACGTGATGCTTGCAAATTTGCTAAACAAAAATTATTAAAACAATTTTTCTTTATTTTTTTTAAATCCATAAAATTAGAAAAAAAAAGAAATCAAAAAGAATTTCAAAAATAATAATTTTCTTTTCCAAAAAAACTTTCGTTTTTGTTCTGAATTTTTGCAAAATTAACTTTATTGTGTTATTTAATTTCGAATGTTTGGAAAAGATTGTTTGATCAAAAATTGAAAAAAATTTACATGTTCGTTTACAGTCGTGTTCAGTAGTCGTATCATTGTAATAATCTGCAAAAGCAAAAAAGAAAAAGAACCCAAAATTAAGTAACGCATATCTGTAACCAAATACACTTACTCGAGATTCACAAAGTTTGATCAAATAGTAAATTTCATGCCTAAATTTAAACATCAAGACAACCTAATCATTCATTGTATCGAATTTTTGCAAAATCCATGAATTTTTCAAAAAGGGCGCCTGATTTCGGTCACTGGATTGTTCAATTTAAATTCATTTCGCTGATTATTTATACTTACATTAGTTTCTCATACCCAATTTCAATATTATATTTTCATTGCCTTCCGAAAATTTACTTCATTGCTATAAATTTTTCTTATTTCTTTAACACCATCAAATGTTTGGAAATATCTAAAAATAAAAACCAATGAATATTTACCGGGATGATGAGGCATCTGGATATGTTTCCGGAGAATCATTGTATCATTTTTTCTTTTCGACAAACTTATCAACTTAATATCATAAGCCTCATCGAATTCGAATAAACTTTCGGAAGCGAAATGAAATCGAGGCTGAAAACAAGCTAATTATCACCACTGTTTCTAATCATTTCAGAATTGGCTATTACTAATTACTGTTAATTTGTTTCCAAATTCAATTTTGAAACTTCAATCTTTTCTTTCAAACGTTTTGCTTTTGTATTTTGAAACTTCAATAGACTGATCACAGCGAAAGAAAAAAACAACAATATCAAAACTGAATTTTCAAACTTCGATTATTTTCAATTTTCGTTTCTAAAATTTTGAAATGTCAACTATGTTCGAAAAAAAAACAATTCTAAAGCTGACTTTGCAGATTATGAGAAAATTTATTTTTTTTTCTTTGCTGAAGAATTTGACAACAATGAGATAAAAAGAGAAGAAAAGTGAGATAAAAAAGAAAAAAATATATAAATAAAAATGAAAATAAAATGAAGCTAACCACAGTAGCAATCAAATTACTGTTCCAGTGGGAATTTGAGATATCAAAATAAAAACAAGATTGATTAGACGTCGAATCTTCAATTTCCAATATAAATCCCAAAAGCAATGATGTAGAATCTGCAAGCATTTTATGAGGAAAAAAAAAGCATTATTAATCAGAAATTGAATTTTAAATAAAATTTTTCTCTTATTTATTCAGCAAAACTACTGGCATAAAAAAAAAAGTTATCGAAATTTGTATTAAATTTCTGATTTGAAAATATGACAAATTTTCAGAATTCTTAAGATTATAAATTATTTATTTATTAAATATTTCTTAGTTCATGATTTATTTCTTCGATGATAACTTTTTTTTGTTATTTATTTGTCATTATGGGCGTGAAGAAAAATTATTAAAGTTCGTACAAATTTTTCAAATTTGAAAATATGCTTTTAGGGTTTCTAATATGATAAATTATTTATTTGTTAACTAATTTCCTTTGTCTTTTTTTTGATTTATTTTTTAGATAACAAATTTTCTCGGTTAATTATTTGTCACTGTGAGTACAAACAAAAATTCTTTTCAATGCCTCTTCATAAAAACTATGATAATCATAAACATTTCCTTATCATCAAAAGATAAAGGAAAAAATTTTTTTTCAAAAGACCTGTTCTTAGTTATATCACAAAAAAAAAAAAAAAAAAAAAAAAAAATCCCAGCATCTTAATAAGGTTTAAAATATCATAAACCATATAGGTAGAAAAATATGATTGACACTGAAGAGGTTTTTATTTTTTATGATTTATACGATCAATTAATCAAATTCTCCTTAATTTCTATTTAAATCCCATCCTTTATTATTCCATGCTTGTCTCATCACTTGAAATTAAATTAAAAATTTGGAAATTAAATATTTTTCATGTAGATATCTCATATTTGAAATATTTTTTCGGTATTGTAAGAAATCTTCAATCGATTTCACAGATATTTCGATTTTAATACAATCTTGATAGTTTGGAATTAGCAAACAACTAACCGAAATTTTTAAAAATTGCTTGAAATTTAATGCTTTATATTGTTTTGAATTCGAAATAATGAGGATCTTTAGCTTAAAACTAAATCTGAAAACGATAAGATAAAATACCTAATTTCTAAAATTTTTATTAAATTTCAAATATAAGATACTTTATGTAATATATTTAATTTCTAAATCTTTAAGCAAATTCCAGGTAGATTAGCACAGGAAATTCGAATACGGTTTTCATCATTAGTCCACAACAATTTCGGAAATTTTAAATATTAAACTTGAAAAATATTGCAATATATTGTAACTGATCATTTATCAATAATTTAATTAACTAATCTTCGACATTATAAAACTCTTTCCAGAAGAATAATGAAATCAACCAGTAAGAGATATACAGCGGGACTAATCAAACTTTTTCGTCGATGTTAAAAGATATAATGATAATTGACCAGTTATCATAATTGTTTAATAAAAAAACTGATAATGATAACGAACTATTTGGAGGTAACTGCCATGAGATATCAACAGATAACTGATAAGTTTGTTTAGCATAATGGGTAACGACACGAGCAAATGATTCCACACGTATATCATGTGCATATCTATTCGTTGTATCTGTTATTTTGCTAATATTATTGCTATTTTCCTTGACCGTTATACTTTCATCATCGCATTTTACTAAAATAATTGATGGCAATGATGATATTTGACTAATTAATTATTTTAAAATTAATTGTTAATACATTTCTTTCAATAAAATTATCAGAAATTATTAAACGGATATTTCATAATAATACGATCATGATAGGAAGAAAAAAAAAAAATAGAGACTAACAAAATGATAGTAATCCTTGGCTTATTTTACCTGTTGGTTAGAATGCTGGTAATCTGGATTTCTTAAACTGAACTGGACAATAGAGGATCAAGGTAATTAATCGTTTTTCAGGAACATAAATGACTGTACTTCAATACTAATCAATCTGTTATTATGCTGGCATTGGGATGATATGTGACTGAACGGAAATTTGAATTCGAATCTGGTTACGCATCATCTTTTATAAATTCCGATTTAATTTCCGACTAAGTCACACATGATCTACAGATTCTGATCCAATCACAAGTCATCTACGAATTCCATTCAGTCATATATCATCTTCTATGAATTCCGATTCATTAGATGTCAACACAATGTCAGCATGTCACCACGATTTTTACTGATCATAAATGGGAAAGATTTTCATTTATCAGGAAAACAGAATGATACTGAACAGCTTCCGGCGACTAATTCTCGATATTTTGAATAGTCTTTTTTCTTTTTTTTTTTCCTTTTTTTAATTTCCGATAAATATGACAGAAAAAAAGATATTCGTACCTGAGCGAACAGTGCATACAAAATCCTGAAAATATTGCTCTTATAATCTAGATTATTTTTAAATTTATTGAACTAAAAGGACTAAAAAATAAAAGGCCGATTGATTTTGGCTAGTTTAAGCCAAAATTAGTCAAGGCCAGTTAATCAAATTATAATTAGTTTTAAAGTTAATCAATTAATTTTTTCTCTTATTTTATAGAATAAAGAAAAAGTAAGAGGGACAAAGAAGGGAAGATTTCACTATTATTATGCTGATAATTGATAACTATACTGATAATTATTTACTATGATAATTGCTACTTATAAATATTTATTAGTATCATAAATCATTCGTATAATATTCTTCGTGCTATTATATATCAAAAAAATATTTTTTTAAATATTATTTTTCCTTTCTTCTCTCTTTTCCTTTTTTCTCCTTTTCTAGCTTATAATTTAAATGAAATAACTCCAAAATGCAATAAATGATCGGATTAAATTTAATCCTGAAATTTATAATAATTAACTGATTACCTTATGATTATAATCAGCACAATTATGATGAAATAATGGATCAAAATTGATATTCATCGATGTGACAACAGCAAAAATAATAATTATAATTATTATTATAAATCGGACCACATTAATACAATAAGCCATCCAATATTCAATCCAACCAAGGATTAATTCAATAATGCTTTTCTTTCTTGTTTTTGTTTTTGTTTTTTTTTTCTTTGATCTGATAAGAAAATGGTTAGCTGATAGTGTTAGTACTGATGTTAGCAATGATAGTGATCGTGATGATGATAGGTTGGTTGGTAGGGGCAGTATTGAATGTAATGTCTCAGAAATAGCGGCCCACTCTCCTGAAAAAAAAAAGAAATTGATAAAATAGAAGGGTATAAGGGAATGAAATGTTTGCTGTAAGAAATGAATATTTTTCTCTTTTTTTCCAACAGTTTCACTGCCAACTTTTATTCGACAGTTCGCTTATTTTCTTTATTATATTACTGTCACTACTATCACTAATATTGCAACTGATAATAGCAATAGTAATAATGGTAATAATGATAATGTTACGAAAAAAAAATCAATTTTGCCCTTTTTTATTGAAGTATGTGTGCCTGTGTGTATGTTCATGTTTGGATGTATATTTGTATTATATTTCGTTAATTTCTTTTGTCTAACATATTGTAAAGAATATGTATAAGTTAAATCTCTATGATTCTATGACATATATCATAACAATTAATATTGATTGAATGGTTCGAAGAATGGGAAAAAAATAGGAACTTTAAAATGCAAAAAAAAATTAAACTGTTAAATATTGATTTTTTATTATGTTGAAGGTATCGAGAAAAATGAAAAAGCAAAAAAAAAAGTAGATAAAGCGAGTAGTAAAATGACATTGAAGAAAGAGTGAAATGAAAGAGATATTTGAAAAAAATTGAAATTTGAGGAGAACAAAGAGAAGGGACGAAGAAAGGAAAAAGAAGAAAAGCAAGCAAAGGGAGAGGAAGGAAGTTTAAGAAAATCAGAAACCAATTTTTCGTTGTAAGTTGCTAACGAAAGATGATTATGCAAGAAACATTTAAATAGAACAAATGTATTTATTATTATTTATTGAATAAATTCTGGTGAAAATTCATACGAAAAAAAATTACCTTCAAAAAAGAAAAGTATGAGCGAAAAAAATGAATAAAAGGAAATAAAAGAAAGAGGAGGATGAAGAACAGAGGGAGAGAGAAAAAAGTGAATGAATAAGTATAAATGAACTTTTGATGGAAATTTTGATCGAGAGCCAACAGAAAAAAAGAGAAAAAAAAGAGAAAAAAGAGAATCGATCGTTTTTTTCGTTTCTTTTTTTTTCTATTTTCTTCCTCTCTCTTTTTAATTTAATGGTAAAAAAAAGTTGGTCTGATGAATATGATGGGATGTTTTTCAATTTCATAAATAAACAAAAGCATCAAAATATATTCAAACACACACGCACACACCCAAATACCCACCCACGCACACGTGTATATAGATACTTGAAGAAATACATAGTATATAAAATACATTCAAATATATGAAATGATAAACTTCAAGTGCTATAGTCAGACGAACCAATTAAACAAATAAAAAAAGAAAAAAAATTTTTTTTTTCTAATTTTGAAATGGCAATGACAAATAAAACGTCCCTTTTGTAATGCGGAAAGCAAACAGAAGCGGCAGGCTGATCGGGTAACACGATGGAAGAGTGTATCCGGCAATATTCCCGAATACTTGCTTAATTTATATCGATGTTTGATTGGTTTCGATAACTTTTAATATTGATCATCAAATAATATCAGCTTTTCCTTTTTTTTTAAAGAAAAGAAAACGCAAGCTAGAAATGCGAAAAAAAATCGGAATCAATTGATCGATATTAATGATCGAATATTTTAATTATATTATTCTTTTTTTCATTCATATTTAAAAGAAAAAAAAAACATTGAGAGAGAGAAAAAATAGTATTATAATAATATCCGAAAATTATAAACAAATTATTTCAAAATTTTCGATTTTCTTCATACATATTTCTGAATTCTTATATTCATATTGTAACGCTGAAAAATTTTTCATAGCAAAAACTGTTTGAGGCATTGATGTAAAGCAAATAAAATTAATTATCGAACGTACCGTTACGAAGATTGTTGTATTTCGATATTCCTAACTCGTTTATTTAATTCCATGAATCCTAAGGAAAACCAGATCTTTTTCTAATTGTTCGTTAATGATATAATCGAATAAAATAGTCAACTATCAAAGATTAGCTGATGAAGGAGGAAAAAGCGATAAAAGAAGCTGAAAAGTTCAAATTATCCAGAAAAAAGGCGTAATATTGACATCATAAATTTGACAATTTACAGATAAGTGGAATGACTGCAAAAATGAAAGCCAAAACAAAAAAAAAAAGTTCAAAAACTGGATAAAATTAAATGACTTGGTGCTAATTTAATGCATTTTCAATTGGTTTTTTCCAAAAATAAAATTTCAAAACAAAAAAAAAAAAAGAAAAAAGGAAAGCGAAGTTAAACATGTCGTTCTTTTCCCTTTTCTTTTTCAAATTATATACTTTGTGCAAGAAAAAAAAATTGAAAAACGAAGCACATGTCTAAACTTTAATAAATTCTTTGCCAATCAGATAATTTCAATTTTTCTCTTTTCTTTTTTTTATTTTATTTTTTTTTTTTTTTGCATAATTTTTTTTTTCCTGTGAATGAAAAAACATTGGGATAATTGAGATTTCACGGGAAATCACGAAATGTTGAATTTTTTTTTTCACCATCAATCAATCCATATATTCTAAAATAAGTCTAGCGTTGAAATATATTTCGAGAACGAGAAAGAAAGCTTGTTATAATAAATACCATGGCAACCAAATAATAGTAACGTTTCGAAATAATTTATCCTTACGTCATATAATGTATTATATCGTTTGTTCGAGTAAAATTTTTTGTTTCCTCATAGTGATTAATATTATTAATTATTTAATTATGATTAATTAAAAAAAAGAGGATGTGATTCCAAGCTTGACTACATATTTTTCTTTTTCCAGCATTCTTATAATTAAACTTTTCGAATAATGCAACCTAAAAAGCTTAGAAAAAATATCGTTTTTTTCGTTTTTTTAGAAAAGCAGACATCGCTTTTTTTTTTATTTTCCTTAACTAACGCGTGATACTACGCATATCAAATTTGACTTTAAGAAAAAATTGAAACATGCGAAAAATGTAATATCAAACATTTCACTTTACTTTTAGCTATCCAAATGACAAATATAGAAAAGTACTTGAAAAAATTTTCAAATTTTAAAAAATTTTCTCAAATATGATGATAACGATATCTTCGGTATCATCCAGTCATTGTTACAAGTATCAATCATTCTGTTTGGAAAAAAGTCGGAAAAAAAACTGCATATTTTTAATTGTTCATTAAAATGTTGAATACCAACCTTTTTTTCAAAAGAAAAAAAACAATGTGGATTTTGCAATGAAATTGTTATAAAACTTTAAAAGTTCATGTAAAATTTTCAATATATAAATTTTGCATACAATCAAAAAATATATAATATGCTTTCAGGTAGTACGGAAATTTTTTGCAAATTGTTAAAATCAAATTTGTGTTGTCCTTTCTAATTTTAGCATCGATTTATTTTTCTCTTTTTTTTTTTTTTTTTTGCCACATGGAATGACTTTTTCATATCTGTTTTTATGACAACAATACTTTTTGAAGAAATGAAATGAACTGAATTGTATGATCATCTTATTTTGCTAGATTACAATTGTACAGAGACAATTCTTTTCGTTTACATGTAATTTGCATATCCATACATATGTAAATTATACATAAACTTTTACAAAATTTTAAAAACTTGCTAGGTCTTAAATTCATAATGATTATAGATATATATGAAAAAGAGTTATGTAATAATATCATTGAATAATATATTCGCAAAATTAGTAAAATTATTAATTTGAAATTTACTTTTTATTTATTTGGAAAAAATAGAATTAGAATTGAATAAAAAAGACAAATCAACAATCCAACAGGTAACAAATTGATATATCGAATATGTTGAAGATTTTTTTTTCTTTTTTGAAAGAAAATATAAATTTTGTTAATTTTATATTTTTTACGTAATAAATCTTGCGCGAATTTTCTCGAAAAATTAGCAACTTCTTCATTGATCTATTCATTTTTTCTCCTTGTTTATTATTGAAAAATCAAATAGTTTCCTTGATTTTATAGTAGCAGTGGTATCAAATGAAAACTTGCAACCAGAATGGCGTGAAAAGATATGATAAAAACATTTCGGCAACTAATAAAATATCTATATATTGAAAAATTATGATAACAAATATGGATTACGAACGTAACGATCCTCGACGTCACTATATCCTCCGTGTTGCTTCGCATATTTTCGCTTTAAATTTATCGGAAAATAAAATTTCAAATTTGAATCCCATAAAAAATTTTTGTGATACCACTACGCCATTGTTAATTATTGCCAAGGATGAGCGGGTTTGTGGTTTTAATTTTTAAAATTTTTGAATCAAATAATTTTCAATCTTGGTTTGAAAAAAAGAAACTATTGCAACTTTTGGTAATAAATGATTATTGTAATTAATGGTTTAATTATATTATAACAATTGTTGGTCAAATAAATTTTAAATTAGAAAAGAATTCAAATTTCAGAAAAATACAGTCAATTTTACAAATGAGATGCGAAACGATCATCATCCGGATTTAACGCAAGTGATCTTTTGTAAACTTGAAGCAGTCGCCTTACCATCGGATAATTATAAAAGCAAAATATCAGTATTATCATTACGTGGACGCCCAACTGATGCATTAATTCATTCAATAAGAGAAGTAGGGAATTTAAATAATCATTTATAATAATTTTTTTCTAATCTACTCGATTTTTTTTTTTATTTAGAAATATAGTGAAAATGCCAAAACGAATAGTTTTGTCATTTTTTAAAATGAAGTTTTTAAAAACTAAAATCGTCACTTCTAAATGCAATGATATAAATATCCATTAACTTCCGATAAGCAAAGATATTTTCATAAATAGATTATGTGATATGAAATTTCAGATCTTCAAAAGAACAATTGAAAACAATCCCGAAACATCCGTAAATAGCCATTTGCGTACCATTTTGAATGAGCTTGAAATGTGCATCGAGCCAAAAAATGACCCGAATCTTAGAGGTTATTTGCATTTCAGAAAAAAAAAAAAAAAAGCAATTGAAATTTCAAAATCACGATTTACAGATATAACTGCTTGTCTAACAAGGGGAAAAAACATTTTATTTTAAGCTTTATTAAAATTTGATGATTATTTTTCGAATTTTAATCACAATTTAGAGAACATCCGGGAAAAACGATCCATACATGATGAGATTAATTACTGGAAAGCTCGGGAGGATAATGCTGCATTGCAGTATTCACAAGCATTTCAAATTCTCGACATGAAGCTTGAAATACTTGAAAATTGTCGTATAGATGAAATATGTGAAGTTATTGATACTATCGAAGACTGTTTAAATCAACTTTGGAACTGTGAACCGTCATTTCCACAAAATCGTATGGAACATATCATGAATAGTTTCGGTAAATTAATTCTTAAAATAATGCAATGTTCTTTTTTAGGCTTTTTTTTTTTAATACTCATAGCATTTTTGTTTTGTCCTAAAGAAAGTACAGAAAAATAATCAGTTAAATTGATTAACGGAGAAAAACATAAATGAAGCAAAGTATATTTTGTTAGTCTTACATTATTTTAAGAAGTTGTTCAATTCATTTTATATGACACAATAATCTTTCTAATTATAGCGTTTTAATATATGCATATATTTAATTAAAGTTTTGTCAAATTAATTTTTTTACTTTCAGAATTTTGTTCAAATGTAATTCATTAAATTACATGCAACGTAGGTACTTAATGATTACGCTGCAGCTGAAATTAGTTTATGAATACTAGATATCAATAGATTTTTTGCGATATACAAACGTCTCATCATATCAGTATCAGGAAATGTAGCTTCAATTAATGATAAGTAGGCTATAATTGTGAAATTTTAATAGAATCTTAACAATATGCTGATATTTCCAATATACTTGTGATTTTATTCATTATAAAATAGTTTTTCATGATATCTAATTCCATTAGTTTATGCAGTAAATAGAAGGAAAACGTTGTATTTTCCTTTTTTTCAGGTTTATTGATTATTAATTCGATAGCAAATAAAATTGAAATCAATAATATCTGCGATAATGATACAACTGATACACTGATCGACACACTGCATGCAATTATTTCGCTTTGCGAACAATGGATATTTGCAATTACAACACTTACTGAACAATGGAAGCAAGATATTGATAATCCGTGGAAGGGTAATAAACCCACGATTTCAACTTTTGAAACTCTTCAGAAACATACTGATAAGGTATTTATGCGCATATCTGCTTGCAATCATGCACGCCATATATATTCGTTTATATATATGCAAAGTATCTTGTTAATGATATTGCAAAAGATTCTTTGTACTATAATGAATAATTTGGTAGTATTTTCCAAAATTGTCATATCAACAAAAATTTACATATCTGCTGATAGCTTGTTGCACACCTATTGATAGTAATAGAATTTGCCATTATCATTAGGCGAAAATATAGAAAAGAAGTGTGAACTGTACCAATTATCACTTCTTTTTCTTTTCAATCCACTCGTTTATTAAGCTAATCGTAGTTTAAATTAACTGAAGTCTATCAGTTCGGCTAAAACATAATAACAACTTCGATTTATGTTAGATTTAATGAAAATTTTCGGATTAGATTATATGAAATAAACAAGTAATACAGCGGAAATAATCAATTTTGCAGATTTTATCGCTGATTTTGTTAAGCTATCAAATGAATGAGTTAATGGGGGACAAGAATGGACGAAAGGAAATGGAACAAATCATTCAAAATATTTTTGGCACACTACCTATATTTACTTGTGATATTTCGACACAGAAACAATGGGAAATTAGATTATTGGTAAAATAATCATTACTTCTATTCCTTTTTCAATTACAATTGTTTCAATTTGAAGTTTTCTTCTCGTATTAGTTATTGAAATTCGAAAGTATCTAAATGAAACAAACAATTTATGGCGATCAAATTGAAATTCGTTATGCCGACTGTGAAAACTTAAAAACTTACTCTCGAAATTTTTGAAATGAATGAAATATAAATGACATCAAAATTTGGAAAAGAAATCATCTGTCCATCTATAATATTTTCATAGTTTTATTTCTAACAAATTTTAAATTAATTTCAATGTTGTAGTTAGAAAATAAATGCATGAATTAACAGCATTTCTGTCACATTTATTTTTACATCGTTGATGTAATTCTTGTGAAATAATTACGAAGTACTATACTAGATAATTAATGTTAGATTGTTGCACTAATTCAGGAAGCAGAAAGATCAATAGAACCAATTGTGGAAAGAGCATTACCTGTTTTAAGGAAACGCTTGCAATTTAATAAACTCACTGACGATGCTGTAAGTTTTTTAAGAAAAAATTTTTTTTCATTTTTTTCCACCGATTAGTTAAATCTGGTTTCGTTGGAATTAAAATTTTGATTAATTATAAAGCATTAAAATAGCAACAACGATCACATAAATGTATGACAAATAAAATTACTTCCTGCGTAACGGATAGAAAGTGCAGGGAAAGTGTAAACGAATTTATAAGCTGAATTTAATCGATTGAGTCAAATTCATTTGATAAAATCTCCTGTGAGTTAAAACTGTAATTGAAGATTTGAAAGAAGACTTGAATTACCCATACGTGCATATTAATTTCTATATTCCATTATATGGTATTCCTGTTTTAAATTTTCAGGCAATCACTAATCTTATCAAATTTAAGCATTTTTTGAATCGTCCAATTATCAAAGAAAAACTTTCCATGGAAAGGTAAGTAATTTTTATCATTCGTCTCGCTATATTTTATGATAATATATGATGTATTTTTAATTTGTCCGGAAGAAGAAATGTGCAAATTAATGTTTTATTCAGAGAAACTTTGCTTAGTCATTTGGCAAATGCAGTAGAAGTGCAAAAACGTGAAATAACTGAACGAATTTCAACGAATGATATACCAGTAGGACAATATCTTACGGAAATTGCTGCTAAACTTGTTTGGATTCGACGAGAAATTAATAAGGTAATTTTGCAAGTAAAGTTTTTGCTATATGTATATTTTTTTAATTTGAATTTCAAAACAAAAATTCGATAAAGCATACTAAAAAAAAAATCTGATGTATGGCTCATTTTTATATGGAATGGACAATCGTGCAAACATAATGATTCTTTCTAGTGATATTAGATTGATAATTAAACGATGAATAATGATATGAGAAGATGAAGAGTTAACTTTGGAAGTAATAAAATAATAATATAAACAAAATGGATTTAAATTTACTCAATTTTTCTGATTATTTTAAGGTTGAAAATATCAAAATTGTATGCGACAAATTATTAAACGATTTAGCAACTTATAAAATGATAGAAGCCAAGATGCAAAACACAATTAATGAAATGCATTCTTTAGAATCTGATTCGTTTAGCATCTGGTAAGTAAATAAAATATATCTAAAACTGAAAATTAAAAATTATATACGAAATAATTGAAAATATTATTTTGTAAAACTTCGAAATGTCAAATAGTTTAGAAAATAAATCGAGCATTTATCAAGATATTTCCGAATTTTAGAATCTTTTCTGGATTTAAAAAATAACTAAAAGTTTCCATAATTATTTTCAGGTGCCAAGAAATGATCGAAATAGTTGGCAATTCAACAAGCTCAATTGCACTTGAAACAAGTGGCAAACTAATGAGTATCGAACAAAAAGGTGGCAATTTAATTGTCAACTATAGCGATCGTCTAGTTCGACTTCTCAGAGAAGTACGTCAACTAATAGGTTTCGGATTTGTCGTACCGCGGAAAATTATTGAATGTGCTAATACCGGTGAAAAATTCTATAAATATGCCATCATTCTTAAACAGGTTATTATATTTACAAAATTCAAAATTCTTCAATTCTAGTTTCTTATGAAAGTTGCTCGAAACATCTCATTTGTAGCATGAAAGAAAATGCTATTACATTTTGGCAATTACTGAAAATTTTAAGAAAGTAATGAAAACAGTGAGATGCATTCCTATTAGTCGAACTCAAAGATTTAGTAATCAATGATAAATTAATAAATGATTGGAATTAAGTCGAATAATTTCGCTACAGCTATAAAAATCATTCTTCGAGATCTCAACATTCGGATTTGGCCTTTGATAACTACCACACAAATTTTCGAAATCTCAACATCCAGATTGTCCTTTTGATGATCTATAGGTAGCTTTTTTCGGAGTTTTGATATCCGGATCATCCTGTTTGATACTGATTGCTTTTTCAATTGAAATGAAATCAATCCAGGTTGCAACATTTGAAGGTAGCACATTTTTATAATTCGGTCGATCAGCAAATGCTTCCATGCCAGCAGGCGATGATGTTAGATGAAGCTTTAGCTTTCGAAAAGCTAATACTTTCTGGGAAGAAAGGCGAAACAAGAACCAATATGGTTAGTTGGAATAATCCAAAGCATCTTCAAGAATTCATCGAAAAGTTGCAGGCAGCTGCTGAACGCTTAACTTTGCATAACAGGTTAATACTTCAGCTGTTATTCATTCTTCTGAGATTTCATTTTGGTATTTTTGTCCGCAATGATTAGCTAAGTTTTCCACTTAACACTATCTAGGTTGACTATCTAAATTTGTTGTTTGACAGTATGAACAAAGTGATAGTGCTAGATACAATAGTATCGTTTGATTCTGGAAAAAATCTATTATATAAGTTTCGTTTTCCAGGTTTGCGAAAAAGTTCCTTTTACATTAAAATGTCAAATTTTCAATATTAGATAGGTACTTTTACTTTATCTTGACAAATAAAAGAAGAATAAAATGATGTTTTCATGATTTTTTTTTTTTGAAAATTTGATCAAAATTTTTATCATCGTTTGTTTCAGACGATTACGAAAAGCACATAACGAAATTTGTGATAAGATAAAACAATTGATGAATTTGGATCTTCTCAAGGAAATCAATAAATGGAAAGATGTTATGGGTGAGATACGGAGCAAAATAGCCGAAGAAGAACGAAATATCGGTAATCGAAGCAACATGATACCATGGTTATCACATTGGGATCGGCAACTTTATAAGGTTTGTGCAGAAATTTTTTTTCACAAGAGTTTGTATAATTTCTTAAATTTTTGAAAACAAAGAATTCCATTTTCTTGTAAGAATTTGTATGAATTTTTGAATTTTTAAAATGGAAAAAAATTTTCTTCTCTTTTTATATTTTAAAATTATTTGTTATCTTTACAGACATTACAACTGCAATATCAATGGGGTATCGAAAGTCTTCATACGCAAATCCCAGTGATTCAAGTTCAACTAGTATTTAAGTAGATTTATTTCTTTATAATTTTAGCTTAAATTAATTCACTGAAGTGGGATTTCAGAATTAATATAACTGAAATTTAAAAATTTATCATTTGGGAATTGATATATTTGCAGAGATCAACAACTTGAATTACGACCACCAATAGAAGAGATTCGTGCAAAATATTACCGAGAATTACGAAAGTTCATTAGCATTCCACAGAAATTTCGTGGTCTTCAAGAAACTGAACAAGTGAGTAAAATATTTTTGGAAATCTGTCGAAGCCGAATATCATCAAGATTACGTGATACTGAATTATCATTATCAATATAATGCATCCTTTGGATTACGACACGACTACATGCATACGCGATCGTGCATGCAAACTTTTCTAAAAATTGATTGTGTTAACTGTTCAAAATATACTATTTAATCTAATTGCTAATCAAGAAGTTTTAATCATTAACATCTGTCAGCGTCTTCTGAACTTGCTTAGAGATTTTTGAAATTTGTTTCTAATTTTAGTTTTGATCAACTCAGGTCATGTAGTTTCATGAAAGCAAAAGTATATGATCACACATACAAAATATTTAGACCAATGGATTATTTGCAAAAATGATCGAATGCAATGCGAATCGTTTTTGGAGTGTTTATGAAAAAGCAGAACAACTATTCGAGAAACTTGTCAATGTAGGGAATAAGTTTGAGGTTAAAATTGCTGTTGATAATTTTTCTTCAAAGAACTAATTTTGCATTGATAAAAGATGATTTGGATTTACATTGCTACTTTCAAGAATCAATCATTTGATGAAGCAAAAATTTTGATACAAAATCTAATTATATGGTAAATAAAAGACTATTCAAGAACTTCCTGAAAGATACTGATAATTTAGGAGGAAATTTGAAATTTGTTAAATTTGGGTAATAATTTATAGAACTGGGTTGTGCTGGGCCAAGTTGATCTGGAAAGCTTAATTACAAAACATTTCAAGCAAGCTGCAGACTGGGAAAATCAGATCAAACTGCTGAAAGGAAAAGGAAGGGATGCGGAGAAATTGCCGAGGTGAAATATTGACAATTTTAAAATTGACTAATTAATTTAGACTTTCCTTTTCCTCCGGTAAACTTTATTAAATTTAAAAACTTTTTTGTGTAAATGGTAAGTATTTTTTCGATGGTTTTATAACTTAGATCTGTAGTTTTGCTTCAATATCTTTTATCTATGCAAATGAAAGAATAAACTAGAACATTCAAAATATCGGTAAAATAATTAAAAGAGACAGACAACTTTTTTTTGAGTTGAAATCTCAGAAAAATTAAGCGGAAGGCTTTAAATTACTTTTTTTTTTCTGCTTCCATCATCATTATTATCTTATATCATTCAATCATTATTTTTAAAATTATTTGATCATTTTCAATTTTTTGTTTGTCGAAGTTGAAGTGAAAATTGCTTGATTTATCAGTTTGAAATATTCTTCCTAGGCACTAGCAAAAGATGCATCCTGGATCCTAGAAATCAGAATTTATTAATGCATACATTAAGCTTGGTTGAGATTCAGATTCGCTCCGTTTATCATGACATCAATAATATTTGCGAAATATTCCAGTGAAGTAAGACTGGAATGCATCCTTGTATCAACATTAGCTGTTAAAAATGCCATCGATGACATGCTACAGCGTCTCTTTGATACGTTGACATGGACATTGAGATATTCCATCAATAATGAAATTCACGTAACGTTTTGTAATAATTTTTATCGGTAAAACAATTATTTCACTTGCTATTATGCAAATGCTTTAAAATTCGAAAAAATTCAGTTAAATTCATTTACAATGTATAATATTTTATAAAAAAATGCAATTTTTATTTATTTTCCTTACAGATTCTTTCTTTTTTCTTCTTTTTTTTCTTTCAGGATATGAACCGTTTTCTAAATCAGGCAATCGAAGTGCTTAGTTCTAGACCTCAATCAGTTGACGAAATTGCAGAAGCGAATCAAAAACATATCGAATTTGGAAAATCCAATAAAGAGGTCATTTTCAAATTGAAATTCAGTATAATTGCCTGATAAAGCATATCATACTTAATAATTTCATTTTTGTTTAATTTTAAATCAAAAAATTTTTTTAAGATGAAAAGAACGCTTGATCTAATTGAGGAAAAAAATGTTCTGTTACGATCAATTGGTGGAAGTGGTTCTGAACAATTACCAATCGTGTTAAAATTGTGGGAAAAATTTGAATTAATGTTAGATACTCATCAGTTGATGATCAAGGAGCAAGTTTGTTATTTGAATCAATTTTAGTTGAAGCTTTTCTCGTACACTTTCATTTATCAAAACTCTTTCTTCCTATTCGTACATTTGTGAAGAAGTGAAATATTCAGCTTGGTTATATGCTATTGACCAAATAGCCATGTTAACTGATCAAATCATCAAGCATTCTTTTTTTTTTTTTTCTTCATAGGTGAAAACACTGAAGTCAAATGTTGCTACACGTCTGAAATCACTCAATGATGAAATTAAAAAATTATTTATTCGTTGGAAACAATTCAAGCCAAAAAATGACGTTCTTAGCGATGACAGAAATGCCATGCTTGGAGCAATACAATTTATCAAGGAAAAACGCGATGAATTCGATAATTTGCTACAAAAACGAGATATTTTATTGTATGCTAATTCAAATTAAGAATATGAATAAATTTTAATTAGTGCAATTCTTAGGCAATTATAAGAGGAAAATTAGGATAAAGTGAAATTGAAAATTGTATAAAGTTTGAGAATCAAAAGAAGTGGATGAGTGAAAACCACAACTATCCATCAGTTTCTTTCCACAGATGCTGAATGATTAATTAAAATATCACAAATGACTTTCAAAATTAACAAAAAAAAAAAAGAAATCAATTTTTTTTATTTAGAAATTTTTGTTGAAATTCCTGAAATTCAGTTTAAATTATTCAGGACAGAATGTGAACAGTTCGATATTGAAAAATCGGAAATGCCATTTTTTGACGAAATGGCAAATGATCTTAAAAACTGTGAAAATAATTGGTTATTGTATGAACAATTTAATGTTGGCTTGCAAGAGATGGCTGATGAAGAATGGATTTTGTTCAGGTAAGTATCATTATTATTTGTTACTGCTATTATGATCGATAAGCATTGACTTATGAATTCTTTATCCTTAAATCGAACTTTTATTGAATTCTTGCTTTCAAATGATGATGAATGATCATAGGATCATTCCATGTCATGATAATAAGATGATTTCCTACTTGAAATGATCGTTTCATAAAAGTCAATTTGCTAAAATAATTTTACATTTTTTAACAGTTTTTCGTGAATTTTTTAATCATTTTTACTAACCTGTAAAATTCTTTAAGATCAAAAACCTATCGTTTTGATGAATATTTGCATGAATGGGACGACAAATTGAAGAATTTGCCAGTTACACATGTTACCGTTCGTTTACGTAAGGATATCGATCAATTCAAAGTAAAAATGTTGAATAATTGTTAAAAGTTATTGAAATTTATAGATTTATAATTCTTCATTTTACGTATATAGCTGATTTTAAAATACAAATACGAAACAAGTTGATTTTCTATTTAAAACTAAAGTCGATACACAAGGAAATTTCTCATTTTTTTTGATGAATTCTTTTTTGTCAATATATTCATTAGAGCATTTTTTGCCATAAAATTTTCATTTATTCTTCAGTATTGTTTAAAAAAGCTATCCGATGAGCTATCATTACTTTCTCTTTTCCTGGTTTATCATTTGGCATTATGAAAGAATGTTATCAGTGAACGGATAACGAATTTATTTTTTCATGCAATACTCGATACGTAAAAAGAAATTATGCAAAAAAACACTCATTCCTTATAGACTGTGACATTTCTAGATTCTGTAAGCTTATTTAATTTATAAATTAAAAACAGAGAATTCATTTCTAGTTTTTTTGTAAGCATTTTTAATTTTTTACCATTCTTCGCGTAAGCTATTTAGAGTAACATGATTAGCTGAATCTTATTTTGCTTAAACAGGAAATGAGTACCGGTTTGAAATACTGCCGAGGTGAAATCTTGAGCAGTGATCATTGGCTCATGTTGTTCCGAATATTGGGCATGCCAAAAGGTACAACGTTGGAACGTTTGCGCTTTGGTGATTTTCTAAATGTTCACAAAATGATTGGTGAAAATTTGGAAGCATTGAAAAATTTGAATGAGCGTGCCCAAGGAGAAGTTACTATTCGTGAAGCAATTCAAGAGCTTGAAGTTTGGGCCCAACAGGTTTGTTTATTTGTTTCACACAATATTAGCTGTTGTTTCGATCTTAAAACGTTCATCTTGACGAACTAAAATTGAACCATTTAATTTCGGAGGAAAAATACGCCATTTTACAATGATATTGATTTTGCATCAAAACATGTTAAATACACTAATTTGTTAATTATTTGCGGAGCAACATAAGGTACCAATCAAATTTAGCAAGATATAAATGAAGAAAGTAAAGTAGTTTAAAGCTGAGTAAAAATTCAAGTTTTACTTTGATTAGCTGAGTTTTTTAGCTCAAAAATAAAGCATTTTTATTGAATAGATGGAAGAGAATTGCCGGAAGATTTCCGTGAAAGAAAAAAGATTCTACCCTGATTAATAGATACCGCTTGAATCGCTTTTCTAATTGAAGCGAAATCAGTAAATGTGATAAAACACTACCATGGGCTCTTTTTAATTATTTATAATACTGAAATAAATCCTGGAAAGTAAATCGACAAGTTAATGTATTATTGCTATATGCGATTCAATTTGCATCGAATCGATTAACCTCATCAATTTTCAGTTTCAGTGGAGTGGTATCCTTTATTAATCGTGAAAATTTCATTCATCATATTTTCAAAAAATTAAAAAAAAAGAAAAAAAGAAATTTAGGCTGAATTCGTTTTAACTGACTACAAGCATTCGAGTGGAACGATTGTGAAAATAATTAAAGATTGGAAAGATGCCTTAAATTCGGTATTTTTGTGGCATTCATTTCCATATAATAGATGAATTTTAGTATTCTTTTTTAAACGAAATGAAATAAAATACAAATATATCAGACTTTTCATTTAAGTTTTAACAATTTTCGAAACCTTAATTATATCATATCAGTCATATTATGACAATTTTTATCTTTATTAGAAAATATTGCCTGAAATTTATTATTTAAATTAAATCATTTGATCAAATGTTGAAACATAGATTTCCTGCACATTTTCATTTATTATCTGATAGAATTGTTGAAATTTCTTGGTGCATTATTCAGGTAAAAGATAGTGAAGCGTTGTTACAGTCGCTGAAAAACTCGTCGTATTATGTTCAATTTACTGATAAAACTTCAATTTGGGAAACACGGTATATCCTTCTGTACAGTACTACGCTTTAAATTACATGCGCATTCCTTTTGTAAGAAACAAAACCATGTATTTTAAATTTGGGCGAAATATTTTTTCATCATTTAGATTAGCTGACACTGAGCAAAACCTACAATGGATGAATGAAATACAGCGTAAGTGGATTTATTTGGAGCCAATCTTTGGACGTGGATCACTTCCATCTGAAGCATCTCGTTTCAATCGAGTTGATGCCGAATTTCGTGTCGTCTTAAATGGTTTTAATTGTTTATCATAAATATTTAATATAGTCTAAAATAATACTAAACATCCCCTATCATTCGTTCTAATTTTAATTTTAACTGATGAAGACTTCACTGCTTTTCAGTCTTGTTCTAAAAATTGAAAATCTAAAATTTAGTTTATAGAAGATAGCTATGTTTTCAAGAAAAACGAAAGGAATGATTATGTGGAATAGTTATTGAATGTAAATATAAGATTAAGCTTAAATAGAGTTTTGGAATGATATAGCAATAATCGATTTGCAGATGTGATTCAGGATCCACGTATCGTTAGCCTAAGCACACGACCTTCTTTGAAGCGTACGTTGGAACAAATCATCGACCAACTTAATCGTTGCCAAAAAGCCTTGAATCAATTTCTTGAGGTTTGTAAAATTGTTCAAAAAAATTATTTAAATGTATTTAATGCAAAATATTTATGTATATTTCATTCACTTTCTTAGTCAGCGTATCAGCATAATTAAAAACAGTGTTTATGAATGATTATTTTTAGCAACTATATTTTTTGAGTATTTCAGGAAAAACGGAATGCTTTTCCTAGGTTTTATTTCTTGGGTGATGACGATTTGCTAGAAATGTTAGGTCAGCTGATGAATGCAACAGTGATCCAAGCGCATCTTAAGAAACTTTTCCTGGTATGCTATAACTAAATTAATTAAATCAAAGCAAAAATGACTTCAAACATACAATTTACGTGTAATTACGCTTGAACGGATTGTAGAATGCCAATGCATTCATGAAAAATTTGCGTGTCGTATCAATATCAGAATCAATCAGTTGGTAGCTAACTGTAGTCACTTTAAATTACAATAACACTTAGAAAGATTTTCCATCTTTCCTTTCTTCCTAAACAGGGTTTCTTCAATTTTTTAAAAGTTTGAATTTACTTGAAATACTTGAAATATTTGACAGGGAATCCATAAAGTTGTATTTGGTAATAATGGTGAAACGATAATTGCAATGGTTTCCAGTGATGGCGAAATTGTCCAGCTATCAAAAGCAGTCAGAATTGTTCCTCAAGCTGAAGTAATTCGTTTTTTGGTCTTCAAGCAGAAGTTGAGAAAGTTTCGAACATTTTTTGAATGTAGTTCAATTTAGATTTTAGTCAAGTTTGATTCTAAAAAATTTCAGGTTTGGCTGCAAGAACTGTCTAATGAAATGAAGAACACAATTCGGAAATCAATCACAAGCTGTGTCGCCGAGACATCTCTTGATCCTGGAAAATATCCATCACAGGTTTTACTTCCTCAATTAATTACATGATAATTTCATGTTCCGGGAAGGTAATTTGAAAAAGCAAACCTTCAGGTCCTATGTTTAGCAGAACAAATTCGTTTTTGTGAAGGATGTGAGCGAATTTTGAGTGGCAAAGGTGATTTCCAAAGCTATCGAAATCAGCTAAAACAATCATTAGCAATTTATACTAATTCGGGAACATCAGATCAAGTTTTGAAACTTAAATTAAAAGCGCTTATAATGGATGTAATTCATAATATAAGTATCGTGGACGAATTAATCGATAATTTACCCTGGTAGGAAATGTATTTTTCTATATTTCATTTTTTATTCAATATATTATACTTATGCCATATATTCATATTTATTTAATTAATAATTTATTGTTATGATGGTCATGACTGCTTAAATGGAAAGTAAGCAAATTCAATATGAAATTCGAATTGTTTTGAAATCCATTAGCAATAAAATGTTAAATGTTATTAATGTTTTCAAAATAAGTTGCTCTCCACTATCTTATCCATTATTAGATAATTTAGTCTATGTGATCATCTGAGGCAAACATATTATAAGTTCATAATTTCGTATCTGATTAAAATCGAAGCATAATTGTCCTTAGAAAAATTCATTGCACCAGTTGTGAAGATAAGCTACGTTCACTTTATTATTTAATTATCAACAATGAGATAAAACTTAATTTCAGCTCCAAATCATCATGGGTTTGGCAAAAACAATTACGATTTTATTTGGAATCAAAAGAACATGTGGTAATACGACACATTGGTGCACGATTCGATTACACTTACGAATATCAGGTTTATTATTTATATAGATCTTATGGGCTCAGCTTTGCTCAGTTTTTTTTTCTTGTTCAGAAAATAAACTTTTTTATAATATAATTCAGGGTAATGCGCCAAAATTGGTCCATACTCCGCTTACTGATAAATGCTATCTCACTCTTACACAAGGTAATTTATTCAAATTTTTGGTTTTTAATAACTAATCATTCGTGAATATAATTTGCTTCCCAATTGTTGTAGAATTCGAAATTGCAGCAAGTGTTTCACTAATTGATTACGGGATTTTCTCTCACAGTTTTTGTTTTTTTTTTTTTTTTTAAATTTCAACAAAAGCACAATTCTCAGCTATGTCAATGGGTTTTGGTGGCAATCCCTATGGTCCTGCAGGTACTGGAAAAACCGAATCTGTTAAGGTAAATGATATTGTATTGTAAAGTTTTATTCATTAATACATACTCCATTACGAAGATTGATGCAAATGGAAAAGTGCGCATAATTAAAGATACCATCATTTATCAAAAATCCTGATCGATTCACTTCCCATGATTAACTTTCCTGATATTAGTCAGATTAGCATTTTTAAGGCATTGGCAAATTTATTTGGACGACAAGTTCTAGTATTTAATTGCGATGAAGGAATTGATGTCTACTCAATGAGTCGTATTTTTATTGGATTGGTTCAGTGTGGTGCTTGGGGATGTTTTGATGAATTTAATCGTTTAGATCAGGCAGATTATTTTTCTTCCATTAAAAATTATGGACTTCAGAAGTCGAAAATTATAGACTTCAGAAGCAAAATATTTGACATTCATGATAGAATTTCAGACAGTGCTTTCGGCTGTATCAATGCAAATTCAGGTTATTCAAGATGCAATAAGGTCACGATCAGGGAAATGCATGCTAGCTGGTCGAAATGTAAAAGTTTTTCTGTATTTTCAAGAGTTAAAATTTCATGAAAGAATTCTTTGATGATTGTTTTTCTTAATTCACAAATTTTAGATTCCTGTAGATTTAAATTCAGCAATATTCATAACACTGAATCCAGTGAGTAAAGGATATGGTGGACGGCAGAAATTACCAGATAATCTCACGCAGCTATTTCGTCCGATCGTTATGTCTGTTCCGGATAATGAACTCATCGGTTTGTTATCAGATTTCTAGCAGACTATATTAGCTGTGAAAATGACCAAAATCAAAAATCATTTTTATAAAATAATATGGGGCAAACTTTGCTTAATAGGACTCAAAATATCTGAAATTTTTTTTTTTAGCCGAAACACTTTTGAGTGCAGAAGGTTTTTGCGATGCAAAGAAACTGTCACGGAAATTGGTATCAATCTTCAATCTGAGCAAGTTAGCTTGCATTTCTTTCTTTTTTTTATTTACTAACTTACTTATCCAGATTCCATAGACATTCAGCTAGTGTCATTGCTTGATTAACCTGCTAGATAACTTGATTAGTATTTAAATTAAGCGATAATTTTAATGATTAACATTGTGGGTTCTTTCGGGGTGAAAAAAATTTTAAAGCGACGATTCTAACATAATAGAATTGATTAGTTCTTTTCATATGCTTTTTTTCTTTTCGAATAACGAAATGTTTAGCCAAATTTAAATAAATTAACATCTTTTTTTTTCTTTTTAAGAGAAATGTTGAGCTCGCAACAACATTATGACTGGGGCTTGAGGGCATTAAAAACGGTGTTGCACAGTTGCGGTAATTTGTTGGCCAGAAGGATGGATAAAAATGAAATTCAAGTGGTTGTCGATGTATTTTTTTTGTTTTCTAAATTTTTATAAATTTCATTCTTAGCGAGTTTTTCGATTATTCATAATAATTGTGTGATCTTTTCTTTGATTCCAGGATAAGGCGATTAAAGTTTTATAGGCATTGACGTTGAACACGATATCAAAACTTACCTTTGAAGATTCGAAACGTTTTAGCATCCTTATCGATGATGTATTCTCGGATGTTAAGAAAGATACCATGCAGGTCTGCTTTTCAATAATTTTCACATTTTTTGACAACGAATTTCATCAAAAAACTTAAAATTATTGCTATATTTATTGCATTGATAAGAAAGGAATTTTGAAGATTTCTAGTATTCGAAAGAAAAAAATAGGCGTAATTTCAGATTGAGGAACTGCTAGAGCCACTGAGATTGGTTGCTAGTGAATTAAAGATAACAATTACTGATATGCAGGTAGTTTTCTTATCATTATTGACTGAGATCACTGCGGATGTTTGGTCTGATCCAATTTTTCAAAGTATGACTGATATTTGAATTGTTGATGCACATGGCTTTGCATTAAGCATGATTATTCAGCAGTTACAGAAGCTTGTTATATTACTTGATAGATTACAGATTGAGTAAGATTATGATTATTAGTGATGATAACAGGTATTTTTCATTTAGATAAAGAAGATATTTGAATTATACGATCAAATGCGTCAACGAATGGGTGTAATACTATTAGGTCCGAGTGGTTCTGGCAAATCAACCATATGGAAAATTTTGCAAAAAGCTTTTGCACTAATAAATAAGCCAGTAAAAATTTATCGGATCAATCCAAAATCAATGGCAAAACAAAAAGTAAGTTATTAGGAAAAAGTAAATTAAATATAAGGAAGTTATTCATTTCCATGCGTGCAACTTACCCATCATAAGCTGAAAAACTACTTGAAATTATCATCAACGGTAAGAATTTCATGAGAATCCGAGAACCATCGTGGTCATCCAAACTATCATATTACCCTTGATAATTTTTTACTTAGCTTTTGGGATACATGGACATGGATACTCGTGAATGGTCTGATGGCGTGTTGACAGTAGCCGCTCGAGAAGTTGTCAAAGATAGCAGTGTATTAGCATGGATTATTTGTGATGGTGATATTGATCCGGAATGGATTGAAGCACTCAATTCGGTTCTTGATGATAATCGTCTGGTAAATCTTTTCTTTTTCTTCAATCGTATTATAATTCTTTTCTTTTTTTTGTTTTAGAATATTAATTACCAATTATATCCATCTAGAATTTTCCACACTTCCTTTGTTCACTTTTTATTTTCATTACTCAACCTATAAAGTGCTAATATATAATTAAAACAAAACAATTTATTAACCAATCGGATTAATGACAGCTTACAATGCCATCTGGTGAAAGAATTCAATTTGGATCAAATGTTAATTTCATTTTTGAAACTGACAATCTTAGTAACGCATCTCCTGCAACCATATCCAGAATGGGTATGATCCTTGTCAGGTCAAGTTTTTTATTGATATTCATAATTGTTTCAGTCGTTATTATGTAATAATCGTGTAAGCTACAGTGACAAATAGTTGGTTGAAACATTTCGCACGCAAATAAATGAAACTTTTCTTTCTATAGATTTTTTTGATAATTTTGATGTTAATTATAAATTATTACTCTATTGTAGTGAACAGGATATGGATATTCAAGAGCTTATCAGTAATTGGCTTCGAGAGTATAATGATATCCATCCAGATATGTCCGATTGGATACGTGATCATTTATATAGGTTAAATATTCGAACTTTTCTCTGTTTTACAGAATTTTTTATAAAGATCTTGATATGCTTCAAGTTGTACTAATTATTGTACTTATTATGATGATTATTATAGTTTAACAAAAAAAAAAAAAAAAAAAAAAAAAAAGCATCCATCACTCGTAAAATCACTCTTCACGAAACCATTAAGAATTTCAGGTGTTTGGATTGGATTTGGACGAAAGGAATCATTGAAATCAATGTGAGTAAAACTGCTACAGTAAAAAATGCCTTAAGTCATGCAAGAGATGTGACATCAAATGATGAGTTTCTGGTAGCATTGTATCGTGGATTAGCTTCAAATCTTAATTCAAAATTTCAAAATCAATTCGCTACTGAGGTTTAAAAATTCGTACTGTTTCTTGTATTTTGAAATAAATATGAAACACGAAGATTTCGAATTTAAAATTTATAATTTATCAAAATTATATGATAAATTCAATTTAGGAGGCAATAATATAAATGAAAAATGCTTATAATTCATCTATCAGTTTCTCAGGTTGTGTTCAATGAAGTAAGCCTGCCAGATAAGCAAAATCCTAGAAATGTTTACTATGATAAGCGTGCCAGATCACTGTTAACTTATACAGACGAAATGGATATACCAAATATTAATGATCAATTATTAAGTATGGAACGGCTATCCTACATTTTAACTGCTAATGCTCAAGCTAATCGTGATACTGTAAGTGTATGCTTTTATTCAATAAAAATTTTTTCGATCAACTTTCAAATTTCAAATCTTTCAAGAAGTTGCATTTAAATTAAGCGTATAGGAAATTTTTTAAATATTATGATAAATTTCGAATATTAAAAGTTATAAATTTGAAGATTTGCTCATGGTTGGATAACCGCAACAGGCAACCTTTTATAATACATGGTCCAGATGGTAGTGGAAAAGAAAGTTTGCTACGATATTGCGTAGAATTAGATCCTAGTAGTCAATTAGCTATACTTCATTGCAGTGCTCGAACAGGGTAGCTAAAATTTTTTTGAATTTCAATTTTCTTGAAATTTATGTTCGAATTACGATTTTTTCTTTTTTATTCATGAAGTAATTCTATGATTTCTCGGTATAAAAAGGACAAAACTCTCGGAGGAATTTCAAATGTGAATTTTGTGATGTTAAATCATTTTTATAAATATTTTTTTCATATGTTTAACAAATTTCAGATCTCAGCAAGTATTAGATTTGTTGCACCAATACTGCGTACAAATTAGTAGTGCATCTGGAAGAGTGCTGAAACCTAAAGAAAAGCAAAATTTGATCTTTTACATAAAAGGAATTAATATTGTGAAGCCGGACAAATGGGGTACTTGTGAAATAATCGCTTTCTTGCAACAACTTCTCACATATGAAGGATATTATAATGAAAAATTGGAGTGGATTTCTCTAGAAAATATCCAAGTTTGCATCCTAAAAATTATGCTTATCAAAAAAAAAGAGAGAAAAAAAGCGCTTTACTTGACATTTATTTTGATACAATTCTGGTTGTTTAGATTTTTGTTCAGATTGTTCAGATTTTGTTACAGTTATGATTGTTTATAATTATTATTCTAGTTCATTAAATTATTTAGAAACATAAATCTTCAAGTAGCTAAGTGCCTTGCTAACAATTATTCATAATCTTGCTGCTATAGTTATCGGTAGTCACATAATACAATCTTCGAACTAATAAAATTCATATTAATCTCGATGACGATAGTTGGCGTTAGATTATTGAAATTAAAGTAATTCTCTTGGTCACTGAGTTGATAAAAGAGTCATCTAGTCAATTATTTATATTTCAGGTTGGTTGATGTTATTCAAATTAGGATTTAAAATAAGAGTTTATCAAATCAAGGTTTTATTTTCAGCTAGTATTATCAATAACTTTAGCAAATGATGAGAATCATTATTTGCTACCATCACGTTTTGCTTCTTTACTTAGAATCTGTAAAGTTGAATATCCTACGCAGGAAGAGCTAATTACTATCTATTCCTCATATCTGTCATTTTTGATAAAGGTATCCTTCATTAAATTTCGTTGTATTATCGTATATTTCAAATTCAAAATTCGAGTAATTGTGATATAAAAAAGAGATTGCAATTCTGAAGAGTTATTTCTTAATTGAGTAATTGGTCGGATAACAATTTTTCTGATGTAATTCCACAAAAAATTTTTCTAATTCGAAATATTTCAGGATTCAATGGAACCACTGAGGTACCGATTAAATGACTTGGCCAGCACTATGGTACATCTGTTTAATGACATACGAAATGCATTTAAGCCAACTGATAAATCACACTATGTGTTCACGCTGAAAGATTTATCAAATTGGGTATTTACCCTTACAAGATACGATATTAATGGTAATTTTTCGTACTGGTGCATTTTATTTCATACTGCAATATTGTGTTTCATACTACAGTAAGATAGTAGCCTATAACAAAATTTTTGTCTTTGTAAAAAAGTTTCAGAAGTTTTATTTGTAGTTTCTGGCCAAGTTTATTGTTAAGAAGAATGATATGATGCTTCCATATTTTTGTTATCATTCAAAACCGTTCTTTGTTACTTTGCCATCAAGAATAAGTATTATTATAAGTATTAGCTTTAGTTCCTCCATTTTTACTATCATCATATATACATCTTTGTCTGATCATTCATCTAGAACAATTCTCATTCTTTTATAAATGACAATAATGATTATATTCAGAATTATTGTATAATATCATGTATAAATCAAACAAATATAATTTATCTTCACTTTGACAGGCGCCAATGCTGGTGAAAAATTTTTATGTTCAATGTTATATGAATGCCGACGAATTTTCAAGGATCGCTTAGTAAATAATGAGCATAAACAAAGGTGAATACTTTTTTTCTTAAAGAAATTTGGAGCAATCAGATAATATTGCCTTAGCTGCCTATTAAACTTTTTTTCAATAAAAGATATTATGACAATAATCTATATGAAGAAAATGTAAAGAATGGCAGTTCTATTGCATGTTTGGTTATAGATTTTCTAACAAATCGTTTACAGTGATATTTCCATGTTAATGAAGTATAATTAATGTGGAAAGCAGAAATGTTCAAGGAATAATTACATATTAATTTTACAGATTCGAAGATATTATTAGCAAAAACTTATCATCCGCTGCAGTACACAATGATGAAAGTGAAAATTTAATTTTAATTTTTGAATTATTGAGTTTTCTGTTTGAAGACTGATTTTGGATTTTGTTTGTTAGCTTTAGTAAACTACAAAATAATAAACGAAATGATATGAAACACCTAGACAGTCCTTGTTCATAGATTCGAAGTCATTTCAATTCGTAATTTAAGATATCACAATCGATAATGATTAAAAGCAAAGTTAGATTTTCAGACAACTTATACGTATCGGCTCAAGGAGCTCTTTCAATGGCAATGCTGAATGGTATGCCGTTATCGATGGTACCACTCAAAGAATATGCCAAACTTTTACAACAAGCAATCAATCGATACGGCAAGTTTTATATTACCATTCATGTTATCATATTTGCTGAAGATGGTTGAGCATAATTAATGGTGGCAGTCACAATAATTTACTAAATTACAGATCATATTGATTACTTAAAATTATTTAACTGTTACTATTTTTGGTTTAAATATACTAATTTCCAGGATTTGAGATAGCAAATTTTAAAATGCCAATTTTTGACGAATTTGTCAAATTATGCTCCCAAATTGATCGAGTTATCACCGCACCCGGCATGTTTCCTTATCACTTCGTCAATTTTCCTGATTAGCAAAAGCTTGAATTTGAGCATTTTTTCGGGATTTTATATAAATTGTAAACTGAAATTTTTTGGCTAATAATACTTAATAGTTTTCTCTTTTTTAAAACAGTCTAATCAATCTTTAATGATTTTTTGAATTTTTAGGTGGCTCATTACTGTTAGCTGGAAGAGCTGGTATGGGAAGACGGGAAGCTGCATCGCTTGTTGCCAATATACATCAGATGCCTGTGTTCTCGCCCAAATTAACGTCATCTTATGGAATCAAACAGTTTAGAAATGATTTAAAAATGGTATATAATTTCACTTCTTACAAAATAAGCATCGATATGTCATACTGTATGCCTATTATTTCCATTCAATCTCATTACATCCTTAATTTATGCAATCATCGAATTCTTAATTGATTGAAACTGTCATGAATGAGCTTAAGTTTAGCAATTCCGGGACATTTTACAGGTTATCCAGGATGTAGCAATAAACGGTAAACATGTTGTTTACATTGTTGAAGATTACCAATTATTACATGACACATTTCTGCAATCGATAAATTCATTATTGTCGTCTGGTGATCTTCCTGGAATATTTAGTGTTCAAGAATTTGATAGCTTTTTGGTAAGCTTACGTGAACAAGCTTCTCAAGATGCATTCCAGGGCGACTTATATTCTTATTTTGTTATGAGTAGGTTTTTTTTTTTGCACTTTCTTTATTTTTCTTGCTAAATTTTGTGTTTTTTAAAGTATGATAAAATGTATTATTACTGAAATAGATATATTTTGAAAGTCGGAGTAGAAATAATTTGAGTGATTATTAAAAGAGTTCATAAAAGTACCAACATGTTTTGCGTTTCGAAATCACGCTTCCAGAATTCGCTCAAATCAAATATCCATAGAAGTGTTAACAATATGTTGAAGTCAAAAAAAAAATATTCTTAAAGTGATTAACGTTGTGAACAAGCGGCGTATTTGCGAATTCTATTTTAGAAGTAAAAGCAAACTTGCATATCATCCTCATTTTAAATACTGATGACGCTAATTTTTCCGTAAAATGCTCATCAAATCCGTCGTTGTATAAGGAATGCTCGATCATTTGGAATGAAACATGGAATAAGGATGCGTTATCACAGGTTATATTATTGATAACGGAAATTTAATATCTTAGAATAGCTAAATCAGGACATTTTGGCCAAAACTTTTGGAAAAATTGGAGATAAACAATTATCAGTGATTTTTATGATAAATTTATATTATTTTGATTTCATGAACAATTAATTTTGTAAATATTCGCAAATCAAAAAAATCTTTTATCCTCATATTTAATTAAAAGTATTGTTCATGGGAATTAACACCAAGGAACTTTTCGAGAAGAAAAAGAAGTAAAGAGATTGCATGGCTAATTATCAATTAGTTCTAGTTATCAGAATTGATTTTATCACAACATCATGTCAAAGCAACGAATGATATATTAATGGCTTTCGGACAAATCTATCACCATTGTCCGCCTGAAATAGCACCACCAGCAAAATATATCCGATTCATTGAAAATTATATTTGTATTTTAAATAAAAAACGAACCGCTATTGAGATACGATCTAACAGGCTAAAGGTGATTATTTTTTCGTATTTTAATGACAAAAATTTTTTCAGGTTTTTCCTGGGCGAAATTAAAATGGATATTTAGATTTTTCGATTTTTGGTTTGAAAATTGTGTATTTTTAAATATTGTACCAAAAAATAATTTGATTTCGAAAAAAACCGAACAGAACCGTTATTTGTTTTTTGCATTAGCATCAATATTACTTTTTTCCCAGGCCGGAATTGGTAAATTGACGGAAGCGCGTGAATCTGTTTCTCAAATGCAAAAAAAAGCTGCTGAAAAAAGTAAATTATTGGCTGAAAAGCAAACTGACGCAGATGCGGCATTGAAAGCAATATCACAAAGCATGACGGTTTGTTCAGAATCTGCCTACTTGTAATGATATTGAAATCTCATATGATACTGAATAAATAAATCCCATCAATTATGTTTTTTATTTTTTAAAGTCTTACTTGAATAAATTCTGAATATTATTTAACATCTTTCAAAGTTCTGTTCCATCTTTTTTTTATTTTAAGTATTTTACTAAATTTAAAATTTTTAAGAATGCAAATTATCAGCGATCAGATATGGAGCAACTCAAATTGGCAACCATCAAAGAAAATGAAAGGATTGAAAAACAAAAAAGCTTGATCGAAGAACAGTTACGCGTAGTAAGTGAAGAAAAAAAATTTTTTTTTAAAAAAAGCTGCTTTAAATTAGTAGAAATTCAATTTTAACTGAGAAAGTTCACCCTGTTTGAGACAGTCTATCCTAATTTTGATATCATCTAATGAAATACATCGGCAAGAATAAAGTCATATTTTATAGGTAGAACCTATATTACGTGAAGCACGTGAAGCAGTTGGTTCTATTAAATCAGAGAGCTTATCTGAAATTCGAAGCCTGCGTGCTCCACCGGAAGCAATCCGAGATATTTTACAAGCTGTATTATTATTTATGGGTATTTTTGATACATCCTGGGAAGCGATGAGAAAGTGAGTGAGAATTCTTTTTTTTTAAATGAAAATTCGTTTTCTTGTTTTTAAGCAAAATAATTTAAATTGCTTTCCATTTTATGATCATGATAACTGATTTCAAATTTGGGCGGATTTTATCTGAATGTCATTTAACTTTTATAAGGTGAATTCATTCTTATTTATAGGTTTTTGGCTAGAAATGGCGTTAAAGATGAAATAATTAATTTTGATGCTCGAAGAATTTCATCTGATGTCAACAAAAAGGTTTCTGCTCTTATCAAGAGTAAGGAATCATCGTTTGATCCAAAGGTTGTTATTTTTAACATCCCACAAAATTTTCTTTTTAACAAGTTTATCTTGATATTCCGTAGTTGAGCAAGTTAGATTTATTGTCTTATGTGACCCACATTTCAAGACAGTGAAGGTTTCTCCGCTTTTTTTAACTTGCACCTTTGAGCAACTATTTAGCAAAAAATGAAGTTTTGTATATTCTGTGAAAATTTTTTCTGAAATTTCTTCATTTTTCTTTGGTTAAATTAAATAAATTTTAAAGAAGCATTACAATGTCGTATGATTCAATTCCTTGCAACATTAATAGCTAAATGGATGCATCAATGGAAAAGTCCCCAAGACAAGTTAATTAATTAAGCTACTTGACTTGATAACTTGCTAGAGCCTTTATTCACTGCTTATTTCAATTGAAAATCTACCTTGGAGATTGCTCACACATGAGCGAATTTTGTTTATCATCTTATTTATTGCCATGATTTTTGAAATTTTTAAATTTACAGAATGCTAAACGAGCCTCGGCAGCAGCGGCTCCGTTAGCTGCCTGGGTGCGAGCGAATTTAGATTATTCGACTATTTTGGAACGTGTTGCTCCATTACAAAAAGAAAAAAATGATTTGATTAAGTAAGTTCTCGATTTTTCAAATTACCATTTTTCAAAAAATCAGATTATTGATTTAATGATATGTCAATAGAGTTCAGTGATCTGAAAATTAACAATAGCTTGACGAACAGATATTTGAAAAAAGTAATGCTGTTATTGTGTAGGAAATTTTAAGTTTTCAAATAATATTTTTTATTTTAAAACAAAATGAGAATGAACTGAATTTTGAAAAAACTTATGATTCAATGTAGAAATTTAAACAAAGCTGAGAAGCAAATGGAAAAATTATCGAAAGGTTTGGAAACGGTTGATGAGCAAGTTACCAAGTTGAAGAATAATTTCGAAGCGCATATGAAAGAAGCAACACAAATAAAGATTGATTTAGATAAGGAGCAGGCAAGTTTAGATGGTTTTCATTTGAATTACTTTGTTACGAAGAATCATCTATGAAGCGCAAGGTATTTTGAATTCAAATTAATTTAACGATAAATGCCATGAAATCTGCTTTGCGATTTGAGATAAAGATTGCACTATCACTAGAAAACCCTCGCACTTGTTTCCGTATCAGTTATCATTCGTAAATTTGAAATTCCAGGAAACGATTAATGTTGCTGGAACTCTTGTAGATAGACTTAGTGGTGAGTATGGAAGATGGCAAGAGCAAATTAACAATTTACAGAATGAACTTGATTGCGTAATTTCTTTTTTCTTCAATTTTTTTCCTGTTTTGATTTTTGTTTCTTAATTTAATTTGATCAAGTCTATTTGTTGCAACAAACAAATTTGGTTTTCGTTTGCAGATCGAAAAGGGCTCTCTTCTGTCGGCTGCTTTTGTAACGTTTCTTGGTTCAGAATCAGAGCATGCTCGAAATGAAGTTTTGAACAAGTGGAAGAAACTTCTCAATTTGAATGATTTTAATATACTAGAATTTAATGTTATGGAGACTGAAAAGGCATGTTATTGCTATGAAATTTTCCAACTTTCAATTTCCTCGACATAATTCCGGCTTAAATGTAGTAGCGTGATTTGGTAAAACTTAATTCACTCAAGTCTGCCTGATACAATTGAAGAAAGCTGGAAAATATGATTTACTTATCTTAAAGGAATCCAGGTTGTATGTTAATGTGCGAGAATTGAGCAACAACTTGAATCCATGCAGTGATATATTGTTTTGATAAAATATTCACTTCGGTGCTGTTAATTTTTATTTCTGATTGTTTATTTCAGTTGAATTGGAGTAACAAAGGACTTCCAACCGATACACTTTCACAAGAGAATGCCATGATTTTATTCAATACTATAGAGATACCATTGATCATCGATCCTAGCGGACGTGCATCGTCATTTCTTGCAAAACATTTGCAAGATAAACAAGTAGAAAAAGTGAACGCTGATGATTCGAATTTTCTTACTCAGGTAATATTCTTCGTTCACTTACTGAAGAACAGAAAAAAAAAACGAGACATATTTTGATAATCAATAAAAAAAAAAGTGAAATTATATCATGAAATATATTGACCGTTTTCCTTTTTTTTTTTTTTTGTTATCAAATCCGAGATATTGGCGTTCCAAATTCATGTGAACAATCTGACAGGAATATTTGCTTTTATTATGGAGATATCAGTTATAGGTTGAACTTGCTGTTCGTTTTGGCAAATTTTTGCTTATTGATGATATGAACAGGATCGAACCTACTCTTATGAATCTTCTTCGAAAAGATTTTTCAAGTCAAGGTACATTTTTTGTCATAATTTTTAGACGTGAAATGGAAATTTTGTCAAAAAAAGCAACTGAGATTTTGTTTAAAAAAATATATGAATGGAAAAAAGGAAAAGATTCTCTGACAAAGATATGTTAAGATTATTTGAATTAGTAACTTTCATAGTGGAATAATATCACAATGAAATGTGTATTGAAGAGTTAATGATAACAAGTAAAGAGCCCATCTTATGCATTTGTTAATTAAGCTCCAGGTCATTAAATGAGACTAATTGGTGATTAGTGTAAACCGATGATAATAGAGGAAATGATAAATTCATAAATAAATAAGCGACAATCATACATAACGAATTGTGAAACATAAATTTCCTTCAAAATTTTCTCATTCTTGATCAATTTAAGTGGAAATATAAAATGAAGTAGTTCATGCATGAAATTTTTAATGTAGTTAATGATGAATATTTTTTTTTTTTTTGTTCTTCCCAGGACCACGAAATATTGTTCAAATTGGTGAAAAAGCTGTGGATTATAATGATAATTTTCGATTATATATCTGTTCCAAGAATAATTTATTGCAACTGGATCAAACAACTAAAGCAGCTGTCGCCCTAATATGTTTCAGTATCACACAAACAGGCCTTGCATCGCAAGTTTGTTTTTAATCTTTTTTTTTTTTTGAAAAATTATCAATTTTTCCGTAAAAAGTTAACTCAAGTATCTCATCATCGTGTGAGTGTGGCAACAACCAGAAGATGGTATAGTATGAGTTAATCGATTAAGAATTAAAACAATTCGAAACTAATTACTAATATGCAACATACAGTTAAAATTTTTTTTTCCCTGAGAAACTTTGAGTGCAGCTATCAAGCTTCCTGATAAAATTCGACTCCATTTGCAATAATACTGCAACAGTATTTTGACACTATTTTGCATATACTAACTAATTTTTATTTAGATGCTTGGATTGGCAATACAAATTGAAACACCAACTTTGGAAACTCGTTTGAATGAATTAACCGGTGATGTAGAACAAATGAAAATTAAACTTGATGGCATTGAACAGTCACTTTTACAAGTAAATTATTACGAATTATTTAGCAAAATCATGTTCAAGTTTTATATGTAATTAGTATACCTGATTGCTTCTTTTCTTCTTTCCTATGGAAATTTTCATGCATGATTTGGACATTAGAATAAAGCAAAAAGCGGCCTGTGTGTAATTCAAAATGTTGCAAATTGCTTTTCTAAAATGATGTTTGAAAGATTAAATATTTATTCACTCTTTATTCTTTCAAATGCCATATTAATTTTGTTTGCAAACATTGCATTATATTGCTTTGTTTCATATTGTTTCACAAACGTATCAGAGAAAAAAAAAAGAAATTTGTTTGATATGACTATTGTATTTAAGACGTTAGCTTCATCCGAAGGAAGTCTATTGGACAATACGGATCTGTTGGATTCTTTGAACAAAAGCAAAGAAAATGCAGAAACTATTGCAACATCACTAGTTGAAGCTGATAAATTGCAAAAACAACTTGTTAAGGTTTGCCGATTTCTCATTTTCGGTGCATGTGATACAATTCTCCTTTCTTTCTTTTTTTTTTCTTTTTTTTTTTTTTTAGATGAGTTTTGTTAAACTTGTAATCTTGATTAGCTTAATATGTAATGCTTATTCATCTTTCAGGAAAAGGATGCATATCGATCTCTAGCAGAAGCAGCAAGTAATTTATATTTTATTATTCACGATTTGCATAAACAGGATCCCATGTATAATTTCAGTGTCAATACTATAATAAATCTATACAACCGTACATTCAACGAAGTTGAGGTAATTTTTTTGTTATATAAAAAAATTTGGAAGAGATTTTAAATCAATTGTTTTCTTTCTGTGTTGGCTGAATAAAACGGTTAGATAGTAGGAAATCGATTCTATCCGATGAATTAAAGTAAATGATTAAAATATAAGAATTTATCCAATTGGACCGATACAAAGCCTTATGGATTGCAATTGCTTATCAAATATATCGGTCTAGGTTCGCTAGATTTAATAGAAGAGACGACTGCTTCGAAATTTTATATCAATATTCTGTTTGTTTGAGTAGTACTTGGATGAATTAGTTATTGCTAACTGACATTAGCAATAGAGATCTGGATAAGTTGAAAATATAAAATTCCCTAAATTTTACAGAGATTTTTAGCTTTATACTTTACCCTTGTAATTTTAGGGAAGTACCATTGTAACGGGACGAATGGAAAAACTACGGGGAATACTCCAGCACACTGTTTATGAACATGTATCACGGGCACTTTTTAAAAAAGATCGTTTGATGTTTTCGATGCGATTTATTCATGGAATATATCCATCTCTTTTTGCACAAAATGTTATTCTTTTATTTGAATATGGAATAAATTTCATCTAAAAGAGTAAAATAACTTGGAATCATTTTTTTTTTCTTTTTTTTTTTTTTTTTCAAAGAAGCCTTTTACGTCTCTTTCAAAGATTTAATGCTACGTAATTCAACATATAATTACATCATCGCCAGATGAACACTAATGTGATGTCCAAGTATTCCTCGATTTTGTAATGTATAAAATTTGATATTCACCAATTAAAGTTACCATGTTTATAAATATATATGTATTTTATATATAAGACATCCAAAGTTTACCAGATGTTTAACTGAAAAAATCAGTCTGATGATAATCGTTTTTCCAGGAATGGGAATTATTCACGGGTTTGATTGTTGATGATGCCACGATTCATCCAATAGAAAAAATTGATTGGATTGATAGTGAACGGAAAGTAGCTGTTGCTAAATTACAGGTTAACTTTGAAGTAACTCCAGGAAGTTTAAATTATTGTAATGAGTACCATATTAAACAGATAATTTATCGTCATAAATGAGTTTTAATTCTTTTTTTGACAAAATTAATTGCGGAAATTGAAGTTTTGCGAAATTTACAGAAATATTTGCCAACATTATTTAACAATCTTCGTTTTACGGATCAAGGACTGTGGAGTGAATTTGCTCGCGCGATAAACTGTGAAACAACATTTCCGCATTCTGTCGATGCAGTTATAACACCGTTCCAGAAATTACTCGTTATTCAGTCTATTAGGCCAGAAAGACTTTATTCTGCTATTATCAACTTTGTTAGTAATGTATTAGGTTTGCTATTAATTCATTATCTATAAACAATTATTACCTGGACTTAATATTTTGAAAACTTCCCAACTTGAATTTCAGGAATTCCATCAATCAACCCATCTCCGATTGATTTGACCTCAATCTACAAATCTGAAAGCAATGAAAATGAGCCAATCATGATATTGATCAGTCCTGGTGGAGATCCTTCACAAGTATTATTTATATATATTCTAATTTCTGTTTTGAAAATATAGAGAAAGGAATTGGAGTACTATTAGTTTATTAAATTTTTAATCATGTTTATGTTCAAAAATTAAAATCTCTCTAGTCTCTTGCACTTTGATTATGGCATCAAATCTAAATTCTGATTAGTTTTTACCAGGTCAGTATAAACTAAATCATGGAGCTAAAATTTTTGAATTGTGCTGATTTACAGATGGAACTTTATACAACTGCATTTGTAAATTTGAATGCATATCTATTAACAATTAAGACACTGAAATTCTATGCATGTAATCTTTGCCCAATTGTAATTGATGAGGAATTTTAGATCCGAATAGTACGATCCTAATTTTTCGATAAAAAATAATAAATTTATGCTGAAGAAGTTACTGTTAAAGGAATTGGAAGAACTGGCTCGAAAACAAATATCTAAAGCAAAATTCTATCAAATTTCAATGGGTCAGGGACAACGACAAGCAGCTCTCGAAGTAATTCGTACATGTGCTGCAAGCGGTGGTTGGGTATGCCTGAAAAATTTACATCTCGCCATCGACGATTTAGCAGCAATCGAGAAAGTATGGAAAAAAGTTTTCAATTTTCACAAATTTCCAACAGTTGGGAAGATTTAACTCATTAAGATGATAATATGTTTTTTGTTTTCAATTTCGTTTTTAATTTCTAGGAAGCCTCAAGAGTTAACTTTTTTTCCTTCTCGAAAAAAAGCTTTTTTTCTTCAGTTCTTCAGTGATTTTTTAACTCAATTTCAGGAATTTTTGTCATCGAAACGAGATCCCAGTTTTCGACTGTGGTTAACGTCTGAATCAAATGAACATTTTTCACCACATCTACTACAAACTTCATTGAAAATTGTTTATGAAGCGCCACCTGGTATCAAGAATAATATGAAAAGGATTTATGCTCAATGGCGACAATCTGAACTTAAGTTCAATGCTATTTGTTTGCAAAGTTTGTTCATGTTAGCTTGGTTGCATGCACTTCTACAGGAGAGAAGATTGTTCATACCTCAGGTGCAACTTTTCATTTAAAATTGAAAAATTTTGTAAAAATTTTGATGGAAAAGAAAACAGTGTTTTTTTGCTTTAAAAATTGCTGAAGTCACTTCATTTAGTATATAATTACAAAGTAGCTTGCTTTTCTAACTTGTTAAGTCGTTAAATATGATTTTAGCAGAAGCAGTTAGAACTATGGTTTAATGATTAACTTTAATATATTTTTTTCACACTGAATTGTACTCAATTAACACTTCTTGTCGATTTTAAATTAAATAACGACCAGGATCTTTATGAATTGTAGTTTGCAGCATGCCATTTACTCTAGATTCATTGAAGATGAATGCAAATGAAGTTCTACTTTAAATTTTATTTCAACTACCTTGTATGAAAGCGACAGCGAACAGCATTGTTAGTCAATTATTGATCCCATATAAAATATCCTTTATGTTAAACAATAGTGATTTCAGGCTTGGTCGAAATTTTATGAATTTAGTAACAGCGATCTACGAGTAGCCAAAAAGTTTGTTGAAAATGTCACGAAAGATGGCAAAAGTAAAATCTTCTGCATTTGAAATTTTTGAATTACTTGACAATAATAGGAATAAACATGGCTCAGTTTTCATTAAATTTAACCTAAATTTTTTTGTTAGAAAGTAGAAATAATAACAGCTGGAGAATATAGAAGTACGGTGTCTTTTAAAATTTTCAGGTGATACAAGTTTTTGATTGTAATGAGATGTTTGGCATTATCTTTCTTTGATGCAACCGATAGATTTGATAGTTGATATCCTAATTTGCTTTCTGTTTTTATCAGGAAGAAATCATGGAAGCATAACGACTCTTCAATCAAATGATTATTGATTCTGACACTAGTTATTCTCTAAATGTCAAAATAAAGTTTTTTTTCAGCTGTTGATTGGGAATTATTATGTGGTTTTCTGCAAACTGTCGCATATGGTGGACGTATTGATAATGATTTCGATATGAACGTTCTGGTTGTTTATTTAAAACGCTATTTTAATCCATCCGTTATTGGCATGAATGGTCCTGAAATCGCGCGCAACATTTCTCTCCCATTTTCGAGCAATATTGCGGTATATTTCCAAGATATATGAAAATGCATCACATTTATTGTTTTTGCCGATTCGTAAGAAAAGAAATTACAGCTAATAAAACCAACAGGACTTGTGAGCATATTAAATCTCTTTTGAATTGATATATATATATATATATATAGTCGGTTTTCATGTTTGAATAAAATCTTCAGCTTTAAAAGGATTTTAATTTTCAGCGGCCCATTAGAAGGACAAATATTTGGATTTGCATAATTGTACATAAATTACTGACGTATCATTAAATTCTTTCGTTTCCCCGAGCTAAAATGTCATTTGTAACATTTTATCCATTATTGTACAGTGATGAAGTAATTTTCAAGATATTTCTGAATGATTTTAAAAATCGTGCAATCTTTTCATTTTTAATTAATAACATTTCTAGTGAGGAGTTGAAAAATTAGAACTTATTATACCTCTTTAACAGGATTATGTTAACATCATTAATACAAATATACCTGAAGAAGATAATCCGGCACTATTTGGTTTACCCTTAAATATAAATACCGCATATGAAATGGCGGAAACGAGTAAAACAATTCGGCAAATACGTAGCATGCAAATTGTTGGTACCACTGAAGTTACGTTTGACAGGTAAAATACTCGTTGTCTGAACAGTATTTTTTTTTTCTTTCAACATTTTTTTTCTTTTTTTTTTTTTTTTTTTATGAAAAACATATTGATTAGACAAGGAAAATTGGTGCCTTTTTCAAATTATACGCAGAATTGTTAGTGAAATAATTTTCCACTAATTCTTTTCAAATGATATTTTAGACGATTTTCATGATGAACTCAGTAAATACAATTTAGTTTCGTCAATTTTGATTTTTCTTTCAACCAATTTTTTTTTATGAAGAAGATATTGATTAGACAAAGAAAAGTTGCTATCTGGATATTGCAATATTTGTAACAAATTAATGAGATGGAATGGATTAAAATGAAAACGAAAATTTTTTAGGAATGTATGGAATAAAGCTTTGAATCCAATTTTAACACTTTGGAAGCGACTCAATTCACAGTCAACATTACACTCGATGAATGTGCCATTGGCACAACATACTGATGATTTGATCCTAGAAATTATTTCTCTGGAATATGTTCATGCAATTATTCTAGTATACATCATTCAAAATTTTTCTGATATTTTAACAGCGACGTGAATTAACAAGAATTAAAACGTGAAAGTTTTTAGGTTCAAAAAGTGCATAAATTCCTGGGTGCAATAAGTAAATGTTTGCGTGGTACTCAGTTGCTCACACCAGAAATTGCTGGTGGTGCACGAGCATTAATGATGCATCAAGTTGGCTTTTTTGTTTTTTTAAGAAGAGAAGAAATTATTTGTTGATTAATTAATATATTGAAATGCTTCCATTTTGTCTACATTTGTTTATAGACACCAGAAGAATGGCAGGAATCATGGAGAGGTCCATCGGATCCAGCTCAATATTTATCAGTTTTAGTACATAAAGCTAAATCAATAGAAGAATTATCACGTATCAATGACAGTCATAAATTATTACATAATCCAATCAAACTTGGCAACATTTTTCGACCTACCGCTTTCTTCAATGCTTTACGGCAGTTAACCGCAAGGTTATGCTAACTTTTTTAAACTGAAATTTAATTTAAATTCGGAATTTTTACTTCTTAATGCAAAAGGAAATGTGTTTCTAAGCAGTTTCAAATTTGCTACACTTGAAATTTAACAAGACATTCTTAATTTCAGGAAAAAGCATATGTCCATGGATGAATTGAAATTGGGAACCGCATGGAATGCTTCATTATTGAAAAATGAAAATATAATGGAAATATCCGGAATCCACATTCAGGGAGCTTTATTTGAAGAGCATATTGTTGAAGCAAAACAAATATCACCTACTGTTACAACGGCTCCAAATTTGTACATTGCCTGGATATCTACTGTAAGTATTGAGCAAAAATAGAATTCAGATGGAAGGTGACAGGAAAATAATCTTCTTTTTTTTTCCGAAAATTGCAAGTTTGAAAAAATATTTTCAGAATGCTGCGGATGTGTATGAAAAAGATAAATCAATATTTGTGCCGCTCTATGCAACACCTGAACGAAATCAGTTGATTGCCGAAGTTCAAATGCCGTGTACCAAAAATCCGGATAAATGGATTGTTGCTTCAGTTGCACTATTTTTATCAAATTAATAGAAAATTAAGTTTTTATGAAATTTAACTGTATGTAAAATTATATTCTGTGAATTAGACAAGAGATTATATCGATAAGCAGATTAGTACTTCCTTAGATGGACTTATTATGATGATCTCAAATAATTTATTGAATTAAAAAAATAAAAAATTTCAATTGAAAGATGAATATACAGGACAAAAATAAAACTAATTCTGGTCGATGACCAACTCAATAGTTCAAAGATTTTAATTTCGGCTGTTCCAATAAACAAATACGGCATGATCCATTTTTTCTGCTCTTTTTTTTTTTTTTTTTTGTCTTAGCAATCCTGAAAATTACCGAATAATTCTATAAATTTGTTGGAATTCCATCAATTATTACATCAACTGAGCTAGAGTTCGTAAAAAAAAAAGAAACGATGACAAATAGGAAATAGCAACTTATACATAAAAATATATTCAACAGACGAAAACAAATATTAGAGTAAAAGTAATTAAAGGATACATGGAGATAATGAGCATCCTGGAATTAATACAATCAGTAATTGGGGTTTTGATATATTGGAAAAATTGAGAGCAAAAGAAAAAATGAAACTAAATTTATTGTCGACTTGGCGAAATAACTCATGCTGGTCAGATCTTCTGATTCTGAAATTGTTCCAAAAGCATCAAATGAACATTTCAAGATAATCATTTACAGCAATATAAGCAAATAACGAATAAATGACTATTAAATTGTTTACAACAATATAAGTAAATAAATATGCGGCTATACATGTTTATTGTGTTGTTTCAGGAAAAATTGCAACAAGTTAAGGCTGTTAAATAAATTTTGAATGAATTTCAAACATGAATAGGGAAAGAACTGAATATGGGATCGATTATGAAAAAGAAAAATAATAAAAGCTTGGTCAAATGTTTCATTATACTGCAAATGTGAAAAATGAATTTACATGAATTGGAGAAATGTCAAGAATAAGTTTTACCATTAATATTAAACGATTTGCAAACCGTCATCAGGAATTTTTATTCCAATTATTTCTGCGGAAAATTACAAAAAACACGTAAGAATATGTTTTTCATAGGAAAAAGAGATGTAATGATTTATTCAACCAAAAAAAGAATTTTTTATTTCGATTTATTGAAATTGACAGAGTTTAAATTACTCCAAAACAAGCACAAATAAAATAAACTTTAAATTCTTACAATTATGATAAATATTTCTTGAAACAAAAAAATAAGACCTTTAGTAATCAATTATGGCTAAACAAATAATGATGAATAAGAAATGAATCGAATAGAATAATTTATCAAAAAAAAAGTCAAAAATTTTAGCGATTTCCACGAAGAAGCTCGTAAGCTTCTGCTCCAAGTGCTTTCCGAAAATGATCCTCTACTGAAAAAGAAAGGGGATTTAATTACTGAAATTGTATATTCAGTGATATTGCACACATTATAATTTGATGCTCGCAAATCCTGTTATATATTGCTTAAATTTATTTGGGTCAGTTTTAAAAAAAAAAAAAGTTTAATTGAAAAGCGAAAAAGATTAAAAAAAAAAAAAAATCAGAAAGATAGCAAATGCTAAAATGCTAATTTAAAAATCTAAACTTGATTTAACATCCATATAGTAATGTCACTAATCAGTATAAAACTAGATTGGAATAGTGTAACGATACCAGTGAATTAATTGCAATAATAATATTCAGCTTTTTATCAGTAAATCATGCTCAAATATTTCGATTTCTATAAATATTTATTCAATCGATCAAAATATAACTCAAAAGCGAAAAGGTTTATTTGCAGAAAAAAGATTTTCAAATAGAAAAAACATTCTATATTTTTGATCATAGAATCTAATTCATTCTTTTTCAAAATTCATTCTTCTCCAGATTTGTTTAAATTAAATTTGCTAAATTTGGAAAGAAAACTTCAAATCTCACTTTCAATTCCGGAATTATTAACAACAATTTGTTGTGGCGAGCTTGCGCTACACGAAGATATGTTACGTAAGCCGATTGTTTGACTGTTTTTACGGTGTAATAATGATCCTGAAAAATTTGATCAGATGTAGGCAAATTTACAAGTTTTTTTTTTTTTTTTTTTTTAAATTTTATAAAATAAGTTGATGGATGAATAATAACATATGGAATAATCTACTTATATGAACTAAATTATCACCGGAAATTTTTTTGTCAACATCAGTTTGAAACGGTGGTGTATAATGAACATAATTTGTTTGCCGTCGTGGCCATTTACCACTAAGCGATCGCCGGAAATGCTCCGAAACATCTGGTTCCGGAGTGGGTCGTGACGTTACTGAAGAGGCTGATCGACGCATATCGGCATTATGTCGGACTTAAAAAAAAAAAAGAAATGTAGTCATAATTTTAAAAATACGATGAATTTTGGAATTTTCTAAAGATAATTATCCATTTTTTATTGAATATTTTTGGAAAAGCCCAAAATGCATTGCAATATATTTTAATAGTTGGGTCAAAAAATCACATCAAGAGAGAAAAAAAAAATTTTTTTTGAACTTCCATATTGAAATTTTTCAATATCCCAAACTGAATGCCATTTGATGATAAATAATGCTATTTCATCTAAACAAACAATGAAGAATAAAAATAGAGCGAAAAAATGTCAGGAGCATTTAATTAATTTTGTTTTAATGTTATTTATTTATTTTTTAATACTTCAATTTTTCCTTTTTTCGTTTTTTTTTTTTTTTTTTCAACTATCAAAATGCCCATGTACAAAAAATTAAATATGAAGGAATTGTATGAAAAAATTTTTTGATCAACTAAATGAGTTCAGAATATTTCGAAGTTTACATTACATGCTGTTAATTTTTTCACATTTAATTTACAAAGATTAAACTATAAAATGCGACATATTGATCGATAACGAATGTGTAACTTTTATCGTTCATTGTTTCGATAAATAAAAATATAGCTATTTTCTACAATTTAAAACAAACCTTTCATTGTTTAGGAAAGTGTCAGAATAAATTTTTAATTTTTTTTTTTTCATTTTTTTGCTCTTTTTTTTTTTGAAAAAAACGTTGAAAAAAAAGTTAACGAAAAAAGGAGTTTTTTGATAATTTCTTTATGTTATGTAACAAAATCACTTGATGCCATTTTATATTTTTATTTTAATTGAAAAATCAAAAAACTGGGAAAGAATGCGATCGACATCATCGACATCACCAATCATCATTATCACCTACCACGATCATCTAATGTTTCAGTAAAATTTTTTATTTCTATTTTTTTATTTTACGAAAGAACATACCAACATTCCTTCTTACATTAATATTAGTTGTCATTGATATCAATCAAAGTTTTCATATACCAGCAAAAATGTTTGTCAACTTGTGAAATTTGAAGGAAAAGAAACGAATGGAAAGTTTTAGCTTTCATTTTGCAAATATTGTAATTTGAAATTCCTATGTAAATAATGCATCTGTATTGCAAATTTTTGGAATAATATCCTACCATTTATTGATTGATTCAATGAATCCCTAATATCCTATTTTAGATAATTGATTGATTTACTCTTTCCTTCCGAATATTTCTTTTATTAATTAATTTTGCAGTGAACATAAAAAGTACAAATTACACATTCCTAGATTTGTTTGGGCGGATAAAGTTCAATAATAATAGCAATGTTTAATGCTCTAAGTGTAATTTGGTGGTGTGAGAAAATACTAGCCGGAAATGGTCTATTATTAGATAGCATTTCCAGAAATGATTCACAGATCTTTCGGTTTTTATGCAAATGATTTAAACAAATAATATATGGACTGTATTGTTTAAAAAAAAAATACATATCAACGATACCAGTGATTGACAGTATCATGAAACTTTTAATTCATTAAAACAACTTTTTTTCTGTTTTTTTTCAATTTTTTTTTTTTAATTAATATGATGGACAAAAAAAAAAAAATATCGAAGAGTGGGATAACGGTAAAACGCAGGAGAGAGGAAAGAAGTAGTAGAAAGGGTAAAAGTAACTTATTTTTTTTGCCGGTTACTTGTCCCGTAGAACACGATCATTTATAACAAAGGTTTGTTTCGATTCTTTAACGACTTTTTTTTCATCAGTCCAGAAAAGAATGAAGTGGTAAAGTTTTTTTGGAGGAAAGATACATCAAAAAGTAAAAATAAAAAAAGCATTGTGACAGTTTGATAGGAAGAAAAAAAAGTAAACAAAAATATATTTCTAAATTCATGCATTAACGAATGGTAAAATGAATAACAAAACTAATATTGGCAAAACTTCTTCCCCTTCTTTTTTCTTTGATTATAAAATAATTTTTTTTACAAAAAAAAGAAAAAAAAGAAACACAACTATTTGTGAAAAAAAGCACTTCTCAAAAAAAATTTTGTACCATAGATAATTTAAAAATAAAATGGAAATTTCACTTTTTCATTACGATATTTTTAAATCGATCCAGTCAATTGATTGGTTTTATTTAGAAAAAGCAATTATCAGAGTAAAATTTGAAATTTAAATTGTTATTGTTTTTTTTTTCTTATTTCAAAAAAAAAAAAAAGAGAAAAGAGAAATGAAAAGATATACCGTAACCATTTCGTATTACGGTTGGCCTAGGCTGAGGTTTATGAACAACTGAACATGACGGTAAACAACGTAATTCACGCTTTTTGAGTGATAAATCCAATGGCTAAAATTAATGTTTTTTTTAAAGGCAATGTTTAATTATTTTTTTTCTTTTCAAAATTTTGATAAATTTTTTTTAGAAAAATGAAATTTCAAAAATTTATAAACGGTACCTTATCATATTGCTCATCATCATCATCATCATCATCATCATCATCATCATCAAGACGTACATCACGAGCTACATCGGTAATTCCAACAACATCAATATCCGTATCATATGGTATAGTATTTAAGTTTACTGTATGACACGGTGGTGGTGGTGGGAGGATAGATGATGAAGTAACGGTACTGGTTACTGGTTGTGATATAATTGTTGATGGTATATAAGATGGTGACATACGAACAGGTATTGTTAGATTACCTAACGGTAGGTTAATTGATAATGTCGGTGGTTGGGTCATTGGACAATTGTATATCGCATTTGATATTGAAACTATTCTTTTTTTTTCTTTCTAAAAATTCCTGAAAAGTTTGTTTTGAAAAATTTTGCAAATTTAAAGTATTGTTTTATTATTAACGCACACGCAAAACTATTTTTAAACATTTTTTCAATTCCAAATTTCAATAAAATTTCAATAATATTTTTAGACAATAAGCATTGTTACATTCAAGCAAATATCATTTATAAAATGACTGGTACGGATTGTTGCTGCATTAATGAATGCTTTCATTTGTAAATTATTTTGATTTTTTCTACAAAAAAAAAAAAAAAAGAAAAAAAAGAAAAGAAAAAGGCAAAAAAATTCCAAATTGTAGAAATTAAAACTGATTTTTCATAACATCCTTTATGTCTGATACAATTCTTATTGATGTAAAAACCAGATGCTTCTATTGATAAAATGATACAGTTATTCCAATGATGTTATATATCACTGAACTGAATGTTATGAATTTTCTTGTAAAAATGATTCATTATCAGCAAAAGCATCACGATTATTAGATTTATCTGTTTATTCGATGAAGAATAATATTCCCGTCAAAAAAAATAAATAAATAACTAAAAATAAAAATAAAAATAAAATATGACGTATAGCTAGATCAAATAATTGAACGGGCACGGAACTATACGGATTGTTCAACTTATTTGATTTAATGGAAAAAATGTTCAATCATTTGATTTAATTCATCTGCTACCTGTTTACACTAGCAGTAATGAAAGCAAAATGTGTCAAAAATGAAGAAAAAGTAAATTTAGGAATTGAATTGAATGAATGTGTATGGTAATTATTTATATGTTTCAGGTAATTTGTTTAAAAACTTAATACTGAATGCATTATTCTGATTGTTTATCAACTTTTTTTTTTTTTTGCATTATAGTTAAGAACTAAATTTCGATCATCACCATATCTAGACGTTAAACATTCATTTAAATGATTGTTGGTTTGAAAATGTTGGAAAGTTTAAGTTTTAATTAATCTTTTGAAATTGTTTTATATTTCATGTTGTACTTTTCTTCCACAAAATTTTCCCTTATAAATCAAGTATTTGAAAAATTCGAAAAATTGTGCTGGAGTTTTGCTCTTTGCTCATCAATTTTCGAAATTTACAAAATTTCTTTCGAAAAAAGAAAAACAGACGGATGGAAATTGAAATAAGCAAAAAAAAAAAAAAAAAAGAAAGAGAAGAAATAATATAATCTTGCTAAGAATCTAAGTTTGGATCATACATTTTAAAAAACATGGATAAAACTAGTAATTTGACAGAGAGTTGGAAGAATGGAATGTGATATGAAGGGAATGAACTGGATTAACGAAGGAGTAATTTAAAATAGAATGAAGAAGAATTAGAATAAAAGCAGATAAATGGTAATGATATGTGAGATTTTTGCTTGATGCTGATAGATGAGATTTTCACAACCTAAGCAACAGTAAATAATTCGAAATGAATAAAGTTCATTGGGAATGAGATGGGAAAAAATGGGAAATTACAAGTTTATCGTTGACAATTATCATAAACAAAATGAATATCCGTTCAGCAGGGTGAAAGGTTAAGATTAAACGGATATTGCTTGAAATTTTGCCGGAAACAGAAAAGCATGAATCTCTTCCTCTCCCTCTCTCTCTCTTCCTCGGAGAATCGTTGACACCAAATGATAGATGCCATGAACTGAAATGAAATGGATTGATAGACAGACGGATAGATGGCATTTTGGCATTTTGCGGAGAAAACGAAAGACGAGAGAAGAGCTGGCCGGCCCGCCGGTTGGATGGAAGGAAGGAATGCGGGCCGCGAATTGTCGTCGTTGCAAAACTGGAATTTGCAAATTTGAAGTATTTGAACGTTTGTAGTCTTTGTGCCATCGTTCTTGCCCATGTCGTTTTCACAACAATCATTCCAAACTTCCAAACTTCCACCCCCCGCTTCTTCCTTCACTTCCGATCCCGGCTATAATTCCTTCTTTCCTCCCCTCTTTCCTCCTCCTCTTCCTGCTCCTCCTCCTGCTCCTATTACTTCACTCCCTGATGTCCAAACTATACTGTATTCCATCCTGTTTGTTCCATGATATTAATTAAAATGGATGAGATATATGGTGTAGAGGGAAATGGGAACAGGATAAGATGGATACATCTCTATCAACCCGATCGAAGAAATCAGCAATAAATTAACAATGTCAATTTATCTATTCTATTCTTATACATAGAACTTTTTTTCTTCCTTTCATGTTGGACAAATTTGAGAAATTTGTTTAATAAAGAAAAAAAAAAAGCAGAAAATGAAATCAACAATAAAAAAGAGCAGTGATTAAAGTGAATTATAATTATATTTGCAAAAAAAAAATTTTTTTTTCATCAATTATAGTTAATTACTTCCTTTTTTTTTTTTTTTTCAAGAGAGAATATAGTAATAATATCTATAGAATTGGTGATAGCATTTCCTGTGAAAAGCATCTATTTGATATTAGTCAATTAAGTATAAAGGGATTTTTAGCTAATTACAAATTATTCGTCTTTCATCAGTTATCGTTTTTTATTTTGATTTTTAAATTCTTGATCTTTTAAATTTTACTTACTTTCTAATATTTTATGATTATTAACATAAATGGCTGATTCAAATAATACGATTGTCTCGTTTTTTTTTTCCTTTTTTTGGCATAATTTCATAATTATCAACTTATTCCAATAAAATTATAAACAGTGAAGATAGTAATATCGTTAATGATTTATTTATGATGATAAATCATTACATTAGAAGATGCGACGATAACAGATATCGTAAAATGTGATAGAAAATGAAGGAATGAATGGATATTATCCTTTCAACATTGTCAACACCTTTTGGAATGAGAACGACCTTTAAAAGAAGGAAAAAAAAACAATAATAATATGAAACAATATACAATCGTTCATCTATATCATACAAACTGATTAGTATTAAATGTCCAGATTTACCTTTTCGGGCACGTATGAATTGCAAAAGAAGAAAATCCCGGGCCGCAAAATTCGAATATATTTTTGATCAGATAGGAAGATGCTAGAATAGAGATACTATTTTTACTTTTTTAATGAACAGATTAAATTCTATGAATTTTAAGAGGAAAAAAGAAAAGTAAAAAGGGTCAAATTTAACGGATTATGTTCAAAGAAATTTAATAGGAAATAAAGAAGATCAAATTTACGAAATAATTCTAATATTTCAAAATAAAGGAATTATAAATAAAATGTATATAATAGAAAGGAAATATTAACTAAGTCGACACTTCATATATTTGATGCATTATTTGCAATTAGTTTAATAGCAAAGCAAACTGCGTAAAACATGAATGAACATGTGCATGTTCACGTCGCGGATATTTTTTTACGTATACATAAATATAAATGCAAATATAAGTATATATATTATAAAACTTTGCTTTTATATACGACATGCTTAAATTAACAATTTTACTTCAACTGGTAGTTTATTTACACGCTTTATTTGATAGTAGCCATAGTGAACGTAACCATCATAAAACTTTTGCGTAGTACGAATTTGCTGTATGTAGATCCACAAATACAGACAGATAGAAACACTCACTTATCATGTCGTTATCATGACAATCAGTTAATACCACTCACAGCAATAACCATCAAAATTAGGGCAACTTTAGTGCTTATGACGAATATTGGCTCGCGTCCTATCATTATTGCATATCAAAATTGCATTACGATGAACCATAAGATGAGGATGTTGAATGATTGATTTGGAGAAATATATAAAAATATTGTTTGGATAATTTATCAAATATTTTTACAACAAAAGTTTTCAAACTACACCAAATATAAATCAAAACTAAAACTGAGAAAAATGATGAAAATCCTGCCTCTTTTTACGATTCTTTTAAAATATTGATCCATGTGTACCAAAATTTTCAGAACTTCTTATCCATACGAGAGTGATCATTTGAAATTTAAGCTTATTAGAATACTAACATTTTTAATGTATCCTTTGTACAACTACCATCAAGATATATTCTAAACCAACAATTTAGATGCCCTATTATACATCCCTCTGATCAATTATTGTGAATTTTATTTTTAAACATGAAAATTTAAATAATGCACACTAGTACTAATTTATTCATTAATAAAAAATATCATAGAAATTGATATGAACAGTAGTGATAATTATTATTCGTTCGTATCATTACCATTTAGTTTGACGTAATAATAAATTAATATAGTTTAATCGTTAAAACTTTTAAATGATAATTGAAATTGTTTGCAAAAAAAAAGAAAAGGGATTGAACAGGCGCTATAAGTTAGGAGAAAACAAGAAGCGATTTTGCTCTTTTTATCGGTAGATTTAGGTGCAGCACTTTGAAGAATGCTTGGAATGACATTCTCAACCAACTAATCATTCCTGGACTGATATATATATATTGATAGCGATTGCACGGGTGAGAATCGAGCAAACGGTAGTATTTCTGCCCCTTCCCCCGCCTGTTACATTTCCTCGGTACTATTATCCTTCTACGTTTGATCGTCTTTTCTTCATAACTCTTTCCTGTATTCTTCTTTCCTTGTCCTTGTCAATATCGAAAAATAGGCGAGAGAGAGTAAAAAAAAAGGTTGGAATATGAGAAATTCGTAAAATTCAAAAAATTTTTTGATTTATAAATTATAAAATCAAGTCTGTTTGCTCGCATTTTTTTTATTTTTTTAATAATTTTTCTCGTTATTCTTCCGATATTTATCAACTCTGCTATATGCTTTTTGAAGTTTCGATCTTATTTATAATTTTGAATAAATTTTTATCCTCCTAATTTAATTCTACATCAAAAAAAAAAATGAATAATTTAATAGAATAATTAACAACTATATTTCACAATTCTCGTCATTAAATAATTAAATGAAATTAATATATAAATATATTGGTAGTGAAAAGAAAAATAATAATGGGAAGATTGAAATTTTAAATAATTTTTAACAAGATGATAATTAGGATTCACTTACATTCATCCTGTTTTCTTGCTCCAACAATTAAAATTTAAAATGACAATTTTGATTTCATTCACATATTAAAATTTAAAATTTCTAAACAGAAATTTTTGCCAATGAGTAATTATTGCATGTCTCATCAGAGAATATAAAAGATTAAATTTTCAGCAATTATATTCAATATTACTTTCAAATTTTGTACTCAACAGTGAACATTGGTAATTTGATTTATATTGCTTTTCGTATTTTCATCATTTTGTCGGATTTGCCATTTTCGTTGAATTTGAATAAATAATTTTCAGTTTTCTACCTATCATTTTAGGGACAAAAAAAAAAAAAAAAAAAAAAACCTGACGCTTATCACTTCAAATGCATCATCAAGTGCTGGTGAATTAACTATTCGTTGATATTATCAACTGAAAAAGATGTAAAAAAAAAAAAAATACAAGGGGTTTTTGTTAGAAATAAGTTTGTTCTCGCAGTAAAAATTTGCCTAATAAAAACATTTTGTTAAGTTTTTAATGTCCAGTATATTCTTTGGTGTTGGGTTTTGGCTCCTGATTTTACGCCAAAAGTATAAAATAAAATTTATTTATTAAAATATTGATCTTATATCTTCCAAAAATTTCATTTTCCTTTTTCCCTTACCTTATCTTCCTTTATCAATCTTCACATTATCACTATTTTCAACTTACCAGTTTTTTTGTTTCCGCTATAAAAATAATACAAATCAATGTTATTTGTTAGTTTTTCTTGTAACAATCGGTGACAAATTGTCCTCGCCACTAATTCTTCTTAATTATCAAAAGTCATAAAGCACACGAAATTTGTGAAATTCAAGTAGAAAAAGTTTGAAAAAAAGTAAGCTTAGAAAATTCTATTTTGAAAATAAATTTTTTCGTTTAATATCTTATACTTATGCTACTTCAATTGTTGAAATTTATTTTCTGGCGATGTACTTGAAGGTTATGCAAATAACATTGCATAGATTATGAAAAGAAAAATATATCATCTCTTTCGGAAAAATTTAATAATTTAAAAATTATCTTTCGAAATATTGTAAAAGAAGAAATATCAAATTCCTCATATTTAAATTTTAATTCTCAGTAATTACAGGATGAGAAATTAATTATATATTCTTTCCGGTTCACCATTTCTTCTCTAATGATAGGAAAAAATGATGAACCAAAAAAAACTAATATTATTTACCGCTATGAAATCCAATTGTAGCATTTCAGATTTCACGGTACTGATACAATGATTATCAATATGAAATGAAAAGCCAAGTTCACTAAGAAAAAAAAAAACCATAAGTTTTTCGAAAAGTTAAATATGAAGAAATGATTTGATCTCTTTTAATTAAATCCAGAACCAAAATACTTACTCTTCGAGATGACTCATCTCTCGAATGAAATTGTCTACATTTACTACTTGAGATGGCGAATTTGTAGACCTGAGAAAGTGGCATAACTTTTTCCGCAGAAGATGAGATAAGAATTTATTTATTGTCATCGAATATCTTCTAAGTTTAAAATATTTTCTTTGAAGAAATTCAGACAGTTAACATTTTCAAATAAAAGTAAAGTATTTGTTAGATATTCGTAAGAAAAAGCAAATTGCACTGAGTGGAACAAAAAGATTGGGAGAGATGAATTTAAATTTTGCAAAAAAATGAAATAACCGACCAGCTCACTCGTACTATTATTTTCCCGAATTCTTATTCAATTTTAATCATTTCGTGAAATTCCAGGATTTTGAATCGATTAGTATCTCAACCATTTTATAGCATTTCCATATGCATAAATATAATTATAAACAAGATAGACAGATATCATGAACTGATTTCAGAATTAATAAATACACTTATCGATAAATAAAATAATATGCAGACATACACACTTTACTTGCTATAAAAGCTGATACTCTTTTACAGAACGGAGGAAACGGAAAAGTATAAATTTGAAAAATTAGATTTGAAAAATTTTAAGAAGCAAAATTAAATTTAGAAAAGTTTTGAAGGAGATGCAAAAAAAACGATCAGGCAACAGTTGAAACCAAAAAAAGCGAGTAAAAGTTGAATGGTAAAAAAAAAGATGGAAAGGCAATAAATATACTCAGTGATTATTTTTTAGTACGCAAAATTGATCAGTGATAAGTGATGGAATTCAAAATGATGAAGAATAAAAATATTTTTTTTTCTTTTTAATTTAAAAGTAAATTACGGCAAACTTTCGTTTTTCGGTCAATTTTTATTTAAAATTATATTTACAACCTATTCATCAATCTTATATTAAAATCAATCTTTTATAGAATTTCTCGGTCAAAAAAAAAAGAAAAAAAATAAAAAAAGTTTAATGTTAAAGTCAGCTATTGCATTCCTTTTTTCCTCTTTTTCATTCAAATTTATGGCGTCATCATGTCTTTCCCAGTTTTCATTATTTGGCAATTCTGGATTTTTCTTTTTCTTGTTTGATTCATTCATCTCATTATATGAAAATTTTCCTCCTTTTTTTTTCATAAAAATGACGGTATCGGTAATATTCTTAATTTTTAGCAGCAGATGATTGCTTGAAGATTTCTGCAAATCTAGGATCTAAATTTAGCAATGTTACTAATTTTATGCATGAAATTTGATGGCCGAAAATTGAATTATTTGAATTGTATAAATCAGACATTTTTTTTTTTTTAACATTGAGAGGTTAAAATCTCGATAACCTTGGCATGATTGAATGAAACTGGTTAATAATGGCTGTCATTATGGCTCATTTTCGATAGTCCAATAATAGTATTCGGTATGCAATTACTGCATAATCTAATGTTTTACTTTTTTGAATAATTGATAAAGTCTGATAATTTTTGATTCCAAATTACCAAAAAATCATATTCGAATTCACGGTATTGTCAGATGCAAAAAATCACCTACAATTACCGAAATACTTTATAATTTTACGGCTGCAAACTGTTTTTTTTTTATTCCGGAAAAATTTTTAATTTGGAAAAGAAATGAATTCCTTGAATTGATATTCAGAATTCCTCAGTTATTAACCTGAAATGACCGATAGTATAACTGGAATGAAGCCTTTTCAAATTAACCTGGTATTTAGTTTTTAGACATAATTGTCTTTTCTTCTTTGTAATAATTCGTAAAATAATAGTTTGTTAATGTTTAACTATTTCTTTTCGTCAACTGTCTTTTGCTTTCACGTGTTTTATATTTATTTCCAGTAGCAAGCGTGATTACGTGCTATTTTTGGCTATCCATCAAGTAATGCCTAAGAAAAATTTTAGCAAGTTCTATTTTTGTTTTTATTTTTTTGGAATTTCATGCATTATTTACATTGTCACGTCATTTCTAGCCACACATATACTTCGTCGAATTCTGGTCGTCATGAATTTAATAGCTGTAATCGGACAAATGTGCGGACCCGAGTAAATAACATTTCCATTAACCCGCAGAAAATTTTTTCAACAAACTTTACTCGAAAATGGATAATCTTGCGAGCTTGACAGAAGTAATTAATTGAAAAGACTTGTTTTTCTTTTTCTTCCTTCTTTTTTTTTTTTTCAAAATAATTTAAAATTGACAATTTCATTTTTGCAAGAAAATTTTTCATATTTGTACGAACAGGAAGTAGTTTATCAACCAATATCGTTTTATTGCAAAAACGATAATTGATGATCCTTCTTCACACAGAGTTGTTTAGAAAAATCAAATTCTTGAATCTTGAATTCATTTTTTTCCTCTGAAAACAATATAAACAACAAAAATTTTCATATAAAAAATCACATAAATTTAAAGATTATTTTCTTTTTCAAACAAATGTAAACTATTGTAAAATATATAATTTAAAATCGTTTTCATTTTTAAACCTATGCAAGTTATTGTAAAATAATTAAAAATTAAATTAAGTTCTCTTCTTAACAACCAATTAATACAATATAATAATAGAAATAGATATGTTAATTTTATAATAGCACACTTATAATTTGTTAGTAAATATATTCGCAAATCAAACAATCAAGAATTTTAATAACTTGAAGTGGAGATTTCCGGAAAATTGATGGAAAATAATTTGTGAAGAATATAAGTGGAATGTAGGTTATAAAAATCTTTTCTTAGAAATCGTTTTTATCTTCTTGAGATCGTATCGATATTTGTCCTTGAGCGATGAGCCGATTGAAGTGCTGTTGCATGGCAAAGAGGACGGAAAGTGACATAAAAAGATGTGACACTTGAAGTGGATCATCTATCCGTTTGTTTATCCATTCATTCATTCATTATTCAATCACTCGCTCATTCGCTAATCCATTCATTCATTGCCTATCACTTCATTTTTCCATTCATTCATCTTCTCAATCATTTTGTTTTTTTACCTCCAGAAGAGAAAGGCATTTCAAAAAGTCATTTATCACTATTAACTACTGCAATTCCTACTAATTTTCCTCTCATTTTTCCTTTTTTTTCTTCTACTTTGCAAGTTACTTTGCCTTATTTCCGGATGAAATAACCGGAACAGTAAATGATTTGTCAAAGATAAAAGAAATGAAAGAAACTTGAACATGAAGTTAAAAGCTCGAACTTCGAATGAAAGTACTCTTCAACATTGATCATCATGCGAGAAACAAGACAGAAGAGGAAAATTTGGATAAATTTCACCGTAAGATAGCGCAAAAGTAAGCGACTAAGTAGGATTTTTGATCCAAATATCGCGATCATTTTGCATAATATAAGAAAGTGCTTTGAGTGGGATTATCCTGAAAAATTGCAAAAAAATGTTAAAAAAAAAAAAAAAAAAAAAAGAAAAAGGGAAGATTTAGAGCAAATCAACGGTGAATTATTTGAAGGCAAATTATCAAAGACGAATTCGAACGGGCAATTACCTTTAACTTATTGTCTTGATAATCCGGAAGTGTTTTCATTTTTTCCAGAAAATATACTTTACGTATTACTACAAAAAATATGCCAAAAGTTTGACCGTTTGTAATAAATTTGTTTTAGTTGAATCAATTTTTGCAAAATAAGTCGAAAATTTAATATGAAAATGAAAAGAATATAAAATAAGTGCAATCAAGATGGCATTTATAGGCTAAAATAATATCCTTTTTGCTCAGCAAAATCAGATAGATTACAAATAAGCAGAAAAGGTAAGTAGAAAAGAAAAAGTTTTACATTCATGAAATTGTCGTCGTAACAAATTAAACTGTGACTGATCGAAATGTTCCAAACAAAATGTTTCAATGATCCAATATCCAAATTGTACAAATAGCGACCCGCTATAAGTCATCAAGAATAATATATAACAGATGGTGTTTAACATCATCCGTTAGTCGAGAATAAGTCGGGAATGATTTTCTGAAATAATTGATTACTGGAATTGAATAAACAGTTTTGTTTGGGTGAAGAAAAAAAGAAAGAAAAAAAATAAATGCATTGAGACTAGACCCATTCGCTTATTTCTTGTATGAGCTTATGTCCCCTGAAAATGAGTCATATAAATGTTATTGATTGGAATTTAAAAACAGGATATCAAAAACTAATTAACGATAATTTGTTTTCGACTGTTAGATATTCATTTCTTATTATCACATCAACAAAAATCTAATCTAGCAGGCATAAATGATAATTTCTGATATCCCATTTAATAATTCTTTCTTCAAATGATCGAGATGGCCCATCAAATGTACTCTAAAAATGAATCATGTGAATGTTACTGAATGAAATTTTAAGTAAAGTATTTTATTAGACGTTAATTAACATTGTAACTAAATTGTCATACTAATTATTATTGCTATTTAGCAATGTTGAATATTAAAAAAATGGCAAAATCGAATAAAAAAATCCTAACAAATTATGCAATAACCAAAAAAATGAATAATTTATAAAACAAATTAATTAATTTTTTGCATGATTTTGTAATAGCTGTTAGAGGTGGAATTGAGAGGAAAGAAACGCCAGTTTTAATAATAAATAATAACAACTGCATGATGGATAATTAGTTTACTAAGTGTTAATATCAAATCAATAACTATAACTTTGAAACATTTGTTTATAATACATACTACGGATGGAATAAACAACATCTATTATTATTACTAAAAACGAAAAAAAAAAAAAGAAAACACGAAGAAAATTTCGTAAATTCTAATCTGAAACAAGAGATCCATAATTTGCAAAGTAATATTTTATTCGTTATGATAACATAAAATTTCATAATTTTTGAATATTCATGTTTTGGTTATTTGGTCAAAATCAATTAATGTAAGAAATTGTATTTTTCCTCGCGAAATTATTCTTTAAGTTTTGTAGTAAAGCAAGCAATTGAATCCAGAAATTACAATCGTTTCCAAGAAATTATGATCATCCCCAGAAAAATTATGATTTTTCTCGAGAAATCATTCGCTAAAATTTGTCGTAAAACAAATAGTTAAATTCAAAAATCAGATTATCGCCTAGAAGATTTTGGTGATCCTTGGGAAATTATTCCTTAAAAGTTTGTGTTAAAACGAATAATTAAGTTCAAAAATTATGACCACCTCCGGAAAGTTATGACCAACATCAGAGAAATTATTCGTCAAAATTTGTCGCAGAAATGGTTTGCTAAACTGTAAATTAAATTATCATGATTTTTTTAAATCCTCTTTGCATGAAAAATAAAAACGTAGCAGGAAAAAAAAGAGGGAAGGAATTGATTTTAAAAAAGAAAACAACTAATTAGTAATTTTAAAAATAATGGAAAATGCACGAAATATGAATGGATGTAAGAATGGGAAAACTTATTGAATTCAACTAATGGAAATGATGTCTCGACTGAGGCTGCACATCAATACTTTTTTTTTTTAAATAGCTATTTTTAGGCAATCCATATTCAATCAACCAATAACCCATCAACCATCAGCGAAGAAAATTTAACCGGTCTGAAATTCGTCCTACCTTTCCTCAACATAATAACTTTTTTCTTCGTTCCATTTCTCTTCCTCCCCTTCTGTACGAATCACGTGACAAATGTGTGATATTGGAAATCAAATTTTTAATAGAAAAAAAGAAAAAAACAAAATGACAGGTGGAATTATTCACAGCATTTTTTTCATTTCTTCGTTTTAATTATCTGAGGCATATTTTTTGCTTTTGTTTTTGTTTCTTCCTGCTTTTTAATTAAAAAAAATTAAAATGAATTAATAGAATTGAATTTTTACAAATTTCCCTCAAAGATTATTTAATTGTATAAATTTCATCTAATGGTTTGATAATTTGGATGATTTTTATATAGTCTGATGATGATGTTTGAAAAGTATTTAGCAAAAGGAATACATAATTCATTTATTTACAATGAATGAATTGGTTGTTTTTCAGCTTTTCAACACTATCCATCAATTTTTCAAGCAAAATAAAAATCTATTTTTATAAATTTTTATAAATACCAACTTCTCATTGGGGAAGAAACACATGCAAACACACGCGTAGTAATATTTTTTATCACTTAAAATACTACTGACGAAACTAAAAGTATATAAGAAATTTTTAAAACCTGACAAATATCATTTATTTTTCAAGTAAATCAAATCTTTTTTGCTATGATACGGTAACATAAAAAATTGGCGATAAAGATTAGAATAGCGAAGAAATAAATGATAACGTGAAAAAAAAAAAAAAGTAAGCGATTAAAGTTAAAATAACGAAGGATCAAACGATAACGCAAAAAAAAAAATGATAAATGTTAAAGGTAACGAGGGATCAAATGATGATGTAAAAAAATAAAAGATAAAAATCAAATATACAGAAAGATTAAACGATAAGAGAAGCAATAAAATGACCACTCGAAAAAAAAGAAAATAAATAAATACGCCTTTGGCGATATTTCTTAAAATCGAAGAACTTGTTTGTTCGATCATTTGTACCATTATCAACTTTTATTAAATATGCTTTTTAATTTCGTTTCATTCCTTATCTTCAAATTTAGTTATTTCTTCATTTCTATTTATAATACTTGATTTTTCAAATTTTTAATTTTTTTTATTCATTTTTCTCTGTATTCTGTCCATTCATCCTTTGCATGTATTTTGTTGTTATTGAAATCATATATATTAAAGAAATGCTTCACGGCTTAGTCAAAAAAATGATTATAATTTCATTTTGGTAGCAAAAATTTACAAATTCAAGAGTTTTAAATTCAATTTCTCATCATTTCCAATTTGTTCCTATTTCTTAACCAATATTTCGTCCCACAACAGTACGATTTCTCAGCACAACAAGGAATATTACTATTGAGCACATCTTTCTTTAATAACCTATTTTCTTACCAGCATTATATCGGAAATGCAAATTTTTTCTTTGTTCATTTTTTTCTTTTATATTTTCTGATATATCTAGCAAGTTTCATTTTTTTTTTAAACAATACCCTATTTTTTATTTGTTTGACTAATTTTTTTAGGGATAATATAATTAATAATAATTCATGGACTATCTATCTTCTTTCAAGGACAAGTTCTTCAATTCTTTCCTTTTTGTCTTTAAAAATATTCCTAAATTGCTATTCAAAATATGATGTTATTAGTAACTGATGAATTACCAATTAAATTCAGATTTTAGTTAAAATAATACTTTCAGGTTTGCAATTATAAATTTTTGTTGGAATTATAAAGTTCGAAAATTCTACTGTAACAATCCTCTATTCATTTAGTTTTAAATTGCTAATATAAACTCATACTATACTCGTTTTCTTTCTTGATAGATCAAACATTTTTCCTAGCTTCCGTTTCCTCGAAGTTTTATTTTGTTAACATGAATTTTATTGCACCTTGTTAGATGTCAACAAATCGAAGCTTTTTCTGATCTCGAACAGCATGAATTTTCGTGTTGCTATCATTTCATTCGCTTATAATGATGATGATAACAGTAATGATAATTGTAGTGATGACAATGTCTGATGATGACCGTTAAAAATGATATTGATTGATAATATTGCTGTTGTTTAACACCATATAATCCTTTTGTTTGATCAAATTGCTCTTCTCATTGCTTTTCACATGGATAAAAAGCAATCGAGAGATGAGAAGGAGAATTTTACAATCTTACAATCTCGGTTCATAGCTTCTTGCTCGGATATGAAAACAAATCCTGTGTTTCTTCATAGCTTAAACATCTATCCTCAAAACTCTCGTATCGCCAACTATTAGTCGAAAGTTTGAAACACAGATACAATTCGAATAATATAACATTCAGAACGATGAAAGTGATCAGTGAAGCACTTTGAAAATTTAACATTTTTCACTTTTTCATCCGAAAATCTTTCGTCTTTTCCTTGTCTTCTTCGTCTTCCACTTCTATTCTTTTCTTTTATTTTCAGCTTATCATCCAACTAATCACAGGATAATTGCTTTAAACTTGAACTATTCTTTATTTACTTCATTTTCCAATCTTTCTTTTTTTATAACTTTATTTCATTTTATTGTTACGCAATTTTTCTCCTGTTTCTCTTCTATGAAACCTATCACGTGGAAGCTTTAAACAAAATTAATGCATTTGTTGATTTTGCAATACTTTTCACTTTATTTACTTTATTTTTCAATATTTTTAATTAAAGTTCCAATGATTTCGATTTTTTATAACTCAAAAATTTTCAGATGTCAATAAATCATATTTTGATTACGAGACAAAATATTCCGCATAAATTATTTGCATATTCGCTTTTTCGGAAATTTCAATTTCTATTTCTTTTTTTTTTTATTGCAAATGGATAAGCAATTTACTGTTGCCTTTAGAAAGCTGATACCAAAAAAGTAAAGAATGATAATTTGATGCCAAAAGATCCATAAATGCGACAAAAAAAATTGCACAAAGTTGATTATTCATTTATCATTCAAATGTTTTGCCTTATCTGTATAGCTTTTAATGCTTGGTTTCTTTTCTTTATTTACTTAGAAATTTTGATATTTCACTTTTATTTTTGTTTTTTCTTCTTTATTTGCTTATTTTTCTGAGAACAAACTTCTCTGCTTTTGCTTGCTGTATTTTGAAAAATGTAAAGTGAACGAAAAATGAAATTTGGGATTAAAATCATCGTTAAAATCATGTCTCATACCATATGGTAACGGATTTAAAAGTCTAAGAAAAACTATCGTTTTGAATTTTGTTACATTTTAAATATGCAAATTTCGGAACAAAATTTCGCTCAAATCCATTAAATTCAGGAATAATTCATTTTTTTCAAATATTCAGGAATAATTTTTTTTAAATACCTAATTTCAAGTTTATATCTCTAATTTTAAAAATTATAATTTATTTTTTGATTAATTTTCATCGTTAACGTGAATTTTTTAATATTTTGAGCGTTAAATGAATTTATTTGTAAGATTAGGGAAATATTGATGATTGTTATAGTATCAACTTGAATACAACTGAACTATCCGAGTTTAATAGATGCAATAAAATTTCAGCATTCCTCCTTTATTTAGGTCAATGTTATCGGACCTGGAATCTGCAAGAGGTTTGTTAATTTTATTCTATTTCAAGATTAATCTTAATAAGAGAAATAAAAATTCCCATTCTATTTCAAGATTAATCTTAACAAGAGAAATAAAAATAAAAAAAAAAATGACAATAACAAAAATTCTCATATTTTAATCAGTTATGTTGACCAGCGTCCTATAAAGTTCAATCAAGTTTTAATATAATACGTTGTGGAGAATTTCAAAATTCTCGACAAGAAATAAAACAGATATATCTATTATATACGATAGCTTTAAATTAATTTATAATTTGTAGCTAAATTACATTTCCTGAAAAAGTTGAATAAATGATAACGCGTCATTAGTAATATATTCATCTTACAAGTTGTCCTTATTTTTAATTGAATCAAATTTTTTAAGCGTTTACTTATTGTATATTACGTAACGCCCGTAAATTACATGATGATTGAAATCCATTAAGTTCCTAGTTTGATTTCAGGCTGTTGCCCTTGGCCAAATTCTTTCATCATTTTTAAAATTAAAATGGAATTAAAATCATTTTGTTTCGAGGTCCGGGTTTTGTTAATCTATAATCGATAGGAAATTGAGCGGAAACATTCTTTCAATCATTTGCTTTACAGCCTACATAAAAAACGAAAAATTCCAGTAGTTCATTGATTATTTCAATAAATTTCAATGTTTGTCGGGAAAAAATTCTGTAATTTTGTACCGTTAGATTATATATAAATAAGAAACTCTGATCCCATCATATTCGTAGTCACCCATAAAATTATTCGTCAACATCTTCACGAAATTTATTTTTCAAAATCAAAAAAAAGATTTTTTCGATTTTGAAAAAAAAAAAATTTTTTCGATTTTGGAAAATAAATTTCGTGAAGATGTTGACGAATAATTTTATGGGTAACTGTGAATATGATGGGATCAGAGTTTCTTATTTATATATAATCTAACGGTGTCGAAATTTTGGCACTTAAATAATCGCAAAAGAATTTAGTAATCCTCAAAAGTATTATTTCGTTGGACATAGAAGAAATTTATGCATACATTTTAAAATTATACATGATATAGATAATGAGACTTTCTTTCAGTACATTTTGTTAAGTTATTTTAGCAGTATTTATTTGCAAAAGCTAAAATTTGATGAACTAAATTTCTGTTGTACTGAACAGTTGTCATTGTCATTTATCTGTTTCACAATTTCCGATTCAACTCGTCTTTTTTTTTTTTCATCTTTTCTTTTCTTCTTTCTTTTTATCGTGCATATTTGTTGGATTATTTTTAGTTTCCTCATAAACTACCTGAATTATTCAAATATGCATTAGGAAATACTAATATTTTCGAATTATAACATTTTAAAATAATAGAGATATTCAAAGTTATATTTTGACCTTCAAAAAGCATTAATGAAATTTATTAGAAATGTAAGCAATCACTTAAGTATTATGGTAACTTTAAAAAATTCATAATTGAATTATTCAGAATAATAAGTACTAGTTTTGGTATTCATAATGAATGAATTAGGTATTTTCATTTTTGGTAAATAATATAGTGACAAAAAAAGGAAGAAAAAATATTATTATCATCATTATTATTTATGTTTATTAATGAATTACTAAGCTAATCTTTCAATTTTTTTTCAAATTATATTTTTTGCTTCAAAATTTCAGCAAGAATTCCGACTAAACTTTATTGCAATATATTTCATTATTGTATTTTATTATAATGTCAATAAAATATAATGTATATATCATAATATATAATATGATTCAAACATAGTAACATTCAGGCGTCCAAAGTTTGTCTATAATGAGATTAAGGGGATAGATAGAAAGAGAGAGAGAGAATGAGTGAGAAAGAGAAAGAGAAAGAGGGAGAGAGGAGAGAGAGAAGGAAAAAAAAAACTTGAAGAAAATGATTTCAGTCGGCATGTGGTTTGTTTTGAAAAATAAAAGCGAAAAGTGGATGAAGAAGAAAAGAACAGGAAAAAGGTTTCGAAAAACGTTTCGATATTTTTCAGCTGTTGCTTCAACGTCTCAGTTTGCCCACCCACAAATCTCTTTCGTACCCATGTTCCTCCAACTTCAAGTATCGCAAATCTCACCTGCTACTCCTCATGCTCCAATTTCCTCCTAACTTTCGGTCTCAATTCCCTTCAAACTTTTTACCCTATCATATATTTTTTTTCACTAAATCACCGTTTTGTTGCTATCAATAGTTTTGAAAAATTATATTAGCTACGAAACTTCAATAACATCATTACTAACAAAAAGTCTATCTAGCTATAGTCTTTTCCTTCTCTTCCTTTTTTTTTTTTTAATTCTTCTCTCTTTTACCTCTTTTCTTCCCTCCTACCTTCCTTCTAATTACATAAATAATGTTAGATGGTAAAGATAGACTTAGTTTTATTTGCTATCAGCCATTCTGATGCAAATAAATTAGACTGAAATATGTTTGCAAATATTAGGTTGAATTTTTTTGAAGAATTAATTTTAAAATTGAAATGAAAAATGCTTGAAAAAAATTAGAATAAAAAGTTAAATTGGAAAAACTCAAGTTTTTTTTTCTCAAGTATAATCATTTTCCGATAGAGATGAAAAAAGATGCAAAAGTTTTAGTAATCTTAAACAATGTTTGAGATGATAAATAAATCACTAAGATGATAATTTAGAATTTTCGTGACATGCATTAGATAAAAAAATTGAAGACTAGAAAATCCTACTCTTTCAAAAATGATACATTTTTAACTTTCCTGTTTATTTGTGTGAAGAAATCAGAAATTAGGTTTCTGACATTTTTAAGCCGCAGTGAAGCATTCTTCGTTCGAAAAAATTTCTTCTTCTTTATCATTTTAATTTATTTTTAGGAAGATGCCAAAGTGGTCCTTGGATTTGATTAATAAATTCCAGCGGTCCTTATAATTCACCTTTTACTCGGAAATGACTTGTTTTTTTTCTTTTTTTTTTCTTAGCAGAATACAATCATTCTTCATTCTCGATAAATCATCCATCACAAAGCTAGCGTGTGTTAGAATTTCTTCAAATCCATTAGTTACAAATAAAAATTTTAGAAGCGATATCCAAGAATTGTTCTCCTCGAATCATTTTAAGATTTGATTTTTACGAATTCAGAAATCGCTGCATTGAATTGAAAAAAAAAAAAAAAAAGGTCGCTAATCGGATTTATTTTGTGACAAAAAGGACGAAAATAGAAAAATTAAATTAATTTCTAATAATTCTATTGAAACTTTATTCAATCCAATTGTATAATATGTAAATTATGTGAAAGCTTTCAAAATTTTTGAACGTTTAAACATTTCATTAAAATTATAACGTTTAAGATGAATTCTGATTATGTGGTAACCGCGGAACAGTGAGCTTCGACTAAATTCATCAATGATTGTGGAAAACAGCGTTAGTTATGTTCCTTAATTCCACACTTCCAAAATTAGTAAATCCATTCCAAATATTATGACAATATGCAATCGATGGTCATCAATCATCCAAAATGTACGCACTTTTTATCCAGATAGCTAATTAGGAGGCGAAAAGTTTATTTTAAATTTAAATCCTTCATTTTTTCTTTATTTAGTCAAGATAAATTTTAATTCTATCATTTTGGTGAAATTAAACTTCCATCATATTTGTTTATTGTCATAATTGTTTCAAATGAAGTGCATGAAATATATAAAGTTGGAACATTTATTTAACTGTATGAAAAAATAGAAGTAAAAAAAAAAAAAAAAAAAAAGATTTATTGCAATAAAGTTCAAACGAAATTTTTGCTAAAATTTATAATAAAAAATATAGTTTGAAGAAAGAATTTAAAAAAATAGCATAGAACTTCTCATTAATTTTTTTATTTATATAATTTATCCTTGAAATATTTCCCTTTTTATATACAAAATTTACTATTTGTCATTTTCTCATCAGCAATAGTTGTTCACTCGCTTCTTTCTTTTTTTTTTTTCTTTTTTCACAGTATTTTTACTTATATTACTTACTTACAGTAGTAAGAGCTTTATTGTAGTATCAATTTCAGTAATAGGCTAAATGATTTTCAATGAATTGCTTACAATAGACCAATTTTTTTGGGTAAACTATACAATAAGCCAATTTTTTACAGTAAATACAAAGTAAACCAATTTTTTTTTTTTTTATTGATGCAATTCTTGAAATATTTTTCTAGTTATGTAAAGTTTTTATTTTTTACTTTCTCATTAGTAACAGTAATTTACGCACAACTTTCTTTTTTTTTTTTCTTTACAATATTCTTGCCTGTATTACTTATATTCGGTAGTTAATAGTTTTTTTTTTTTTTTTTTTTAAATTATATACTGCAACAAATTAAGCATTAGATATAAATTTGTGATTTTGAGAACTATGCATCGGAAGGATAAACTTGATGAAGTCTAATATTCACATTTCTTTTTTTTTTTCATTTTCTCTTTTCTCCAGTATTATCTAAATAATGGAGAAAGAAATGATGGAAAGCGGGTGGAAGAAAGAAGGATTAAGATAACAAGGAATATTTTGATTTCTTTTATAACGAAGACTGCGATTTCCAATGATAACTTCTTCTATTACTAATGTTAGCGATAATATTAAAGATTATGGATGAAATTGTGCTGATATGACAATAGATTGCATGATTAGCAGATAATTGCATTAATCATCATAGATAAATGATAATCACATTGCCAGAAAAAGATTCTAATCAATTGGTTTCATATAATGCTTCTTCCTTACTGACACGACCTAATCATTTAAAATTGAACGAAGTGTAAGAAAAATTAATAAATGAACAGATAAATAAATTATATCATTTATTAAGTCTATTGAACATATTGATTTTTTACCAATTTGTATTGCAACAAAAATTTTTCTTGGCATAGATGAAACTTTTGGAACATATGCTTCGTTGCAATTCGACAGCCTCCTTTCTTTTTTTTTTGATACTGTAATAAAATTGAAAGATCAGACTTCGTTAGTAAATTTTATCGATCCAACACATATTTTGTTTCCTCTTTTCTCGTTTCAAGTTACTTGATTTTAAAATTAATTTCGACATCTTTTTATTTTGATGTTGGAACAAATTCAGAATATTGAACACGAGTGTAACCTTCTAAATAGACACGAACTCTCGAGATCACAAAAATACGAATTACAACGTTTCATCGATCAAAATTCCCATCTATTACGTTCACCAAGTTCACAAGGTAGGTCTAATTTTCCTTTTGAATTTCCAATTTTCAAAGTAGATTTACTTAAATACTATGGAAATACACATTTAGTAAATTTCAATTAATTATCTTCACTTTTTTCAATGCTCTCTTATAAACTTTATAGCTTACAAGCATTATTTATATGATAATTTTTGGAAAATATTTTTTTTTAAAGTAATTTATTTTAATTTTCAAAAATTTTTTTATTTCTTTCTTTTCCGACAATTTTGTCGATGTATAAAGTTTAAGCTGCAAAATTATTAAGTTTTTGCTTTTAGTTATTTCTATTTGTCAACTATATTAGATGGCATATCCTTGCATGACATAATAGTCGATTGATTTTATGAAAAAATGAATAAATTTTGAACTTATTTATCAATAAATGCAGCTATGCTTATCTTTACCTATGACACAAAAATGATGATAACAATAATCGTCAATGAAATTGGCTTGATTAGCATTAACTTGGGAATTTTTTTGGATTTTAAAAAGCCTAGAGTTGGAAAATTTTAAATGCTAACAGTTGATGACGGATAAATATTGAAATTAAATTAGACTCAAATTTTATTATTATTATATATGGAATCAAAGTTTTCCGTCTTTTTTCTTTTTTTTTTTTTTTTTTCAACAGGAACAGGTGACTCATCAACTTGGGCAAAAGATAAAGAAGGAGAGCGATCTAACGCCTATCAGCATAGCGACGGAACGTTATCAGCATTATCCGTATCTCCTAACAGAGGGTAAGCCTGATGTGTAATTCTGTTTACCGTTTAGGCACCAAACTTCACATTTCTTCAGTTCATCTCATATCAAAGGCTTTCGATTACTAGTGTTCATTAATGTTTCATTTGAATTAATTAAGATAGAAATTCCATTCAATCTAATAGAAATCTCGTTGATTTTATGGAAATTTTGTTCATTTCAATATAAATTTCGTTGTACATCATTGGAATGTTTTTTTTTTCTTTTAAGTTTCGCATTCTTCCGCGAGTTTTTTTTTTCTTTCTTCCGATCAGATGATGATTTTAAGCAAAAGTATCGTAGTTTTTCAAAGATTTTAAACAATGGATTAAAGAGAAATGCATTTAATAAGTCTTCCGAACAAATGAAACACAAAGCTATATATGATCTGAAATCGTTTCTATTGCCGGATGATTACAAACACTTTATATGATCTGGATTTTGTTAAAATTATTAATTATCAATGATTGTATATATGTTTTGTCAACTCCTCTTTTTTTTAAAGTCGAAAGGAAGTAAAGTGGTCAGACGACGTATCTCAGTTGGCACCAACAATCCGCCGAACATCGTCGTTATCACCAAACTGGTCTACACCGAGTAATCATCTAAAAAACTCGAACAGTTTCGACGATTTTTATAATTTGTATAATAGCTACAACAGCAATAAAAATAAGAACAATAATAGCTACGACAGCAATAAAAATACGAGTGATAATAGAAATAATAACGATAATATTAACACTATGTCAAGTTATGGAAGTACTGGATATATGAATCGAGGTCGTGATAATCAATTCTCGACAAACAGTCCAACTAACAATTATCAGTCATACGGAAAGCATCCGGTATATTTTTATATTTTCTAAAATTTGAATATTTTCCGTACTTTCAAATTTACTTTATTTGCCACCAAACATTTACCAATTAAATGTATCAATAAATGAAATTAAAGATAATTGATTCAGATCACACAGTATTGGGATTAAAATTTTGCAGGATGATTATAACCGGTATGAAACAGCACGTTCTCGAAGTCATGCATCACAACGGCAACGAGAAGAAGACGAAAGGAGTCGATTTTTTGGATATGGTGATCGACCAGGTTCGGGAGTAGAATTCATGCCAACAAAATGGCATGGTGGCGAGGCAAGTATTTTCAAGATCATCACTATAAGAAAAAAAGTCTCGAACGGATAGGGCTGAACTTTTATTCTAGTTTCATCCGTTTTGTAACTAGGAAAATAAACTTTTTTTTTAAATAACTTTCTTTCTCTTCTTAGATTATTACCGATCCGGGACATTTGCCTCGCTCACTAAAGCCGCGTCGTTTGTATTATTCACCAATTGGTGACGGTGTTGTCGCTGCGGATGGTGTCGAATTAAAACGTGTCCCGAAAGATTTGTCGCCGAAAATTACGGTGATACATAACAGAACCTTGGACAGAGGTGAACCTGGCCATGCTGGTTATAACATCTATACTCGAACAATGACTCATGGTATTTATTACCTTTACAGTATCAAAGATTTGAATAGTAAATTATTGTATTCTTCAAATTTCTCTGTTAGCACCAAATTTCATTAATTTCGTTGCTATCTTTGTAATTAACGCTTACCTTGATAAATAAATTTGTTTTCGTTTTTCCTACTTATTTTAATTAATAGGAATAGAATTGCAAAAATTTTTTTTTAACAGTTTATTGAAGTTTTATTTGTGGAGAATGTTTAAATCCTTTGATATCAGATATACGTAAATTTTTATGTATAAATTCAATCAATAAATATGATATTCATTTCTTTCTTCTTCTTTAATCGCTATATCATCCTTATCCGAAAATTTTAAGTATTTTCAATTGAATAAGAAAGTTTAAATTTAGGAAATGATGGAAGTGATATGGGTGGAAGTGGACGTGATTCACGTCTGACAGGCGGTATATCACCAGGTCTTTTTTTTTTCGTCGTAAAATTTTCAAGGTTTATATCCAATACAGAATTTCAGAGTAGAAAAAATTGTATTCGGCATCAACGCATCGTTTTTCATTACTATTATTTATTAAAGCTATCACAATTTTTTGGCTAACTTTTGAGGTCACTTAAAAAAAGAAAAGAAATTGGAGTTGGCTACCTAATCAAATTATGGAACACTTTTGTAAAATTAAGAATGGAAGTATAAATTTTAGGTAGCGATTTGTATGGACAACAAAGTGGTACTAGTCCCGGTATGAGTTATGGTGGACGAGAACCGGATTACAAAGGAGGAGCGGGAGGAACAGGAGAACAAAGACCAGGAAGTGGCGGTGGTTACGCTACTCGTAGTGGAGGAGGTAATACTCCGTTCGGACACGGGAAAGATTATTCAAGTGATGCTGGATCTGGTGGTACCGGATATCCAGGTGGTCGAAGTTTTTATACCAGTAATTATGAAATTTTCACCTAAATTTTTAAATCTACCACATTTTTCAGCAATATTACAATTCTGTATGCTGTGTTTTAAGAACTTTTTTGCACACGGTAGAAATGGCACATTTTTATTGTTTTGTCAAAGTAGTATAGATAGTACCAGAGGACAAGGTGTGCCAAAAGGCTACGATATCGAATCACCTAAACCAGGTGTAGATGGATATGGTACAGGAATGCGTGGTGTGGATAGTTATGGTTCTGGACCGCGAGGTTCGGATCTTTATGGTACCAAGTCACCAAATTACCGTTACCATTCACCAACTTCAACTTATCCTTATTCGTCAGCTTATCACGATCTACATAATACACATGGTTTTACACAGTCTGATCCATTTTTGAGTGCATCTAGAGGTTTGCATTTAGAAACTTTATAGCATGAAAAATGGCGAACGAAATAAAAAGCAGACATTATATGAATTTTACCTCTCCTGAAAATTAAAAATTTGAATGTGTTTCCAACCTCTTATTTTTGTTTAATCTTAAAAATTTCAGTAAAAATTATTACTCTTGAAATCATTTTGCTTAAATCCAGTCTAATCGATGTTTTTTAATTTAAAGATGCAATAGACAGAATTAAATTTCTTTAAAAAAGTAATAACAATTATTCCAATTTCCAATCAAATGTCTTCTTTTTATTATAGAATAGATTTGATCCTGTCAAATTTGCATGCATCAGATTCTAACATATCCGATTCAGTGATTTTTTGAATCCTTAGAAAATAATTATTTCGACGTAGTTTTGCTTTAGTTTGTTGAACATACTTCAGAGTACACTGTAGAATAATAGTTGTTGTGCATTTTGTTCGTTTCTCTCTTTCTTTTGTGCCTTTTCCTGAATTCTCCTCATCCTGAATTTGTAAAATTTGTGAATTGGTGGTTTTGACACGAGTGGATTGTAATTTTTGTTTCTTTTTGTTGAATATTTTGGTTGGTTAAAGGTCGTTCTCAGAGTGTTGACCTACTAAACGGACCCGACAATTATGGTGATTACGGATTTAAAAACAATGGTCGCTTAAGCGGTATGTTAGCCAGACGAAATGTTGATGCATTAAACAACTAATTTTGTTTTTGCTTTTTTTTTCTTTTTTTTTTTTATAGGTAAAAGTGAGCGAAAAATTGCAAAATATATTTCCTTTGCAGTATTTCTAATATTTTTTTGCAAATGCCATGGATAACAGGTTGTAAATTGCAGATGGGCCTACAGTACATGAATCAGTCAAAACAGAACGGTACCACAAGTTTGATGTGACTAAAGATTATTTGATAACAAATCCACGTGAACTAATTCATCAGTATGCAACCACAACTCCAATTTCTATTTTAGAAATACCTGAAACATCATCACGTACGGTCAAGAAAATGTATTCATCAACAACCGAAGAAAAGTAAGACTTCAGAAATTTGTAAAGAAGTATTTTTTTGTCTTAAAAATAAGATGATGCGAACAATTGGAAGCATTTGTGGAATAAATGCTGTAAATAATTTGATCTCGGTAATGAGTATCCATGAAATTTAAATGATTTCGAAGTATGGCTAAGTATATATTGTGGAAGTTTATAAGTAAATTGAAGACTAGATAAGGTCTAAAACAAAGAAGTATACTGGAACTATTAACCTAAGCATGGATGAATTAAGCTTAATAATTTTTGACAGCTCATATATTAAGCTTCTTTTAGAAAATTCATTTATAGAATTGGGATGATCGGATGATCACAGTAATTTAGTAATATTTATTTTTAGATTTGATCAAATGTAAGCTATAATTTCCAAGTTTTTCATCTAAAATAAAGGAAATAATTTGATTTTCAGATATGTACCTTATCCACCGTATAAAGGTTCCAGCGCTGCTGTTCATCCAAACAATTTCGCTCGCCAAATAAGAAATGAAGGTAAATTTTTTTTGTTAATTTTTTTCCGCAAACAACTGTTCAACAACTGTTCCTTTTTCAACATCCTATTTAATTCGTTTTGAAAATTTATTATATGACCGAAACTTGCATGTTTTATCAAAAGAAGAAAAGCAAATGATTAGTTTTAAATCAAAAAAAAAAAAAGAATCTAAATTAGATGCATGTAAGTCCAATGCTACAACAATTATCATTCAGTTAAGTTCAAACTTTTAGAATATCAATTCATTTTTATAAAGGCAAAAATTTTGTAGGGTTAACCGAATCACAGCGTGAAGCAAACAGGCATCAAAATCCTCTGACTTCCGATAGTCCAGAAGTTACGCAAAAAATTTCGGAAATACGTAGAGAAACAAGCCGAACAGCGCCAACAAATAAAGAAATTGATAATCTGACTGAAAAAATGATGTCTAACTTGCAGAGCGGACAAGCAATACCATTGCATTACTAAATTATTCATCAAGTTAAAAGACTTAACCTTTGGCCTTTTTTCATATTCATCGATACATCACAAAGGTATGGACATAATATCACAACATTCATCTATAAAGCTGGAATATGTAAGACATATTTTGAAAATAAAATAAATACAAAAAACCATATTATTTGAAAAGATTGACGCGTATTTAATGGTTTGGTAACTTAAAATATGTATTTTTTTTTTTTTTCAGAATATCGAGAACTTTTTATTTCCTGTTTTTCTAATGAATAGTAATTCTGGGCTTGTTCTTTTTTTTTTTTTCTTTATTTTTGTCAAAAATAAACATGTCATCGATATGTAGTATTATTTTCAGTCAAAATTTCCAGCTTTAAAAAATCAATGTTTGTAATGAATTTCAAAAACTTATGTAACGTTTCGAGTAATCTATATTTTCATTTATTTTTCATTCTCACAATGTAATACTATTTTTAAATTGATTTATATATTTTCATTGATACTTCCATTGGTTTTTATTCTTATTGTCGAAGAAATGAATGATTCTAATATTTTTTTTCCAACTCTTCCGCAAAAAAAAAAAACAAAAAAAAGCCGAAACCAAATTTGAGTTATGCTTTCTCATACAATTATCGGTTAATTTGAAAGTAACTTTGCTCTCTTCTGTAATCTATGAAAAATTATCTCATTTTTGAGTTACTATAAAATTCAATATTATAGTGTGCAAATGAAAATTTGGTCCGTTGTATTACTTTTTGTATGGATAAGTTTCAAATCAACATGCAAAATGGATATCTTCTCGTACTTTTTTAAAGTAAGTATAGCAGAAGTAAATTAATTAGTCGGAATTTTTGAATTTTCTTTTAATTTTGAGACAATTTTCTATTCCACTTTCAAATAAAAGAATGATTTTACTTCCGAAATAGAAACGATTTAATTTGTTGCTATTTTTTTTCTTTTTTTTAACCTTCGAAAATTTAAAGAGGCAAATTCATTCAGATCGTATTACGCGATATTGACTTAAACTTGCTATGGGTAAGTGATTACCTTCGAACTAAAGCAATAAAAGCATTATTCAATTCTATTGCAATTTTTTCACACCATTGATTTTTTTTAATTCCAAATTTAATATGTTGCCAATTAGATCCAATTCAATGCAATTAAATATTTAAAGCAATAAATAAATTAAAATTTGATGCGACAAAAATAGAAAGCTTACCTAACGATGAATTTGAATCATTCCATTCTTGTAACAATATGATATATTCATCGTTGATCGTATTGAATACAAATTGGTCAAGAAAATTATGCTTGGAAAATTGAAACATTTGAAATTTGCCGAAGAAGTCCGCAGTTTTCCCAGAGTTTGAAAGGCCAGTAGGAATGGAATTATTTACCTACGTGCCTAACAAACTCAGGAAAAACATTCTTGGGCTTTCACTTAATTGCATAAAAAGCATTTATTGCTTCTAGCCATCTCCAAATTAAAATATCGCAATAAATAATTGTACATTACAATATTGTTCTATAAATTATACAGACAATAAAAGTTTTTTTTTTTCTTTTGCTGCAAATAATACTAGTTTTCTCCACCTCTAAAATATATGAATTAGAATTTTAGTCCAAAAATAATGTAATATATTCGGAAAGTTAAGTGTTACTAATCCAGGACACTTCTAACAAAATCCAATATAATCGCATCATATTATATCATTTTTTTAATGAAAAACAATACAAAACAGATCAAAAATAAAAAATATTTCCATTTGTTGAAAGAAGCTACGATGTAAAATAAAATGGTTGCTGCTAGAAATATGCTTTCTGCTATGATACCATTGATGTAGGAAAGAATGAAAAGACAAATTTTTTTTAATTTTTTCTTTTTTTTTTTTTGAAACAAAATTATTTTATAGCAAAACTACATTTGTATCATTTTCAGCGGAAGAACGATAAGAAGCATTTTTGAATCTAAATTGTATTGTTGCACATCTTATGGAATTGGCATAAGAAAACTTTCCTTCTTTTTTTTTCTCTTTACATATATATATATATATATATATATATATATATATATATATATATATATATATATATATATATATATATAAATATAAATATTAGGAAGAAAAGAAAGTGAATGGAATGATTCAGGATTGAGCCATTTTGAATCAGCAAACCAATGCTGTTGACGCATTTCAGTTTGCATCCATTTTCTCGTCCTTCTGTATGCTTCCAAAATGATCGGCGGTTTGATTTTGATCGAGTAGGATTCAAATGGTTGCTTCCAGGAAAAAAAAATTGTGCAATTGCATTCGTTAAATGAATTGAATTATTGAAAATTTTGGCCTTTATTCTTCCTTTTATTCTTTCTTGTTCTTTTTTTTTTTTGTTTTTCTGTTTTTTTCTTCTTTTTTTTTACATTTACTTTCTTTTTTTATTTTTGTTTTTTGATATCAACATTTCTCGAAATATAACGCATCATAATTTCTTGAGACATAACACATCAGTCATATTTCCTTCTTTTTTTTGCGAAAATGCAAAAATATTAGCACACCCTCTATGCATCACTATAAATAATAAGCTCATCTATAGAAAGAAACAAACAAATAAATAAAAAACACACACGGAGATACACATGCGCATATATTACCATAAATAGAACTAAATTATCACTTTCTTCTTTCTTTGATTGGAAGGCAAATTGAAATGAAGTAAAAATTTTTCATATCATTGAAAAATCCATTATTGAAAACCTGATAAAATTCGTCATGAAAGATTTTTATAATAATAAATAAATATAAATATAATATACATTATTATAAATTAAAGAGGAGGAAAAAATGAAGCAATAATATTATCCATTCTATTGTAATGATTTGTTTTAAGATAATAGAAACAATAATTTTGAAAGTTTTTTTACCAATTCAACAATTTTTTGCCAGTAATTAAAATAACGTTTTCTGTTGAAATAAGTGAAATTAAAATGTGCGATCTTTCCTAAATTTGAAACTTTTTTCGCTTCCTTTTAATTTTGCTTACGTTTGTTTTTTTTTCTTTTTTTTTCTTCAACTCATTTCAATCATTTTCGTCATTATCAGCATCAACCGAACGTTTATTGATAATAATCTCTCATATCTGCATAATGCTGGCATAAATTTCTTACATCTTGATGTATGAAACGTTTAAACGTATTAAGGTGTATCAACCTTTTTATGAATGTGTTAATATTTCGGAACTTCTTAAACGTTTAAAATATTTCATCCATTCCCTTTATGTTGCCTTTTTTGAAGGAGCAGATTGAAATTAATGGTGGAAAGAAAATGAAGAACATACATCATTCCGTCATTTACCTCTCCTACCAACCTCCTGACCTCGATAGAACTTTCTTATCTCTCTCTTGGTATTAAAGTGTTCAAAATTAGATTTTCAATAACCCAGTGATAAAACAGTAAAACAATGCAAGAATGGAAGGAAAAGGGAACGGAATTTGTTGCTTTGTCAATCGTCAACAACAAGAATATCATTAAATTATATGTGTTTTATCACTGAATTAATTTTTGTAATTAATTTTAAATTAAAAAAACCCACTTCATTTTAATTGCTTTTTATCATTTCAAATGTTATTAGTTCAATTATTCTTTCACTGACTTTTTTTCCCTTTTTTTATCATTAAAATCAATCAATCACTTTTTTTTTTTTTGAAAAAATGCAGAAAGCATAAAAGTATGGCAATGTCAAAAAAAAAAAATTGTTTTATCAAATCTATTTTACAAAAAATGAAAAAAAAATTGTAATGGAAACTTGCTTGGAAAAATTTTGCAATTCAAGATTTCGTAACTTTTCGACCACTCGTACTTACATACATCATACGGTAAAGTATTTTTAATCCTTACTTTTGTTTATGCACTTGTTTGATTAATTATAAGTTATTTTCAACAAATGATAACATCTTTGCTATTAGCATAACCTCTTAAAATGCTAAATTAATATTTGTTGTGGAAACAATTTTTGAAATGTCGATTTTTTCGTTAAATTTCAATTTCAAAATAATTTTTTAACATATCTAATGTATTCTGATGATAGTAGCTACTAACTTCTTTCAGATGTGAACTGAAATGTTTTTTAGTTTGAATAACATATGGTTCGCAACAAATTACATATGGTATCTAAGTCAATGCTACTTCAAAAGAAAAAATTATGAGTGGCATACGGAATCAAATTTTGCGAAAAAAAACAACAGATTATTCCATTTCGATATAATTCTTTATTATTCATAATATTAATTGGGAATATAAAGAAGCAGAAATTAAGTTAAATTAATCAAATTAATTTAATAAAAATCATGCTTTTTGACGCAAAAAATTATCATACCGTGCAAACAACGAATGAATAAACAGATATTCAAGCATAAATGAAAACCCTCAACATATTATATGCTTTTTTTCCGAAGTAAACTTCCTTTTTAAATATCATTCTACGTGGGTAAAATTTTTGTACGTCGAAATCACCAAATGAATGAAAAAGATTGAAGTGTTTCAAATGATGTCATGTATGAGACTAAGATGCATAAAAATACATTTCTATAAATATTTCAAATTATTTAATTATGCAATGAATATTTTGCAGCCAATTCTTTTTTCTCGAAAATTTTATGAATAATATCATGTCTAATATCAGTAATTAATGTCTTAGTATTTAATGTACCCAAACATATATTATTGCAATATTTCGATTTAAATAATAAATGGGTAAGAACATATGTTTTTTAAATCTATTAGCAATATAGTAGAATTGAAACTACCGAGTTTATTTGATTATAAAGTAAGGTTTTTTTTTTTCTCAAATACTGCATGACACTTTTTTTCTTCCTATTTCCGATTTTCTGCATTTTTTTTTCTGAGGAATCCTTTTCACTTTTTGCAAAGGTGTGAATATTGCACTGAATTCCCAAATGTTACCTATTACGCATTTCATTTCTTTTCTTACATTGCAATTCAAATTGTGTCTTTAAAATTATTGTAAATACACAAGGATATCGGAATATATATTAGATTAAAGGTTAATGTTTCGAAGTATCATAAATTTTTTTCGAAGAATTTAAGGGATGGCATAATAAATATGACGAATGTAGAATTTCAAACAGTGCTTATAATCCCATTACTTGATATCGACTTAATAATGTTACGTATGTAATATTTCATCTGCACCATTTTTGGAATGTTTAACATATCTTGATATTAATTTTAATCCAGGTTTCCTATCAATATGTTCGTAATGTGAAAGCATTCTTCGATATTCTACACGCTTACAAATGCTCATCATGTCTTGTTCTAATTTCACTGATGAAGTCACATCATTTCCCGTCTGTCCACGCGTTCTGAATGCTTAGTAACTAGTGAAGGCTTGGTATTCATAAGCATTAATATTTTTGGATAAAAAGATTGTGCAAGTAACATAGAATCATTTCACACGAATTTCGGATAAATTTTGAAGCATGAATTTTGCAAGTTAATCTTTATTTTGATATTGAAAAAATCTTTCAACTGCATTTTGGAGCAAAATTCAGAGATTTCTGCACTTGCCGTGAATAAGTAAACATATGAATAATAAACATGACGGATTGAAACAAACAAAAATGACTAATAAATTCCTAAACAGATTAATAGCTATAAATTTCACATGATTGGAGAATGAGAATTCTCCCATCTTTTAAATTACTATTTGTTGTTAACAGCAATTCTACAAGCTGATTGGATAATCAAAGTCTGTAGTAATAAATAATAAGATTGATGCTTGATCACGGGAGATCGAAAGATTCACTGAAGGTATTTTAAAAATAGAAAATGATGTAGCACCGACGGTTTCTACATTACTAGTTGCTAAATTTACTAAGTCACGTAAAGCTCCATCCAAGAATGTATCCAAATCAGCAATGTCTTCTATTGTTCTCGTCACTTCACGAATTAAAACTCCAGCATATCTTTAAAAATGAGAAATTATAATTTAGGATTTATATCAATTTTACAGTCATTAAGAGATTAGCAATGAAATACTTAATGCTTACCTTTGTGGAATATTTGAAGATTTGGCAGGCTTTGCGCTAATATTAAATTTCGAACTATTGTTCACTCTGATACCAGAATGTGAGGCAGGCGAAGTAGTCGATTTCATATCATCAAATGCACCAAGCTGTAAGCTAATTTCGCGTTCCGAAATCATCTTTGCTAGACGCTCACGGTCAACAACTTTTTTTCGGAAACATTTAATCACCTTTTTGTAATTCGACTGTGGCGGTTTTTTGATGGAGTCATCTGTATGTTCCCTGAAAGTTCATATACACATTAATCCATTGTTCTTATGAAAACCTCACTTTTCTTTAGAAGAAAAATGATAAATGCGAAGTCTATTGATAAATGCGAAGTCTATTGTTCCATCTATTTTTGCAAATACAAAAAAACTTTCTTATGCCTTGAAATGTATACTTCTGACATGAGAAAACTGACAGCTTAGCACTTCATTTCTTATAGAATGGTACTCGACATTGGAATATAATATAATTACTTGTCATGAAAAATAAGAATCACTAAACATGTGAAGACCAACCGGATGTGCAACGGCTGTAAGTGTAATGCAACTTTATCGGAAAATTTGGGTACGCGCAAAATGCGAGCTGCGTCCAATAATCCTACTCGAGACGTTGACCGCATGTCGTCATTCTGATGAAAAGAATCGGGGGGACTTAATATGTGAGAACCATCGGTTTTCTGAATGGAACATTAGTTCGAATTCCCAGCATTTTTTTTTTTTTTTTTTTGTTTAAATGAGGATTTATAAAAAGAAGCAAGAAAGCTGTTATAGTAATTTAAAATTAGGCAAAATGTGCAGATGGAACAATCGATAATCTGATCAGCAGATGAACTATGCGAATTGTTTCAAAAGTTTGCCATTCTGAATCTTTTTCAAAAATCATACATTAGTTTTTTCTAGCATGCAATCATGATAGTTGCCACAAATGGGACTAATAAACAATTTAAGTAGTAAATTTAGAGATATAAAAATACTGCTGGAACCCACCAGTAATGCTTTTAGGGTACATAACGCACCCATTACAACAGCAAACAAAGCACCTTCCTGGACAACCATGACGGATTTGAAGTCGAAAACAGCATTGTATTTTGTATTTCCGCTTCGCATTTCACCCATTAATTTATTGTAAAGTTCGTACTCCAAAAATGGTAGTGACTGAAGATAAAAATTGTGAAAGATATTCCACTTGAAACTTTTTTTGACAACCAAAATCACAGAATCTATTGAAAAAATTACATGAATAATAGTATAAGCCAACTGATCGTCGCTTTCTGAAGAATTCACTTCACGCTTAACATAAATTTGCAATGGTCGAACGGTATCATATAGATAATCTGATGCAGGTAATGAACAATTGCTCAGGATGATATGAGGGCAAACTGCATCACTAAAAAAGAAAAATCACTGAGAGATTTTCCTAGATATATTGAACAGTATTAAAGTCAATTAAAGATAGAAGAAAATAGATGAAAAATACTCAGAATTTTTTCCAAACTTAATAAATTATTAGCAACTGAAGCAGCATAAAGACTAGCAGATGAATTAAAAGGATTAAAAGGATAGAATGTTACAGTATCTATTGGAAAAGTTCCTCGGATATGTTAGGGACGAGCAGGAACTGAATGTCCAGTAGTATTGGTAAATTTAGCTGAATAAGATAAAAGTGGAAAAGTTTTCGAAAGTAAACATACTGTGATTTGCAACAGGAACATAGATTAACGTTTTTATTGGGCAATGCATAACCAGTAAAATACGCAGCATGGAATATAGTACAATCCGGAATATGTTCAGTTCCTGTTAAAATCAGAGATACAGCAGTCCCTGTAGAACTCAACAATGCTAATTTCTTACATATGCTAATTTGTTCAGTATAGCCAATGATTAAATTACAGTGTAAGTTCAGTGCTTGACGAATAAGTTCGGTCTTCAAATCATCCCACCATCTGAAATAAAAGATGCAATGTAGTAAAGAAATAAAAATTTCATTCTATATTCAATATATGTCATTATAATGCGTGGAACTGATAACACGTCGATAAAAAGTGGATAGGTTTACTGTAAGGAGAATCAACAGCTCAAATCAACAGCTTTTTTTCACATCTACCATTTATTAGACTATCAGTGGTTCAAAAAAGTAAAAACATAAAAAACTTCCATAAATACGTTCTGATGCACTTCTATAATATCTAACTATTATTACCATTCCAAAACAGCAATGAAGTTTCTAGATTGCATTTCTTAGCTGAATACCATAAAGCAAAACTTTTTTCTGGTCGCAACAGCATCATTGTCATTTGTCAGCATCTGAGCAGAACGAGCGCACACGACAACACCACATTTATAACTGTATATTTTCGGTAAAACCTTCAATGATAATACATGTTGCATTATTCTTTCATCAGCCGCAGCTTTTCCATCCGTTTGCGACAACCTGACTGCTGTTCCAAAAGCTCGAAATGTAATCAGTTCGGTAGCATCATTTTCGATATCAACAAATTCATGATACCTTAAATTAATAACAGATGAGGAACATTTCTGACAAATTTTTCTACTCGCAGTTAGTAAATGACAGTTTCATAAATAGAGATAAAATTAATCTTTTACCCAAGCACTGCATTCGATCCAAGAGAATGCGCTTTCTGTGCAATATTCCTAGCTAATTCGCGCAACGATTTCCGAATTATGCTTTGTCGAGCCTCATTTGAAGCACGTGGCGAACGAATTCGGTCAATCCATTCGTATTCCGGATCAGTTACGGTAGAAATGTCGGAAACCAATCCAATAATATCGTCAATTAACAATGTTGAGATGGTACTTGCTTAAATTCTATCGGTATATTTCGGTATAATAAAAGAATAAATATATTAAAGCAAAATAAAAAATAATAACTCATTCACAGGATTTTTGACAAGCATTTTACATCCAAATTAAAGAAACCTAGGAGACTCAGCTTTCCAGCATTATCTAATGCAACTTTAAGAAGTTATCAATGTTAAGCTATCTTCAAAGAGATGAGAAGTTGCACAATAACAAATAAACAAGTCTTTCAAAACTAATTCGAATGAGCTCGGCAATGCAATGAATAAGCAAGCGACGAACGGCGAACGATGATGGCTAATAAAATAATTTTCATAAGATTTACACTGCTTTTAAATTAGGTCTAACGTGACATACTTCGCATACAACCTACCTGAAATTATGCGCACATATCCGTAATCACTTGATAATAGCAACTTAAGCGAGATGGATATCTGAATCTCACCCCTTATTCCTGCAAATATAAGGTAGAAAAAAAGTGGTACATAATAAGACTCTCTAAACTCCAAAAAATTATGTCAAGGAAAAAAACAAAATAAATAAAAATAAAACAGGGATAAACTTACCGTAAACCGAATCATAAATTGGCAGCCAATTTGTGAATTCCATACTATTACTATCAGCTTTGCTGAATCGTATTTTAGAAACCAACAAACTGGCATCGTAAAAGACACGTCCGATGGCATCATTTGCGCTGTATGTGTCATGATCCATTACCCTAAATTTAACAATTATTTATTAAAATCTTGGCACCAGTTCTTTGCAACGGGAACAATTTTTCCGTGCGATCCCAGTTTTTCATTCTTTGAGTCCATCTCGTACTGAATATTCATTTTCCGAAGCTTACCGAAACTGGATGGAATTGTCAAATAACTGTTGTTCATTAGTCTCAAAAACAAACACATCGGAATTCCACACCGGTGACAAGCTTTTGCTACAGACATCGGTTTTGTAGACCTGAAAAAGTAGGCCTAACTTATCCAATCATTCAGTACAACATATCACTCGTACATCGGCTGTGATGAATAATGGAATAGGGATCTGTTGAAAGAAGCTGATAACAATAAATATTTGGATGAATTCATCCTGTGCCTGAACTACTGATATTTTGGATCACTTAATCTTCGCTGGCAAACATCCCCTTGAGCAATGTGAAAGTTTTTCCAAATATTTCTACACTATCAAACCTTCAAAACTCCATATTCAAGTAGTTTAGTAATTACGTAATAAATGCTTGAGGCTTAAAGGGGAAAGATTACAAGCAGAAGTTTCAAAAAATAAGAATTAAATGAATGAATTTACGGTGTGCAATGTTTATTCTAGTAAGAGAATAACGAGAAAATTCTTTACCTCATTATCGAAATGAACTTCAACGAAAGCATCCGTGGTGACATTGGACTTATCCATGACGGGCAACCCCCGAGCAGCTATGACACGAACGGAAAGTTTCGCCGGAAGATTTTTAGCACTGCACGGAACTAACATCACTTCTTTGCCAAATTTTACAATTTGTTCAATCCCAGTTCCGGAAATCACTTCCTTTACGATTTAGTAGATCTATGATAATAGATAACAATGATGATTGACAAAATGCTTGCAAATGAAGCCTCCTTCTGGATTTCTATCACCATCATTTCCTGATGAACAACAATTGTATCTTCACACATATTTTCATTTCGATGCTCTGACAGAATACAAGTTGCATCAAACTGTCTCTATTTTCAATAGAAAATCATGCTGATTACAAACAGCCATTTGATCCAAATTTTTGCTTTAAAACGCGGAAAAAAAAAAGAACAAAGAATGGATGCATCTTTAAAACATGACAAAATATAATATACAATTGGATTTCAAACAAACGGAAAGGAAAACAATGGAATAAACAGCAAGAATAAGCATCTTAAACTTGAAACAAAGCATTTCTTTTGCTTCTTTGTCGACGAGATGTGTTGGAAATAGAGGCACTATGTGTCTGATACAATTATGGATTAGAAAATAGAATCCGAAAAAAACAAGAATTATCTTTCGAAAACTTTCACAGATGAGAAAGAGGGAGAGAGAGGATTTTCACCTAAAATTAAGTAAATTTACTTTCCATGAAATGAAAAGGGAAAAACAGTAACTGCGAAGTTAAGAGCAAAACATGTGACTACGTACAGTCATGATGCTATTTGGTTAATTTGGCAGCAAGAGACAAGAAACAATGATAGAGTAAATTCCAGGAATAATTTACTAATTTTATGATAATGAATGATAACACATATGAAGAGTGTACGTACATCCATAATAAACAAGCCAAATTATGGATAAATCGAACACAGATACGGACGCAAAAATGCCATACACATACAAGCAAACACACTATCAAGTCAGTTGCCACCAGTATACCTCCACAACCAATAATAAACGGTAAAATAACTGTAGGCAAAATGGAAAAACCAACAACTATTCTGCTCAGGAAGAATATTACTCACTTTCTTTTTAAAATCGAAATTTAAAATCTAATTCATCAAATTAGAGTTTTGGAAGGAGTGCCAATTAAAGCTTTGTCTCCATTCCTTTTACAGAATTTAATTATATTTCTATTAACTTTTAGAAGAGTCAGCAAGTAAAAAATACTTATCATTTCAGTCCACTTCCCTTCAAAAAAAAGATTACAAAAGACAGAAAAACAATGAATAAAAACCCTAACATAATTTTAAAAAAGATAAATTGAAAATAAAATTATCTAGAGACCTTAGCAATAAAATATACTTTTTGTTACTTGTTACAATAAATTAAATGAATGCAGCACGATAAAAAGTTCTATGAAAAGAATTTGAATTTATAAAAAAAAAAAAAGAAAAAACCGTATCCTGGTGTAGCACAACTGCACATCGGGCGGCCGAATCTCCACTGATTTCTGCACATTAATACTATCTAAATTTTGGAAACTAGATCATATCGTGTATGGAAGTCACTTAAGCTAATTTTTGAACAAAATTCTTTACCTAATACGAAAAAGACGCAATTTTACAAAACTCAAGAATCTTGAGCAAAAACAAACAACCAAGAAAGAAGTGGATAAAGAAGATAACTTTTTAGATGGAAAAATGAAATACATATTCAAAATATTCAATAAATGCTGATATTTTGCAATATAGTCTTCCTTCTATCAATTTCAAGAGAATAGTTACCGTATGACATACACAACGTAAATGTTATAATTGATAAAGCATCATAATAATCTTTTACACGATATTATTAGTTAGTACATGTAAAATCATTCGCTCTTTATGTATGATAAGTAATTGGCCACCGATGAACATGAATAAAAATCGCTCTGCAAGCTCGGCACTTTTTCATCGTCAAAATATTGTACATTTTCTTGACCGCTTAGGCTTTGGTGGAGGAATTAGAACGGCTCGAATGGCTTCATCAAATACCTGCTTCAATCCTTTTTGCGATAATGCTGAACATTCCAAGTATTTCACAGCATCTGCCAAATATGATTTCATTAAATAAACCATTTGGAAAATTTGATGTGTAACACTATTCTTACGATGAAATAGAACAGTAAGGATAGAGGCAGATTATCCAACTTGTCGATATCGTACAACATTTTAAGTTGCTGACAGCATTAATGCTTCGGATGCATCCGTATCCAGAACTTCGAATAAGACTCATGCTCCTCTCTACTAAATCATTCTTTCTTCAATCCACAATTATTTTGCAAAAAAGAAATATGAATTCTTTGATTTCAAGAAAAAAATTAGAACATACTAATCTCTTTCGACATTGATAGTCCTTGCAAATAACTGATGGGAGCTAAACGCCTTTCGCGAAGTCTTTCAACAGTTTCGTTGTCTTCCCTTAGATCCAATTTTGTTCCCACTAATATGATTGGTGCATTTGGACAGTGATGAGAAACTTCGGGATACCACTTCGCACGCACATTTTCGAAAGAAGCCGGATTGACCAGTGAAAAGCATATTAAAAAGACATCCTGAAATAATTTATTAAAGTAAAGACCAAGCAAAAGAAAGGATAGAAGGATCAAATCTCATTAATGATAACATCATATGAAGAAACTTTAAAAGGAGTCCGAACGTAAAGTTCTGAAAAAAGCAGATTCATGTTAAAGATGAAACCTATATTACCTTTTCAATTAAGTTTGAAGTTAATGGTACACAGTACCCGCTAGAAAAGAAATGAAAGACATCGCAAAATCAACAGTTCACTCACAGTTTGAGGATAACTGAGTGGCCGCAATCTATCATAATCTTCCTGACCAGCAGTATCCCACAAACCCAAATTGATTGGTTTCCCATCGACCATAACATTAGCCGAATAATTATCGAAAACTGTTGGAATATATTCCCCCGGAAAAGCATTTGTGGTATAACTGATTAGAAGGCACGTTTTACCCACGGCACTAAAAGATCGGAATATATACATATATAGGATAAAGTATTATTATCAACAATTCCAACTCATTTACAAATAGTTTTGAACAAATTGTATCCAATATTCCTAAATCATTATTATGTATTAACCCTACAGTGAATCAAGTCGTTACTTACAGCCTATTTATAGTCTAAAATACGATCTACGTTCTGCTATTAGATGTACCGCACTTCGTCCCCAATTTTTTCTTTTAAGCCTCACAAATCTTACTCAACAACACTAAGTCAGCCGCTAAAAGCTTCCCTACCATTTGCATAATTCGAGTAAAAATTCTCGAAAACCTTACCCATCTCCGACGACGACACATTTAATTGCTTGCATGCCGCCGTAAAAAGAGCTCCCAATAAAATCTGAAAAAAGAAGCCTAACATGTTTAAAATAGCAACGAATAAACGCGCTTAATGACGTTGTATCGACTCTCTTCATTTACGAATGGTACTTTTTATTGGCAATAGTAACTTTCTTTTTATTAGCAACAATACTGATTTTAATACTGATGTATCATACCGTTTATCATTACTGATATCTCTCTTGCAACTGATGGCGACAAAAAAAAAAAAGTGCTGGTAGAAAAACAGGAGAGAATAGACGAGGTATACAATCTTGACGAAATGAATTTAAAAAATATCTTAAATTATCTTCGAATTTACTGCACGAATTATGCTGAAATAAGACTGCATCGCTGGTGATATTTTCCAATTTTATTAATCAACAATTAAATCATACTAACAATCATACACAAATATCTGACTCACCAGTATTATTTTAATAATAGTACTGGTAAATGCTCTAAAAGAACAAAGCAATATGCCTTTGCTATCAGCTTCAAGGCTGAATCTTTGTAAGAATTCTCATTCTAGTCAATTTTTTTTTCTTATTTAAAGAAGAAAATAATCATCAATAATGATTTTCTGTCGAAAATTAAGATACATTTGATCTAAATCTCACGATATCTTAGGACATTACGCTGGCAATTAACACGGTATTTCTAAATTGCAAAAGCAAAAAATAATGATGCTAATCGTTAAATCAGTAAAAAACAAGAGAAAGAAGAAATAAAGAAGAGGAAGTTTTGCTCTCTGCCCTCCGCTTAACTTTGTATTAACAACAAATCGAAAAAGTCTATGATATATTCTGAACCTACTAAAGTTTACATTTAAGCTTAGAATATTTCATTTGGGCTTCAATGAGGAGGGCTCGTTGCAAATGATAACGGTCAATCCTCTGATCCATTAATTTTGCAAGCATCATTCAGCGATACTCCACATAACTTTTCTATTATAAAAATAATTTTTAAAGGGTAAAGAATTCACTGACTCAAGCACAAATGGGTAAATAATGACTAAAATAAGGTTTTACAAAAAGAATATAAATTAAGAAACAAGTCTAGACATAAAGAGGTGAAAGTTGCAGTACTGTCTCTGGAGGTATTTGAATCAGAGCTGACGTCATTCTCGAATGATATTTCCGCAACGCTTAAACTAATTAAACATTCGAGAACTGCAGATTTCTGCATATCTGGATTCAGAACATAGTTGAGAAACCAAGTCATCTCACTTCTCCCCGCTCCGCCTCAGAGAAAATTCCAAAACAATTCCAAACAAACCAATAAATGAAAACGAACTTCCGCTCTATGCCCGACCTTGCGTCCGAATGAAAGAGTGACATAACCGTTGGTTTGATCCGTTGGTTGGTGACTCAGCGTTTCATCTGCTGAGATCGGTTCACGTTAGTAGTTTGTAGCTAGTAGACAGAGGCAGTTGGGTTACGTGTGCTAACGTTGGACTCTTTTGAGTCTCGCACGTCATGGTTTTTTAGAGTTGCGAAATCGTCGAGATAGATCAACGGAGGTCTTATTTATAGTCTGATTCTAAAGGCGCCATAGGCTAAACTGGCTCATCATATATCACATATTAAATATTGCTTATATGGATATCTCACGTGAAGTGCAATATATCACATTCTCATGCAAGCTATTATAGCCGAGTTTCTGAGTCTTCGATTTCATAATACATTGGAAGATTGTTAATTAGTGAGCGGAAATCCCTGATTGGTTTCAGAATTATTTTATTGTTATAAAATATTCATGCATCAGATGATTAGTATTGTGACATCGTCTATGGACAGCTTCAGGTAACCGTAGTTGCTGGCAATTGCTTTAGTCCTCAGTTTCCAATCTTTGAAATTGAAGCATCAGATGGTTGGCACTTATTGACATGTCAGTGCAAGAAAAAGACGTAGTATTGATTTTAATTCCTATTGATCAAAATGTCGACATATAATAATGAGCAAATGATCAGTTGGTGAAGATATGAATGCGGAAATCTTTTGTGATTTCAGTTAGTAAGTCAGGAGTTTTTTCCCATCATTCCAGACAGATTAACAGTTCGATAATAAAAGAACGTAGACTTTTCGGTGATTGCGAATGATAGGTTTAATTACTAGAAAGTACAAATGAATTTTATTTTTATTGTAGGTACAAGCGCGATTGTAGATACAGGCGTGAAGAAGAAGTTATATTTCAAAAATGGATTGGGAGATGTTAGTCGAACAGTATCGCGCAGAAGCGGAACGATACAAACAAGAGTAAACTATTCATTTTCAAAGATAAATGAAATAATAGAGGTCAATTTGAATATTAAAGTCTGGATATTGATGCCATGTAGCATAGCTAAAATAGAATTTCAGAACGAACGAAGCAAAAAACGAATTGAAAGACTTTGTAACATTTAGTCAGCAGATTGAAAATGAACTGGATAAAGAACTGAATGCAGCTAATTTAACGTTAAGTAAACGTGAAAAGGAAATTGCAATTTTGACACAAGAACGAGATCGGTATAAGGTTTGTTTTTGATTAAGATGGATTTACATGATAGATATAGCAGGTTCTGAAATGAAAAAGCTCGCCTAAGAGTCGGTCAGGCTTGTTATACCGCATTTGTGCTTAAAGTTTCATTCATATTGAGGTCGTACTATAGTATTGTGTCTGTCTTGCTAAGATGCCTTCCGGTAATGCAGGAATCATGTAATTCGCGAGATTTTGAATGCAGCTGTAATATTCTTATACAGGTGTTACTCCTGGAGGATTTAATGATTGAAATTATTGTCTTTGTTCCTTTCTGAGGAAATTACACTCTTTTTCAGGAGGAAGCTCAGCGCTTCCGTGCGGAACAGTATAGCAGGGATATGAAACTTAACGACGAATTGCAAGAATTGAGAGTTGAAAAGGAAAATTTGATGAATACTGTCCATAGACTTGAACAAAAAAACGATGATTTAGAGAGAGAATTAAGTTATGTAATTCATTCCTGATATCTCGGATTTATTTCATTATTAGTGGATCATTTAGTAATGGAAATGGTTTCTACTTCCCATTTTGTTGAAATCCTCTAAATTAAATTCGAATTTTTCTAGTCAGATACTTATCTGGCATTTTAGTATCAGTTCTTTTTTTTAGGATAACATGCGAGACTCTTAAAGACACTGAAAAAAGGTTAAATGAAGAATTGGAGTTGCGAGCCTTGCTCACTACAGAACTTGACAATAAAGAAGATCTAAAGGTGAGTTATTTGTCAAAAGCTTAGACTAATTGAGCATGAGAGTCACAATGCTTGAATATTGTATAAGCATGGCGAGAAATATATTCAATAAGCTAAGAAAATATTCTGCATGCTGATTCGACAGAATAAGATGTTTCAAATTACTAATCGCGTTATCAGGAGTAGATTGAAAGTTCATGCTCTAGTTCTACTGTGAACTATGATCGATTAATAATCTCACGGAAAGGTGCCTCGCTAATTGCATAATATGTACTCGTCTTTGCAGGTCCGTTGCCAGAGACTAGAAGATGAAGTTCGAGATTTAAAATTAGATGGTATGGTAAAAGATACGAAGCTATCGAATTGTTTAATTTCTAATCAGTCTAATGGAGTGTCTATTATTCAGGACAAACGCAGTTCTGGAAGTTTAATTCAGATGAAAAGTGGTAAAAATTTCATTTTATCTTGGCGGTATTCTGATTACCATAATTATTACAATTTTCCTAAGATCCAATGAAATTTGATCCAAAAGTTTCGTTATGATGTGGAGAAAAAATCATTTGGTTAGCTTCAAAGCGCAGTGGAATATATTTTCCTGTAATCAAAGCTAATACTTTGGTAGAGGATTTGTATGCCAGCGATAGTTAACCAGTTTGGTTTGATGCTTGCGTTTGGTACTTTTTCGGGAAAATATTCAGTTTTGCAGTCGCAAGCAACCAACTGCACTTAATTAATTGTCTTTTTTTTTTTGAAATTATATCCTGAAAGTCCTAAAATTGTATTATACGGCTCGTAATTTGTTCAGTCGAACAACTGGTATAAAGTGGGGGACATTAGTGGATTAAAATTTTAGGACGACAGAATAATGGGACATTACAGCCGGCGAAATCAGTAAGAAATGGTCTCACTTCCTATGAAAGTACATTTGTTTGTAATTTCTTTTATTTCTTTTATGCTTTTCCAGTCAATTTTTATTAGTGATATTAATTTATTCTTCAGTAAGTCAAAAAATTTTTTCGTTCACAGAATTTTGTCCGATGAAAGAAAGGGGTAACTGTTGGAATATTCCGGATTTTCTTATTTTTCTTCGCTTAATTAGGTTCATTCTGTTACAGATGACGTTTGTGCACAAGATGTTAACAAAAAAAGGTTATTCACCGATGCAAATTCGAAGGCCATTGGGTCACGTGTGAGTGCCTTACCGCCTTCATTAGCTAGTAGTGTTTCACCGGTCATTGTCAATCTTCTTGAAACGATTCAGGTGTTTCTTAATTCAAATTTACGAAACTTCAGTGCCATTTTTAATTCTGTGCAAAGATTGTTACGAAATGTGAAGCTTACAGGCTCTTGAAGAAAAGCTGCTTTTGATACATCCAGAACGAAGGACAAACGTGGAAAATGGATTTGGAACAGCAAGTCGACATTGAAAACAAGTATATGTATTACATAAACCTACCTGTAATTCATGGAATTAACAATGCATGTTGCTTCTCCGAACAGTTCCGGAAGCCGTGCTTTGCAGATTTGGAATCTCATAGAGCCAGGGATAATTGAAGCTTTTGTTTATCCAGAATGGATACTTGTTTTATCGACTTTGTTTGCTCAGTTTTCTCGATTGTGTTGTGTTATAACGCTTTTCGATTGGTCCAAAATATGGCATGATTTTTACAGTTAATTCATTCGAAGAAAAAAAAGTTACGAACGGCAGCAGTATACATTTACTGTCGCTATTTAATTGCGGTTTTATAAAATTTGATTAGCATGCTGCCGTGTAAACCTAGAATGAAGGCAGTTCCGAAAATCTGTTTGAGCTGCTGCTGTTTTACTCTGTTCACTGCGTTTTATGCTGTAAGGTTATGAAATATAAGCTAGTATATGCATATCCATTGATTTTTATTACTGCGTAATTATCGGTGTGTATTTGTTGTTATGTCATCAAATCTTTAAAAAAAATAATAATAATTCTTCATTACAATCCTCTGTACTTATATATACGAGCGTATAATTGCTATGTATTCTGTATATAAAATCATTTTCATAACGTCCTTTCTGTCACATCTTGAGTCGAGTTAAGAAAAACAAAGAAAAACAGTAATATGTTGAGTTCTGCGGAGTACACCTATTGGCTATTGCGGATTTCAACTTTGCTGAGTATCTTACTTTTTGGTGTAAACAAAATATATGCCAGAGCATACTTGAAAAATCAGATGAGGCTTAGCATTCTTTCCACCTATATATTTGTTTTTCAAGATAGTAAATGCATTGTTGATGAAGTAAAGTCTATGTTACCGATTGTAACTACGACATTGTTCCTTTTTATGGATTCAGAATTACTAATTCTGGTCTAGAGTATTTTCGGGACTGTCGATTGATAATGATAACCAAGATTAAGTTTGGTGATGTTCCAGTGGCCTCTCTGACGTCTGTAAACGGTGAGAAAGATGTTTCATTGTTTATCATTATCATCAATGATCATATCCACATTTCCTTCATAACTTTTCAGTGAATGGAATGATAGCCAGGGTAAAGCTAGCGGCAATTACAATCAAAATATCCATACCTTCATGCATATTGCAGGACATTTTCAAGTCCTACAGTACGCACAAAATTATTAGATGAAACTTTCAGTTACTCCCTTTTCTCCCATTCTTTTCCCTCTTCTCTTCACCCAGATGAACTTATTGCTATTTCTTCGTGGCACTACGAAAGTTGAGGAGAAAGAAAATCAAAGACTGGATAGAGATGAGACAGTTTTAAGATTTTTATGGATCGTTAAATTGACACAAGTTGGAATCCTTCACCTATTTGTGATAATTGCTGTGTGCTGATAATTTTCATTCATATCATCAGATTATTCCGTGTATAGTGCTAATGCATGTCCAAAATGGCATTTCCGGTAAAAAGTTTAATAATGTCATTCACTTTATTGTTTACTCGTTATTATGTTTCTAAATCAAATATACAAATTAAAAACAAAATAAGAATGGAAACAGATTAACAATGAAAAGAAAATTAACTAAGATTCCAATTTGCACTCATATCTACTGTTAAATTAAAAAAAATTGCTTAATCACATATATATGTTTTAATGTCAGTGTTCGGTGAAGATTAACAACTATGATTTTTCATCTACTCATCAATTAATCTAAATCTTAGCACATAGTCTTATCCTTTTTTATTTGTACAATTAAGTATATTCATATGTATCTCATTTTCTTAGCGGTTAAAATTATGATATTATTTGGTATCCTAGGTTTATGATATTGTCTAATACCGCGTTTATTCTCTAATCAGTTAACAATTCCCATCAATCAATGAGGAAAGAAGAGAAAAATCTTCCCCATTGATACTAAAATAAAAATAAAAAAAAAAAAAGAGAAAAGATCTTAAGATGACCTCGGTTGAAGAGGTGGTTCTGTAGCACCACTTTGCCATCATGCATTCATCCCAAACAGATAACGATCAGGGCAAGAGGAATGAATTATTCCTCATTCTTCCATTGTATGTCATTTTCTTTTTTCTATCCTGAAATGTCCCTTCCTATTCTTTTGTCCCCTCAAAACAAAAAAAAAAATGTGTTTCTATTTTGAATTTCAAAACAAGAAGTGTTCAACTTTTCTGAGGGAAAAAATCTTTTAAATGATATTCATCGAATAAAGGACGTAAAATAGCACGGGAATCCTTTTTTCTCTTCTCTTTTTTTTTTTTTTTTTTTTTTTTTTAATTTTTTGATTTTTACCTTTTTTTTTTTTGCGAATTAAACATTTTATTAATTTGTATTAGTAATACGATTTCCTCACTTTTCCCCATTTCTTAAATCTTTCCTTCCTTGAACTTTTCTTTTCACTAACATGCCTTTATTTATCCTGAAGGCATAGTTTTTTGTTGTAGGATTCATTAGGATTTTGATCTGGTCTAAATCTTGTCTCATTATTATTCATTCATTTAGTATGTTCCACTTTGCTGTTCTTGCTTGGATTTTCGTTTCTCAAACATATTTTTAGTTCATTTTAGCGAATAATCCATTATCATTTGAGTACAGGAAAAGTTAAAGTACTTTTTTCGGTTGAATTCGATCACAAGTACTACAACGATTCCCCTTCTTTTTTCCTTACTTGGAAATTCGGATTCGTGCTTACAGTTGATTCCGATAAGGACAATATTTCGTCACTGTAGAAGTGTGAATTATGGAAGTTACCTGATTGTAATAACTGCTAAAGTTAGACTTTTTTTTGTTTCGAAAATTTAGAATAATTTGCAAATTGTGAAACTTACCTTTTCCAAACAGCAATTTTTAAAATTTCCTTTTTCTTCGTCTCGAATCAGAATGAGCGGGAGAAAACCTTTCATACAAAGAATCCATTTACCGACGCTTTCTTCTTTTCTCCAAGATTCTCCGTTTTTCTTTTTTTTTTCGAATTGTTTTTATGCAAATTATAGACTTACCGCGCTGGTTGGATTGTTATATCACACAAAGGATTTACCAAGTGTTGTCTTATATTAATTCAATCATTTAAATTTCACAGTCTTGAGGATACCAAATGAATGAGCGTATGTGTGTGTGTCGGTCTGTCGTGTCTTGGTAATCAAACCGTGTCACGTCGTCCTTCTTCCTTTCCAAGGGGAAGGGAAGTTTGCCGACTTAGGCGAAATATGGTCTCCGACCTTCAAGATTTTCAAAATCCTTCAACTAATAGCCATTAGTTATTTTTATTAATCGTCACACTCTACTTTTTGAAACTTTGCATGCTTCACTGAAAACAAAAAAGTTCCAAAAATGTGAATTTGTAATTTTTTACGAAATGAATCGAATTTTGTATAATCGTATATTTATTCGATATTTTCTGATCATTCATTCATCTTTCCATATTTTATCCAAATTTTCCAATAATGGAATGAATCAATATCTTCTGCCTTTTTTTTCTCTCTTTATAGCTTTTGCTGATTCTATTCATGGTATTTTTAGATTCTTCCATAACGGGCATTCCATCCAATATATTACAACAAATAAGCTTTTCAAATTCCAGCTGTTTCTTTTAGAGGCGCGTAGGTTGAATTGTCATTACATCGGTGTTCTGGAGGAAGAGAGAGGACAGAAGAAGGAGGAAAAAAAGGCCGCGCGAGAGTGGTATCATTCTGATGTTGATATCGATGGTGAAGGTCGCTAGCAGAGATCAGATCCGGTTGAGCGAAAAAAGAACAGGAAAGGATGAGAAGCGACCTTTTCGCCGATCGTCCTCATCGCCTCTCTACCATTACTACTACTACTACCATTTACTATCTATTTCATCCCATGTCCATCTCTTCCTCTTCCTCTTCTTTCCTTCTTCATCTCCTCATCCTCCTCCTACTCCTTCCTACCGTTGAACAAAGGGACGGAACGGAAAAAAAAAGGAAGAAAGGAACGGAACAAAGACCGTTTTCTCCCGCCAATGAACAAAGCAAACAGTTTGCGATTGGACGGGTAACCGGGTCGTTCGATACGGTGCGCTATGGTCAACAATTTCAAATCGATATGCAACCATAATACATAGGCGCTGAAGCCTTAAATTCATCCTTAACCCAAACCCAAATTTTATCTAACCCAAAAAATAAATCAAGGGGGTTTATGACATGGCACTAATGGTGATAGTGAATGGATTGAAATAGAAGATTAAAGATGAAAAAGAAGAAGGAAAGAGAAGGCGAAATCTCTCTACCTATTACCATTCCTCTCAACAATCGTCCCATTTCCCTCTTTTTTTTCATTCATTTCTTCCAATCGACCAGATTCTATCATTAACTTTCTATCTCCTACCCTTCCTCCTCCTTCCTTCTACCACTTCCTATCCCAGGTATCCCATAACCCCGATCTTTGTTTATCTTTTCACCTATCTCTGCTTCTTTCTTCTGTTATTTATAAATAAAAAAAAAGGAAAAAAATTGAAAAAAAAATCTGAGCAAAAAGAGGAATTGACTGGCCGCGCAATGTGTCGACTGTGATTTGGTTGAGTGCCATCGTTGCTTTGTTGATTCATAGATTCTCTTGCTGGTAATTCATATTGGTAAATTATGATTACGGCTATGATTGTGATTAGGGTTACGATGATTATCATTGTGACTGTGATTACGATTGTGGTTTGTAACATTACTGTTTAAAGTATTGTATCTAAAAAAAAACAAGTCAATAAATACGATTCGGAAATACTTCAGTTTGAAGTATTAATAATGTTTGATTGGTTATTTGCTATAGTATTACAGTACCATTATTCGATTAGAACTTACTACTGACTCAGATTATTTGCTGATTACGGTTAGCCAAACTTATGAAATGATACTATGTCATCCTCAATCAAATTTCTCGATATCTTTTTCGGAAAAGAAGTCTTCAATAAACACACGCCCTGAAAAATATGAAATAGATTAGACAATAATAACTTCGGAAATTATTGATTTGCCGGTAATTACGATGTTTTTATTATTTTGCCGATAATTACTTAAATTTTACATGTTGGTATAAAAATCGAATGTCAGATATTGTAAAGTGATGCAAAATTAGATTCCTTTTTTTTTTTTCCTCTCGCTGAATATCAATTGACGAATTATTACCGGCCTTATTTCTTCAATCTAATGATATCTATTTGTAGCCAAATCGTGTGAAACTGTCGTATTATAAACTTGGACATGATGAAGTATAGTGAGGAAATTCTTGATATTTTATTTTAGCTTAAGATTAATTTATCCGGATGTAGTTGTGTCATTCCCTGCAGCATTTTCTTTTCTTTTTTTAAAAACTTGAATATTTCATTGATTTGTTTGCCTAATTTGATATAAGAGTAATCTTCATGTTATAACTTTCTGTTGTCACTCCTACTTTAACAGAGATTTTCAGGATGATCTTGGAACTTTTGATTTCCCTAAAGTAAACGCTGCTATCATTTGAACGGATAAATAACAACTATCTACATATTCATATTGGCACTAATATCATTTGTCGGACAGAGTGACCAAAGAACGAATCGTCGAATCGGATGTCTGTGTTAATTAGCCAGAGAAATTCGAATCGACATTCGACCTATGGTCATTCAGCTTATTGCTTCCATTGTTCCATCAGCAACCAACTACTCGTTTACACCCTTTGTAAAACCAGTTTTGAAAGTTGCAAAAGTTGCAGAGTTGATCTTAATGTGATCCTATAAAATAACCTGACAACAGAGTATTCATAAATTTTATGGATCCAAATTTTAAGTCAGGCACAATCAACAATTTTTCCTGCTACACATCTAAGATTTTCACGATTTTTCGGTCGTTCACTATATCGATAAGGCGGTGTACGAGCATAGCTATACGTCATGTTTAACTATTTACTTGATGGATTATCGGCAGTAGTCCGTGTAAAATTTCACATGTGATTGATCCTTATGAAATGTTCTCGAGCACATACAAATATAATTTTAAGAATATCAAAATAGCTATTGCTTCGCAGATTCCAGTTTAAGAAGGGATGGAACTTAATGAATAATTTATTTACTCTATGATTTTTGATTCCGAGAAGGATGAGATCATCATTATTAGTACTGAATTGATTATTGTAGTGATACTGCTTCGCAGATTCTAATTACAAATTATTCACTGATTCCTGATTTCTAGAAGGTTTAATTTCTCATCATTGTTAATTCTTAATCAATTATTTTGGCAGGTTGAATCCATGTTTATTTCCTTTTTGATTCCAAAATCTCTGTATTATTACTATTTTTGATTCCAAAATCTCTGTATTATTACTATCGTTAATACTGTTATCTCGGACCATTGACTAAGCGATATGCGTAGATATCATTTAATTTGTAAGGAATTGATCGATTTATGTGTCGATTAACTTTCCATAAATCCAATATTATGTGAGAAACTTTTAAGGAAGAAAATAGAAACCTACTGGACGTTTGATAAGGATCTGCGAATTTTGCAATGCAATAATAATAGTTTTGGAAAAAGGGTAAACTAATAACTTGCAGTATTAAGCAATTAACTTTGAGTTTTCAAACTTATTGAAGAAGATGAAATTGATATATATTGTGTGATGTTTATTTTCACCAATACTATCGACATCTTTATGCTTCACAGAGAATTATGATCAGATTTCATGCAACATTGAACTTTGCTGTCTGAAGTATTCATACTATCGCCTAATCTATGCAAATCGCTTCTGTTCATGAGATTTGTCTAATTGACAATGAATATTAATTGTTATATGATGGAGGAGGAACTAATTTTTCCTTTTAACTATTTGCAGTTTATCATTGATTGTATTTTTTGAATAAATCATTGGAATAGATAGGATTGCTAAGGAAGAGAAGAATTCTGAAATCAGTCATTTGTGAGTTCCGATGAATACAGACTAATTATAAGAATGAGAAAAAAAATTCATGTTATTTTGTTAAAATTTCAGTAGCGATGGGTTTTTCTTTTGTTACGATCAGATCTTATTATTTTTTGAAACTCTCGTTGGATCAGATACTTCTATATAGAATGTTTGAATTAGGTACAAAAAAAATTTTTCATTTTCACATTTTTAATGGTGAATTTTGTTTTCACAATTCATAAAGAAACAGCAAATATGCAGTATGAATTATTAATCAGCAGTAATTAAAGGTCTTCCTCTTTTCTATTCATAACATATCTTATGCATTTGATCAGAACGAATAAGTTGTACTGATTAAAAAGTTTCATGATGGATGTTCATCCCTGTTTCATATTCTGATATGTCATCCAAGATTGCCTCGATGTTCCTTATGAATCATTATAAATTAAATTTTTATATTATCAGTGGTGATATCATAGTGCACCTGACTTTTTTTGTTAATGATATATCATGTTGTACCTGACATTTTTTTTGCTTAATTAATCTATTCTTTTTAATATATGGATGAATGGAATATATAAATGAAGATATATCAGTATCGATGAAGAACTGAACTTTTGAGAGGTAATTGATGAGATATCAAAGTTCTCTTAAACGTTTGCAGAAATGTTTCTAAATGTAGCAATGACAAAATCAGAATTGCAAGACATGGGAAAATTCATGATGCACATAGCATATACATGTAAATCTATAGAGTGGTGTTTGCAGAAAATATTTGATAATTTCTGAAATATCTGAGGTGTTACATTCATTCATTTGTTATCATATATTTGACCTTTTGTGCCATTTCATCATTCACTTTATTGTCTAAACAAAGGTCAAACAAACATATGCATAAGTGTTTATGCTGATTTTGTTAACTTGAATAAAGAAGAAATTCAGAAATTACTTCCTTGGCTAAGATACTGTATTTTGAGATATACGTGAAGGAAGTAGAATTATTATCATGCAAGATGAGTAATGACCTATGCATTTTGTCCGCCTAATTCTTTCTTCGTTTCGGTTTTTTCTTTATGTTCGATAACAAGTGTTTTGACGTCACGACGATGCAAAATTGAATCTCGAGTTAGTGCTTCCAGTGCTGCTGTTGCGATTGCTTCTTGACGTCGTTGACGTAATGCATCACGATATTGTACTATAATATCTGTTCTTAGTGCAACAAAAACTACTGATTGGCTTTCAAGCTGCAGTTTAATTAATACTTCGAATGTTTACTCGAGATGCAGATTTCTTTTAGTTACTGTATGATTATATTGTCGTATTCACGTCAGGAATTTGTTATAGAAGTTTTGCAGGTTTTTATTAAAGCTTGCATTTGCAGTGAATCATCGACTCTATTGCAGTCTTTCCATTTGAAAAGGAAATGGTTCAAAAAAGAAAGTAAAGTTTAAGGAAGATCCCTATTTTAATTACATTCATTGCGCGTGTACTATTTCGACTTTGAAACTGCGAAATTTTTGAAAAGCTTGAAGAAAAAGTCAACTTACCTGAATAAATAATTAGTAGACCGCCCCAAGCCATTGACCAAAACCATCCAACAAACAAGAATGTAATGGTGAAAAATTGACTAAGACCAACCAAGGAATTAATAAGTAGGGTCATCAATTTTTGGCCTTCACGATAATTCACACGCGTTTGCCCAAGACATAAGGCAAAAAATCCACTCATTATTGTTCCTGAAATAACACTTGGCCAATCATCACTTTTTGCAAATTTATTATAAAGTTGGGAAAAAATTACTTTATCGATCAATTTTCAAAAAATCAAACCTGAACATCCTATCATATTTATGATTATCGGGACATGCAGTAAACTACTCCCAATGCTTCAAGTAATCTTAAATTTACTAATAATCAAAGGATGTAAAACTATTTGAAAAATAGTCGACAGTGGTCAAACAATGAATGGAACTGTTCCTGTTTTACCGTACTTTTCCTTGAAATATCTGTTGGTGATTACATTTAATCTGAACAAAATGTAAATCTCGTAAGATAAATTGCATGATGATTGTTAGTCTTTTAGTTCTTGCGAATATAAGCAGAATCTAATCCATGATACTTGAACTTATGGTCCAAGTATTATAAAAGTAGGAGCGGCGAATTCTTGATGCATCCGTTTACATTTCTGCTAATTTACGCATCTGAATTTACCATTTCCATAGTTATAAGGTATTATAAGATGGGTAAAAATAATTCGGATATGAAATATAAGTATAGAATACAAATATAAAATATAATTCACATACCTAAGCCAGGCATAATAAAATTAAGTATAGCACAAAATATGGCAATCGGTAAGGGAAGGAACGGTACTGCAGAATGCATCAGAGTAATATCATTAGTTGGAAGATGGATTCGTGTATCGCCAGGACGTTTATCATTCTGATCGGCCTCAGCTGCTTTTATCAAACTTGTCAGACTGAATCCTTTCTCACCTCCCTGCAATGACAAGAAGCATGAGTTAATCATAGATAATATAGCAGGGTTCAGCATTTTTTTCACAAACATTGCAGAGAATTGTAGATTTCGAGCAAATTATATGGGATTTTGTAAATTTTCTGCAAATTTTGTAAAATGAATGATTTTGTAATTATTGTTTTTTAATTCCATCATTTCTGCAATACTTGCAATTTTATCTATAAAATTTTCATTTTTCATTGTAATATTGTGACCTCATTAAGCAGAAATGGGCTGTAAAAATGTTAAGCCACATATTTATTTTCCTCAAGATTAAACTATTTGGTTTGAAATGTCTTTTTGTGAACTTTTGGAAACATTCTCATTGATTTGTTCCAGATATTTTGTAGTCAGTTTTGTTTAACATATAATCCCAATTTTAATTTTAATAATTCTCCAGATTCGGATCGAGATGCTATATTTTTTTCGCTTCATTCTTATCTTCTTTTTCCAATTGAATTTCAATTATAATAGACGGAAAAAAAAAAAAGAAAAAAAAGTGAAATGAAGAAAGAAAAACGGTGGGGTGACAATTTATGCAAGAGTCTGAATTAAAAAATGCTTTTCTATAAGTATCAGAAGACATGAAATGATACAGAAAAAGGGAATTTTAGGGTCGTAAAATGAATAAGATAATCATGACACGGAAAATATATAAATCATAAAATAACACAAATTATAAAATCTTTTCGAATGCTGTCTATTTCTTAATAGATTGACATCTGAAATTCGTTTGATGGAATGCTTTTCTCAAGTCGATAATTCGTTAATTTATTGGATTAAGTTCAAATTTCTAAATGAAAACTTTGGCATGTCTCCGTCATTCTGGGAGAATCCTTTCAAAAACTATAAAATTAAGATACTGTAAGACAAAGCGTTCAGATTATCTGAAATTAAAGTGTTATGAATAACAATCTTCCCAAGACACATCACCTTATCTTGACGTTTTGGAATGATCCCCTGCTCAATACCATATTCAATCACATCCGGTAGCATTGTTTGCACCTTCTTCCATTTTTTCGAAACTTCAGCTATAAGAATTTCTTACATTTTCTTGAAGCAAAGGTCAACACTTCTAGAAAATAATTTTCATTTTCATTTATCAGCTACGAGATGTTTTTTAGTCGAATTTTTAAAGAGTACCGGAAATTTTAATTATTAAGTACGCTCTAAAAGTTGTCGAACATTAATTTTATGAAGCTGTATAATTTCACAGGAATGAAAATTATGCATGGAATAAAAATTTTGTCTTTCTTGATAAACTTACCAATTTCTTTTTTTGGTGCTTGTGCCGGTCGTGATTCATCCATTTTAACAACTTTTTCCTATCCAAAATAGCTACAAACTATTTCATTTGTTTCTTTTTCGGACAATTGATTGCTTTATACATTAGCAGAAGATTTGACAATTTTAAATGAAATTCATGGGCTATTTTCTGAATCGAGAAAAACGATACACGCGTATCCTTTTTCTTTTAAAATAGTCATTCCAATTTTTAATTTAAAACCTATTTTGTACTTACAATGTTCAGTGAGACCATTTCACAATAAATGAAATCTCAGAAACTTCAACGCCGTATGTCAATAAATTCATGATTCATTAAATCTACGTTTGAGTTAATATTTCCAATTCAATCGAATTTGAAATCAGATCACAAAACATTTCAAAAATTAATTAGGTCTACATATAATGTGATCTTTTTAAAGATTACATGCTGAAAAATGCAAACTTGAAACATTGAAACATAAGGAATGATTGGTATCATAAAATGAGGATAATAATTTGGATAAAATTCCTCATAAAATAACAAAGAGATTTTGCAGATTTTATAACTTTCTTCAAAACGATTAGTCTGAAAAATAAAAAACAGCAATAAAAAAAGACCCCATACGCTACATAATTCCGGAAAAGGTATCATAAAATTCGGTGTACTTCTCACCTTCTCTTCTTTTCATAAGATCCATCGCTATCTTGAAATACAAAGAAAAAAGAAAAAAAAGGATGCAAATATCAGCAAAACTTTAAATCTGTGTAACCTCTTAGATAATTGTTGCTTTTCTTTTCAATTTTGTCTGCTTATTTTTGGTCTTTGCATCATTTTTTTCCATAAATTCATTAAAATTCAACTTCACAATATAAATCAAATTATTTAAAAAAGAAAGAAAAATCACAGCGAGGAATCATAACGTATTTAAAAATAACGATAATATTAGAAGCAATAGCAACAAAAAAAAAAAAAAAAAAAGAAAATTTTCTAATAAACAATTGTTTGAGCCATGATAGTATGCTTCAGTAGTTTTCAACAATTATTTTTTGAAAGTAATATTTGTGCCATAAAATATTCTCACCAATAATACTTTTCAATTCTTTCGTTTTTTTTCTCTCTCTCTCCCTGAAAAAAAAAGAAAGGAAAAAAACTAAAGAATGAAAACCATTTGCTTAAATAAATGAAATCATAAAATTTCCTGGAATTGGAGATTTACCTAAGAAAAAAAAAAGTTTTCAGAAAATAATTAAATGGTAGAAAACTATGAATGTTCTTTTTTTCTGAAACTTTCAAGTTTTATTTAATAATTATTTATAATCTTAATAGGCCAATAATAGTTTAATAGTGAATTTATGGATGATTTATGGCATGAAATGTTAAGAATACTTCAAAATTTTTAAACAAGAGAAAAATATGCCAAAAAATTCGCTTAAGGCTAATAAATAGTTCAATTTAACCTGCTAGGTAATTTTAAAAATAAGTTATCCTATTTTTAAAAGGTTTTTTTTTTTTTTTCAAAGAAAGATTCTGAAATACAAGAAAGACTAACTATCTATTTGGAATATCAATAATGTTCATATAATAATCACTACTAAAAGGATTAATTTTTTCTTTTTTTTGATATCCATTACTTTAAATATTAATATAAAAGAAAAAAAAATAATTAAAATGACAACAATTAACAAATGGTATTGTTCATTATCCAATGATAATAATTTAGTTTTATTTTTTTGTTATGTTATCAGTTTATAACCGCTGCTTGCATCCAACTATTATTATTTATTATCACTATATGATATGTAGCAAATTCAAGTTATGATGATAATTATCCTGTAAAATTATGAATTTCTATAGGATTAATAGCTATTTTTTTTTTTAGTTATCACTAACATGGTCTCCTTTACTCATAACAAACCGTAGAAAGTCTATATATTTGAGTTTTCGGTAATATTTTGTAAAGGATAAATATTTTGTTTTTTGCCAAGGAACAAAATAGTAGTAATAAAAACTAAATGAAGAGATGAGTGGGACAATCCTGAATTTTATTCAATTAAAAGCTGTTAATCAAAAACTCCAGTCGAAACTCTCTGCTTCCTTTTTTTGAAAAATTATTTATTCTTTTGAATTGTTCGATGCTTTCAATGTTTTTATGTAGTTTTCGTATAAAGAGACATTTGCATAATAATCCTTAACAAAATATAGAATCTCATCTCGCTACCTTTAAATTATTTCTGAATACATACATTCGCGAATCATATCTTTATGCTTCACTGTCTTCAGGTTTTTGGACTCATGGTTTCGTATGTTTAATAAAGATTTTATGTGTTTAACAAGCAAAATTGAATTCGTTAAGGCGACGTTTTGATCTATCCCAATAATTTCGACGATTCTGAAAATAAAATCCGAAGCGGCGGAATGATTTCAAACTTTAATGTATCATTTCTTGACCTGCGATGTCACTCCGTAGTTAATTCAATTTTTCTGAAAATTCATTGCACTGTTAAGACAACTTTATTGTTTTCCTTTGGTTAGGAAAATCATAACCAAAAGTTACGATTTTTCAAGCAATTCTTGACCGAAGTCATTTGGCACACTTCACCTACTTGCCGATGCTACAAAAAGTGGTAATACTTTGTCAAAATTTGTATTTGGACTGTTTATTTTTCATCAAGCAGATGCCAAGATCGTTAGATTCATAATTTCTGATACAATTAAAATCACATGATAATTTTTACAGAGAAAAAAGGTGATTTAGCACAGTGTGTTATTTTTTATGTAAATGCTTCGGATGATATCCATAATATTTTATTCCATGATATCACTTCCATATTTCATATTGATGTTTTTGCTTTCCGCACAACTTTCCCTTCATTCATACTTTTGCTGTATCAAAATGGTTGATTCATTTATACGCACAATCTTCACAGGCATCTTTTGTTAAACTAATCTTATTTAACTGTTGTACATATTTTAATAAAAACGATTTTAGTCAATTATGAACTCATTCTCTTTCTAACGGCTCTTTTCTTCCTCTAAAATTCAAAAATTGAGTTAAAGATCTATGATGGTAAAATTCTAGCACACACAACATGTGGTAATATTTAATATTTGCTAAGTAAAAAGTAGCATACTTCGAATAATTGCTAAGCATATGTTACTAAATCATATCAAACAAACTTTTTTTATTCATTGTCTTCTATTTATGTCATTTCTTCAATTCTGTTTTGAAATTCCGCTCATGCATTTTAATTTGCCAATGAACAGCATAACTGACTAAATGCCATCCATTGATGATTCGATTAATCATAATGCTGGAGCAGATAGATACGTTAATTCAGTCAGTATATTTGCGATATAAGGAACCTCTGGGAATGAAGCGATTAGTACTGAAAAAGATTTATATCCAGGCGACAAAATTTTTGTTGAGAATTGGAACTTGGCACAATTGATTTTGTTGTGAGGTATGTCTTCAAGTCTGATTAAAGGAGCCCAAGAAAGAGAAGATCTTAAAACTTTCCAACGAAGTTAAGGAACTCGATTTAACACCACCAGATTGAAAATTTCCGCGAGAATTAAAACAGTTACATCAAATTAAGTCACAAATCATCGAAGAAAAAGACACTTCGAACTATATATTGGTACTTCCAAATCAGCCAACGAAAAATGTTGGAATATATTTGCGAGCAATCAAAAGAAGAAAGAAAAAAATATATACTGAAATGGTCGACGACACACCAGGTATCTTAAATTTAATAACTAGCGGAAAAAAGCTGTTATTACTTTGAAAATGCATATGAATGATTATGAAGTAAAGCTACAATATTTAAGTCAAATCAGATATCGGAAAACCAGCCAGAGAGCCAACATTACAAAAGGAGAAATCCTCCACCAATCATGCAATTATAAATTTGCCACAACTATCATTAGCAACCTTCAGTGGTCACCTCACGTAGTAACTGCCTCGAAAAATGGCATATTAACAATAGCTGCACTGGGAAAGAAAAAAAGTTTATGTTTCTCTTGCGAAGATTCTCATAACACAGCGTTGTGCAGAATCAAATATAAGAATGGCTCATAAATTGATGGACCAAGAAAGAAAAAATTAGATTCGAAATGTATAGCAAATTCAAAAACTGAAAAGGAATTCAAAAAAGTTGAGCGAATCATACTTTATGCAAAAAGATCAACGAAATCACTCCAAACAACTCAGAAATTCAACAAAAAGCTTTGTTGAATTTCTAAGTTGTTTTGACGTCGATTCGCAATCGACTTGCAGCGAAACTTCATCCAAGTCGATTCACAGTGGAATTGCATTCAGCATGATTTTCATTCTTCACTAATTAGATGCAATATACCTATATTTATAAACAAAACCAAACTAACATCAAACCCCGTAAAAGTTGCGTCAAATGTTGTGTAAAATAAACAATAACTATACACCATCTTTGATACTTACGAAACTTTAGCAAATTTATTTTTCCGGCACCAATAAATTTGCTACACTTGTTATGCTAAAAATACAACTAAACAATAAATTTAAAAAGTTAAAAGAATAATCCGCAGGATAATGCCCAGCTAAAATCAATCAGAAAAAAAAGTTCATACAAGATATTTTGAAAAAAAAATACTTATCCAAAATATACCATCAAAACAAAAACAGAATCTGAACATTAAATTTACACTCATCACCGTGGCAACGCGTATCCGTCTAGCTAATTATAAATATAGAATTTACTCATCATAAATAATTTTAATGAATTTTAGCCTTTTCATATTAGCATTCCAATAAATGACAGTTTAACTTGTTACATTTTAATGATAACTTGTTACTCATACCTTGTTACTTATTAGTGATACGTGTTAATCTTTTTACGATATATTTCGATTTTAAAAATATCAATATTTAAATGTCATACAATTCCATATCAGGAATCAACATTGTCACACTAAAATGAAACTAAAATGTCAGAAAATATTTTGATGCCATTCGATGATATAAATTCACACTTTAGTAAAAAATTAAAATTCTGGTATTATGCATCATTTTACCATGTATATCATAACTTGTATGAAAATTCCGGAAAAATTGTAGTAAATTAAGCGCCATAATATTTCTATGTTATACTATCTACTGCTTTGCTAATATCCATCGATCTTATCAAACATGTCCTTCGTCTCATCTGATAGATTTTTACTTTCTGTACTACTTTAGATATGGAAGCATAGCGCATTTAATTATAGTTTACGTCAGTATTTTCCTATCATTGAAATACGGTAACATACCGTATTTTAATTTAACAATGTTGATTTCTGATATGGAATCGTATGACCTTTAAATGCTGACATTTTTGGAATCGAAATATATCTCATTAAAAGATTCACGCATCACTGAGTATAACGGTAAACTATCGTTTATTGGAATGCTAGTATTTTTGGAAAGTTGGTTTTTGTAGCGCAAACGAATTTTTGATGAGAAAAGATTTTATTGATAATGGAAAAGTTTATCTTCCTATATAATATAAAAATTTGTTGAAGAATATTCAAGATAATTGATCACAGGATCATTCTTGCTGACAATAGCGAAGATTATCGACTTATTGATTGTTGTAGAAACCGTCGCTGTAGCCTTCTGCATCGTTGTAGAGGCTGATAATGCTCTAGAGAATTTTCAGGCAAGAATGATTCTTCAAAATCCGACCCTTATATATCCTTCCGAAGTTCCTTTTTCTTTCCTGATCTCCAATTTGTCGTCTCATGATCGGTCGACTTCGCTTTGTTTCTGTGTGAATCGGAGCATCTTGATGGTAAAGATGTCTATCATTTCGGCGGGAAACATATTTATCCCTCGTTATTAAACATATTTCCTCTTTTGGTGGTTAACATGTTACCTTTTTAGCAAGAAGCAAGTTTGTTTCTTTGTTTAGTGTTTGGAGGCAAAAATGTTTACCTGCACTTTTTGAACTCTATTACTTCTTGATTATTATAATTTTCGGACTTTTCCGACAAGAATTAAAAAGCTAACATCTCAGAATATGGTTTGAATTCCAAAATTAATTAAACTGGTTATGATGAGTGAAAATTACATTTACGACTAGCTGGACGACTGCATGTTGCCACGGCAATTTTCAAGCTTATGCCAATAATTGCATTGGGAACAGATGGATATAAAAAATTGAAAATTTTGCACTGGAAAATTTCGACTTCGTTTTTCAATAAACTTTTATTAAATTTTTTGTCACTTTTTTGATTTTGATCCGCAATACGAGTACAAGAATTTGGAACATCTGGAGGAGCGATTCAGAAATTTCACTAGAATCTGGATGATGCTTCAGAGGCATGGAAGAAAAAAATCGACGATACAATGAAATTCTCAAGCCTTTGGGTGCCGATTAATAAATATTTGATTTCATTTGCTATATGATTCTGACTTATTTATGATAAAAAGATTGCCTGAAGTTTCACCAAAGAGCTGGATGATGGTTCCTTTTTTCTCATTCTGCATCTTCTTTCTTTTTTCTCTCAGTTTCTTAAAAACCGGGATTTCGCTAAATTACTAGATATATTTCATATCGACTTCATTCGAATGTATTTTTAATAGATACATTTCATTTCAATAGATACATTTCGATCTTTCTTTTTTTTTTTTGGAGAGGGGGGAATATGGAACGTGATTCCGCATGGGAAATTTTCTACAGAAAATTATATAAAAAATGAAAATCATGCTGAGTACAGATCCAATGAACAAAAAAATTGCAAGAGGAAAAATGAATTTAGCTTACAAAAAAAAATAATTTTCTGCAGAAACTTTCTGTGCGAAATCACGTTCCATATTTCCTAAAAAAGAAAAATCAAATTAATAGACACATTAGGATGAAGTCTATATGAAATACATTTAGTAATCTAGCGAAATCCCGATTTTTAAGAAATTGAGACAATTAAGACGGAAGAGAGACAAAAAGGAATTCATCGTCCAGCTCTCTGGTGAAATTTCGGGTAACCACCTTTTTTTCATAAATAAGTTAGAATCATATATCAAAAAACTTCAGCTGCTTCATTTCTAGAATATTTGTTTTTATGAAGACAATTTGAAACCCGTCACACATACACTTACCTTCAATAATACCGAACGTGATGTAAGATAATGGAAGTGATAGCATGAGGGAAAATAAGATGAAACCGACAAATGTCGTCACAGAACCAGCGATGACTTTAAGGGAATCTGAAACGATTGCGTATGTTTTCTTTTTTTCTTCTCTCCTCCATCTTTTTTCTTTTATCTCAAAATCTTAAAAATCGGAATTTCGCTAGATTATTAGATTTATTCCAGACTTCATTCAAATGTCCTATTAATTTGATTTTTCATAGGAGTAGAAAGTCCGTCAGGTCACTATTTGAGATCATTTTTTAAGAATTACAAGCTCTTAACAGTGTGAATTCAAATTTAAACTTTCCATATAACCAGAAATGCTGCAAGACTAAAAAATGGCTAAAAACTAGTGCCAACTTGTTCGTATCAACCTATGAAAAAGGAAAAACAGTAGTATAAATTAACATGAAATTGTTAAGTATTATGGGACTTAATAAATTCAATTAGGTAACCTACAATTATGCAACAAATAAACATACAAAAATCTTAAACAAAATAAAATACTTTACCTAACCATCTTATTACCTTAATATTTGGTTATTAATAAAAATGATAACTAATAAGACAAATTATAAATAAAAATTTAAAAAAATCCTCAACCATACTAGACATATAAAAATGTAATTCAAAACAAATTGATACAGAAATAATACAGTTAATAGAAAAAAACTACTTATAGAAATTACTGATAATAATTAACGGATAAAATACAAACTGCATATCTATATAAATAAAAATGAAAATGTTCGCTGCTATAAATGATAAATCTCTGGAAGTTCACCAATTGCTTCCAAATTTTGACACAACCTTGCATTCGAATAGGCGCGTGTTTTTTTTATATAGACATACTTTTTTTTCACAAGTCAAGCCACTGAGCAGATTGGATTTTTTTGACTCCGCCCACTTTCTGCATCGACTTCCTGCAACATTTCAAGTTGTCACCGACTGATCTGAAATTTTCATATAACGCTTCATTCGAATAGGCGCGTAATTTGAGTTTTTTTTTTTTTTTTTGTTTATTTTTTGGGGAATTTAGTTCGCTTATTTTTTGATTTGTGGAGCATGTAGTTGCGTGGCAGAAATGTCGAGGTCATGATAGTGTATAATAAAATCTTTCGTTCAAGCAATTTACGGATTACCTTTTGACTTCTAATATTAGGTCGTGTTTTGGATTGCCTCTTTGTCGTAAATTTCGTTGTTCATTTTGACACAACGTTTCAAACTTTTACCCATTGATTTGAAATTTTGACATAACGTTGCATTCGAATAGGCACGTTTTATATAGATTTACCTACTTCATTTTTACCTGTCACATTTCTGACAAATAAAAGTAAGTGAGCGGACTAAAAATCTATTAATCACGCTTATTTTCTGCAAAGTGGACGTGGCCTTCAGTATGCAATGCTCAGTGCGCTCGGTAAAGTATGCGCATATTCCAGTGTAACGTTTTGTCAAAATTTCAAAGCAATAGGTAAAAACTTTTGGAGAAAATTCAAAAATAAAAAAAAAAAAAAAGGAAATACGAGCAATAATAAACGGGAATTATTTAGAATTATAAGCAAATAAAATATAAATTACGTATAGTAGAAAACTCAAAAAATTATTAATCAAAAAAAAAAAACAGTCAAACAAAATATTTACTGAAACAAAAATAGTTAAATTCTGGAGAAGACTACAATCTAAGCTTTAAACGATATGGAAAAAATCTTTCGAGCTGAGACTTTTACCAAAAATTTCCAATACTTCTTCGCCTTATTTAGCATACTAAAAATTAATTTAAAGTTATTTGCATTCCATCCTTCCTGAACTCCTCCAAAATTTAACTGCTTCATGAGTTAAAAAAATTAAAAAAAAATGTTCTATTCCTTAATTTTTTTTCGTAAAGTTTTTCATATCTTCTTGTCTTTTTTGTTTCTGTACTTTTTCCTTCATTTTTCTGTTTTTTTTTTTTTTTTTTTTTACTTTTTTACTCTAATTTTTCCATTTTCTTTAAAATTTTACCAACTTCGCTAAAGATAGGCGGATTTGGTCATGGACGAGCAGAATCAAGAGGCTGATGAGGAGTGGCATCGCTGTAACCTGCTCTGATATGATACTGAAAAAAACACAAAGAAATTCATTGTAGTTTCAAGTACTATATTCCGGAGATTCACAATATTTGAAACAGCGATCTTTTATATAAACACATAATCTCTCTTCACAATGGTCTAATAACGCCAAATGTCTCTTTTTAACGAGATTTTATTTGCATAGCTCGTGCATTCGCACTCATTCGAACATTCGAGGTCATATTGTTTCATTACTACCAAACGGTGTGCCGCTTCCTATTGTAGCGGCATGCGGATATAACGGCAACACCGTAGACAAAAATCTGAAAATAGCAACCTGAGTTATAATGCTGAAACAGAAGTTAAAAAAAATATATGTATATATAAGCAAATAAAAAAGGTTACTTATTAAGAAAAAATTCCAAAAATCCTTTAAATCCTTACCGTTTTTACGAGCAATTGCGCAGCATGCAATGAAGCTGCTATCGGAGCCGGATACATGATTGAAGTAAAGTAAAATAATGAATGAATATTCTGTTTAGAATTCGATCAATTTTGAATAGTTGAAAAAGAAGCTGCAACTATCCTTTCCATATTTGCAGATATCGGCAGAAATTTTTATGGAAAATACTTATAATATGGATCTTCTGCATGTTGAATGAAGAAATACATACCAATTGAGAAATTCACATCAACTCTTCCACATTTCGTACAACTGTGTAAGATTCCACTTCCGGTGCCCGAAACTGGTCTTCAAATTCGTCTGGAAGGCCTTTGAATACATAGCAAGGTGAAGGCCTCCTAACTTTCCGGCTCTGTGCCAGTGTCGCCGGTATCGGCACCATTATGATTCATGATCGCCTACAAAGCTCAAACCTCAACAGATTTTGGAATAATAATTCTACATATCTGAAATCAAGAATCTGATATAGAATTTAGCAAAATATTGCATCAGAATCCAAGCATTTTTTCTGCACTAACAAAAAAACACGTACTTGAATGTGCAAAAAAATGATAATTGAATTTGTAGCAGCAAATCGATATACCGGCTGTGTCTCCCCAAGTTCTGCACCGGCTACTGGTGCTGCTGATAGCACTTGTGATACCGGCATCTTTTCTGTTTCTTTTTTCTCCTCATCATGGATCCGGAGCCGGTTGAATCTATGAGTGAGGATGGCTAGTCTTCATTCTCCTCGCTTACAAGTGCTTCGTTATCTTCGTCATCAGCTGACTAGGGAATAGGCAGCCGGTCTTCTACTTCTTCATGGTTGTCGCTATCTCGACGAGTCCATCAGTAATCTTCCGCTGCCATATCGCTATGTTAAAAGTTTCCATTACCATAATTGGTCAAATAATTCACAAAGTTCAAGAGCCACCAAAATTTATAGAGAAAATAAAAGTTGCCGAAGATGAATAACAAGATTTATAACTGATTGGTTAATATCAAGCGTAGAAAATCAAATGCAAAAATTTTCAGAGCTCCAACTGTTCCAAAGTTTATATCCGGCATGGCAACAAAACGTGAAGAAAAACTTTTGCCTTACGCATGTAGTAGACAAACAATAGCTTGAGCTACTTTGGGTAATCTCATAGAAACCTCACCAAATCCGCCATCTTCGGCAACTCCGGCCCAAACTGGCTCTTTCGGCCCAAAAATATGCTTACCATCGCTGCTTGAAAAATCATGGTTGACATGGATGTCCTTCTTTTAGAAATTTCATAACGTGGTTGATGATTTTTAAATGCGCATTCATAGCTTTTGCATCCAGATTGTGGAATTTAAAAATATTGCGCTTTAAATTTTGATGATACAAAATATTTTATAAATGATCACATTTATTACAAATTGCGTGAACATATATCGATTATGCGCAGTTAAAACAATCTCACGTACTAACTAGTCAAACCCGCGTATAATTACTACCAATCATTCCCTTCACCACTGTTAATCTTTTACCATCACCGCCTCCCTCACTCCCAACATCGTACAATAAACCCCAGCTGTATCCGATATTCTTAAATCGACCATTGTTCTCAGTCTACTCAATATTCGTAGTCTGTTTAATGTTCTTAGTTACTCAGTGTTCTCAGATCCATCCATTGTTCTTTGACTATCCAATGTCCCTAGTCTACTCAATGTTCTCAGTCTGGTAGATAAATTCTCGAATGCTCTCAATCTACCCAATGCACCAGTTTTTCGCGCATTTTTACTAATTCGCGCATGATCATCCGATCAAATGCAATTGATTCTGATTTATTATAGCTTTCCTACCACAAGTCATAATGAGGTGTACTATTTCGGTAGATTACTATAGTTGAAAGAATTATTTATTAGTCGACGTGATTCGTTTGATATAAATGAGAAAATTTAATGAAATTGAATGAAACTAAATAATTTCTTTTTTTCTTTTTTGAACATTATGAATAAACAATTATGCGAATTTCATCTTTAACTTATGGAAAAGTAAAGCACGCTTATGCATTCGTTGTATAAAAGGGACAGGATGGTAGAAATCTCAGATATGTTGGCATGATTGAAGTGTCGGAAATTCCGAGAAACTTCGTAAAATCAATTTTATAATTCAATCATTTTTGTCGTTTTGAATTGTTTTGATGTGCTATCAATAATTCAGATATTATAGTCTAGGTCACGCGTCTTTATTCGCGCGATCTCATTGCTAATGATGGCGCTTTCTTTTAGATCAAACTCTATCATTGTCCTCTCCCTATAAATAAGAGTAGTTCTGAGTATAGGATCATTTTTAAGGGTTGTTATCACAAGGGCGGTTTAATAGGTCAGAATCGCTTTAGACTCCCTTTTGGGTTCTGGTATCATCATTAGAATTGTTTTGTTGATTTGATTGACATTGTAATGGTCGTATTCGTTTTCGTGTTATCAAAGTTTCGTGATAAACGGTTTAATTACCCAAGTTTGAGGTTGTGTCACTAACAAATTTCTCGACAGTTGCATTATTACCGCTGCACCAGAATTCAAGTTTGAGATTCGTTCGTGCTACAAATCAACTTTCCCGACATAGACTTTTCCGTAACCTAACTTTCAAGAAAATAAACAATATGTATCGGAAATAAATCATGTTTCTTTTGATGATGATTTAGTGTTGATCCGGAACTTATGTATTATCATGCATTTTTGAAAGAAGTAATCAGATACGTAACATCAGGTTCAAGTTTTTACATTGCTTGAAAATAAACATGGGAACGAAAGAAGATGAAGAAATCAATTGTTGTTCTCTACAGGTTAACTAATTTTAATTTCAAACTAAATGCTTTAAATTTCGAACATCAATTAATTTACAAACGCATGGAGCTGAATAATTTGCAATTGCATTTATATCTTTTGTAGTACTTGCAATGTATATTACATGAAGATTTATTTCGCATTTCGCTTCACATAATACAAGCATTATCTTCTATCGAAATATATATCGATTTATAAACCACTGTACATACCAGCAAATGATAATAGCAACAATACATTCTCTGTTAATTATCAAAAATAGAAAAGAATTGAGTAAATTTCTTCATTTAAAATCAGCATGATTACATTATTATGATATGGAACTTTGCATGGATTAAGCAATATCGAAACATAAGATGGAATGATAACTCATATGTTGATAATCAAAGTCATAACTTAACCGAGTATTAGAATAAATGGAATGATTATTGGACGATGCTGCTTTGATGTCTCATAAAAAAGGCTGTCATTATAACAAAACAATGTAAAAATGATAATTGGAAAATTCGGAAGATAATCTGAATTACCAGAAAACAAGATTCAATTGATAGTAGGATATTTTGGATTGATTCAGCTGAATTTGATAAGTAGGAGCAAAAATGTGCTTATCATTCTTCTTATTATATATATGTTAAGTAATATTTACGCCACGTTTACCAATTTGCTTTCATATCAACCCATAATCTTTACAGATGAAGGTCAAATGTAGAAACTATGAGAGGTTCACATGTTGTACGGAATAAGAAAGACAGAGAGATGGCGACAAATTATAAATATCTTATGTATCGCTTTTTCTTGCATATTTTTTAATGGAAAATGCTTTACAGCTAAGATTAGCTTGTTGTCACTTGCATATAATGATTTAGGCAAGCATCAGTACATAAAAATGCGAGATCAATTTCGACAGTATCAAGTGCTGCAAGAAAAGGAAAGAAAAGCAAAGTAGTGAAGATAAGAAAATAAATATTTCAATAGGATAAGAATGAAAATGATTCTAAATATAGAAAATATTTTATGAAATTTCAATTATAGTGAAATTTAATTATACTTAATTCCAATTCATCAAAACCATAACAAATTTTTGGAAATGAATGATAATTTTGGACGTTGAGATCAGAACTGGAAATTGTAGGAGGCGATCCATTTATCATCACTATGAATTAACCGTACTGGATGAGCATTACCGAAACTGTTTGATGCTACCACGACAATTTCATCGATATCATTCGCAACGTTACCATAAATACGTTTGCTGGTTGTTCCAACAGAACTCAATTCCCAAGTTGTTGAAAATTTACGCTTCCAATAGACATGATACATATCCGCGCGTGGTGTTAAATCCCAGCGTAATAATAGATCACCATCCGAATCTGCAATAGCCTTTAATCCAGATACGGTAGCTGGTCGACTTTCTGCATTTTCCATTCGACATTGGAAAATAGAGAATGTATGTATAGCGCATGCGTGTGGGATAGTATCCAATTTGTTCATTTGAAAGCCATCGCAAAGTGGTAAACAAATACCAGGGACCTTTTTTCGTAAACAACAAGCACCTTCATCAACACCTGCTGTTGTACAAGTAAGGAATTTGCTTATTTCGTCTTCACAGTGACTGTTGATGAATGATTCGGCTCGTAGAGAGGCATGCTTACCGAATTCAGAACCACAGACGGCAATACACGGTGATCGAATTCCCAAACGTTGACAACATATGTATGGTGGTTCCGGTGGTATTGGCGTTGCTGAGGTTAGCATACGCTGCACCACTCGAATATCGGCACTGGAACTACCGACATCGTTGGTTGCAGTACAACGATAAGTGCCGAAATCCGATGGTTTTAGGAATCTGATTTGGAGAGCAGAAACATAATGCCGTGGATGTTCATGGGATGAAATATAATTGATGAAACTGTACTTGTCTCCTCCAACTTTTTCATAATGACTCGTTTTTTCCTGCATTTTCTTCCATTCAAAATGAGCACTTTTGTGAGTGATACCAGACATTTCCATTCGGCAAGCAATTGTCACTGAAGATGCATCAACCGGAATCGAAACAGTTTCACGATATGCGATAACTCTGGGTGCCACTCCAGCTGTGTAAAAATGGATTGTCTCGGAAGGTAACGATCGATGGTGTCCATCACGAGTTACTGCAACTACATGTACCGAATATTTACTATCAGCGCGTAAACTTGTAAGTGTGACTTTATAGCTTCGAGTATTGATGGTCTTTTCGATAAAACCGCTATCAGCTTCTTTACAGATAACTTGATAGGATTCAGCGAGATTTGAATTAACTGCTGGTGGTGACCAGGAGAGTACAACACTATCCGTGCTTTTAGAAACGATATGTAACGATAGTGGTGACGTAGGAATATTCAAATAGCCACGTTCGAAGCAACGAAACATGGGATGCAAATTGATGGCTAAACATGTTTGATACTTATCCCAAGCTGCAATACCATCGATACCTTCACCACGACACATTCCAAAACAAGCATTTTCATCACGATCCTTCGCTTCACTCATACAGCAATGAATATGATCACGGCCATCAGCTAGGCATTCCGAGATTGCATTCATATACGGTTGACAATTCAATTTTCGTTCGAAAATATTGTAAACATCGAAATCATTGGGTGGATTCTGAGGATTACATAGCATTCGTGTACATGTTTCTGTTACGCCACGCTTCCGACAGCACTGTCCAACGACAATTGCGCCTACACCGTTGCAAACGTTATACACGAACAGAAACAGCGACAACCACATGTGAACAATTGGGGGACAATCTTTCTACACCGGGAAAGCAAACACAGGTTGGCCGCCCTTTCAAGGTCTTCCGCTGATGATACCTTCCACCTTCTTCCCCTCCCCCTCAGTTTCCTTCTCATCCCCCGTCCTCTCTCCCCTCGAGCATTCATTAACGCCCAAATCAACTCCTGCCAACTACTTTTATAGACATTATTTCAAAAAAAAAAAAGAAAATTTTGCTCTCATCGCAATTTCTATTGATACCACTGATATCATTTCTGCTATTAACGTAACGTATCAATCCTCGCATCACTCATATTCCTATTTCATCCATCCGTTCCGTTATTTGAGAACGACCCGCATATACCTTACTCTCTCAAACATATTATTCATATCTTCTCATGCTGATACGAGTCACGTATGGAGCTGTAATAATTAATGTTAGTTGAAAATCTTTCGATTGCTAGTACTGATCAGGTGTTACAAGTTAAAACGCAGCATGGGATCAACAAACATGATATTACAATATTCAACAACGCGTAGTAGAAGTCACAAGTTGCAGTCCTGAACAATTAGTAAAACTTATTTCTTAGAAGCTCATAATTTGAGTTAGAGGCATCTACTTTAGAAAACGTCTCGTGATACGATACTTCAAACACTTTACTCTTTAAAGTAGTTATTATAAGGTTAAATTTTCTATTCATAAATCATTTAGTTCAAAGAATAGAAGACCAATTTACAGAGGAATCACGAATCTCTACGGATATTTTTGGCACCGCTCTTCCTTACTCCATATTTAAAGGGTTTTAAAACTTTGACTAATGAAATCACTAGACGAGGCGACATTCCATCTAAGTCTCTGGAACAAAGCACTATTTGTCCCATTTGATTAAGAATTATATAGCTACATATCAACAATTTGTAGCTATCATATCATAATTACATCGATATCAGTAACTCAACATAGGAATTGGACTGACAAAACGGATATTTTTTTACCAATATAAATGAAAAATTATGTGTTTTGTGTCCCGGATTTCTTGAATCTCATCGCTTATTTTCCTTGGAGAATTTCATTTCATCCAACCAGTAACTGACAGTTAAAATCTGTGCCTATTTGTTTATGTAATTATCCCCATAAAGGTGTTAAAACGACTGTTTCCCGTTGGTAATTAATCTACCACCGAATTAGGCTACTCCTTGACCCAGTTTATTCAACCACTTACTGAAATGAAAGTTACCATCTTGCACAAGTCGTTCTCTCACTCTCTTTTCACTGTTCGATCATATCATTTCCGCATTACAAAACAAACCATTTGTGTAATCCAAACATCGCATCGATTTACACAACATTTCAGGATGTTAGTCCACAATTTTCACACTTCTGATCATTCCGGATTTAGTCATCGAATCTCGTCATTTCCTGGTGAAGATGATCATTGTTTCTTATTTCAGATCTAACACCAGTTATTTCTATTCGATGATGAAGGGCTTTTCGTTATTATGACTGCCTAACAACATGATAAATAATAAAAATTTACTCATCTCATTTTTCAGCAATTCGACAAATATAATAATGAACTATTATACAAGGCGGATAAAATTGGAGATCAATGAACGTGTTTAAAGTAGTGTTGAAGTGGAAAGTTAGGGTGAAGCGAAACCCAGGTTTAGGTATATTTCGAAATCAGGATGAGAGAGGAAGAATAATATCAAACAACATCAATGATTTCTACCTGATAGAAACAAAGTCCAAAAAAGTAAATAGGCACGAACTAATAAACACCAACTTTCTCCTGACACAAGAATTAATATTCGATCAAAATATTCTTCACGTGTTGCAAAACTACAAAGTTTCCTTTCTAAAGATGGAATAACAGCTCTTTATAGGTAAATTTTCAAGTTACCTTAAGAACAAGCACCAAATGATTCCAAAAAAAAAAATTTTTAAATATAACAATTACTTATCCTAAAAAGTGTGCAAACAACTACAAAAATCAAATCATATTGTACCATTTTATGACTCAACATTACACAACTGAATAATAATTAAATTAGGACAAATAATAGATTCCAGAGCTACAAGCTAAATTAACGTTAAGAAAAATGTTACATTTCATATCATAGTGGCATTAGCAGCACATATAGGGATCGAATACAAAGTGACGGTAAATCGCCGAATGACATAATCAGTGCTTATGAGACCAAACAAATTCTAAGACTGAGACAAAAAAAAAAAAACTGCAAGTCATTTTACATTTTAGCAACGACGAAGTGGCATATGTACCTTTAGAATGCGAGCAAATGCTTCACGATTTAGCAACTTGTAAGCCATTGTCAAAAGTCTCTCCGTCATCTTATCGAAGAAACCATAATTAGACCAAAATATATCATGTCCAAATTCTAAACCCATTCCAAAATCTTTTTCGTCATTTGCAAACTAAAATTTTTTAAAACAAGCAGTTATTTTCATTAGGGTTTAATTCCTTTTTATTTTGTAAATGAAAGGAAAATTCGCAAACTCAACAATATAAATATGATTCTTGCAGCATTACCTGAACACAGCTGATGATTTCCATTATTTTCTCCAGCTTTTTCTGCTTTATAGCTTCATTGTTCGTAGTAGCCACCGAAGTGATCAAGTCCTTCAGTTTTTCTAAACAAAGATAAAAATATTATATTTAACAGAAATAATTTAAAGCTGTAAACAAAATCGGATTTCATTTCACAACTATCATCCTCATTATGCTCTCATAATGGTCGAATAAGAAACCTGTCTTTTCCTTTAATGGCCTGTATCCAATATTGTTAACAATCTTAACGTGTATCCCAATACCATGAAATGGAAAACCACATGTCTCCTTTTTGCGTGATTTAACAACCGTTTTTACGTTGGCAATGAACATTTTATAGTGTTCTAAACATAAATTTCAATAAATTCATAAAAAATAAAATCTTCATAATTCTTTCAAAAACTTCTGTAATATTAACTCACCAATCCAATCTTTCGAAAATAAGGTTCGGTATTTAATTGGCAAAGCCTTCCCAACCAGATATGCAATCATGTAAAAAGGATCAACAGCACCAACAATGGAGCATTTTGGGAAATGTTCAGCGTTGTCCACATGAACAATAAGTGGTTTTTCAGTATTAGGTTCATCTCTAAAAATCAAAATTTCCTTACCTGAACAGAAATTTTGTGACCGAAATAAATGGTGAAAGGCACTTGAATATATCCCATTTAATCCAAAGCATAATCTATGCTAAGAACAGGACCAGCATCATCTATTTATTTTATTTATTGTTGATAAGTTTCTTAATACAGTCACGATATCATGCCGGACTGATTTGAATCGTTAAAGTTATCAAACAATCTGTAATGATAAACAATGCAGAAAATAAATAACATACCTCCAATAGACGAATCGCCCAGCATTGTAAACTGCTAATGTTTGCATTTCTGGCAAGTCGGTAGCAAATCTATCGTACACCAAACATTTTTCTGTATCTGCATCTTTTAAATGTCCAGCAAGGTAATCGAATACTCCACAAAGTCGCAAAAATTTCAAACTTCCAAAAACACCTGAAAACTTCAACAGTATGAAACCGCATACACAAGTTTCTTAAATCGCACAGTTCAATAGCATTTCCTGACTAATTTGGACCAAATATCTGATAGAAAAAACATTTAAATGAAACCTGGATAGAGTAAAAGATCACCCTGACTATTAATTACGGGTTGAAACAGTAACAAACATATGATTTATATTTATACTTTACTACTGTTTATAGATAACTGATACTTACAAATTTGACAGAACGCTGGAAAATATATTTTATATATATTTCCAATTACTTTTCAAATAATTATCTACAGAATCAGATTGGTACCTTACTGAGGGTGGATACGTTAACAATAAATGGAGTGGACACTACCATTGGTATCAGTGGTACGAATCAGCAAGAGTCTAAATAATAAGAAACTTCAAAAAATGATTTGGTGGCTAGAAATATTTTTGCAAAAAAAATATACTTATAATAATGCACAGCATATAATCAAAACATTAATTACTGCATGATTTGATTGTTGAAACAACGGAACAAACAATTTTGATGATTCCGCCAATCCTAAATTTGATAACTATCCCTTTCCCTTTGAGTCACTGACTGAATATAATACTAAGGAAAAACCATAAAAATTTTTGGACAAATGATTTAATTCAGTATCCATCTTCTCTGGTCACAAAACAGGAGAAATAGATTTCATTTCAAATTTCATCGGAAAAAATTAAGTTAATTGTTCACAAAACTTTTTCTTAATATAAGGATTGTTCAAGAAGTTGCATACACAAGCATGTCTAGGAATATTGGAAAGGAGCAGAAACTAAACCAATAATATAAACATTAAGTGATTCGGGGTGATAATTTTAAATATGTTTGCATACTTTTTCTATGAAGATCAAAAAAACGCATCCTCAGATCGCAGTATGAACTTTAATATCGATAAAGGGTATTATTAACTGAACTGCTACAACTGTTCCTATAATAAACAACAAGATTACTCCATGGATGTTTCTGGTTGCAAAAACTTGCCACATGGATCGTCGTCTTTCCCAGCTAACATTTGGGTATGCTTCCAGAAACTGAAAAACTCGTCAGGAAACAAGCATAGAAACTTCGTTTGCAGGTCTTCCCTTAGGACATCTGATTCGAACGTAACACGTTTCGGCTTGATTTCCTCTGACTGTACACGATGCAGAGAAGATCTAGTCTGGAAAAAAAAGGAAATCAACTTACGTAGTTCATTTAAGGTTGCATATATTTCATTTCAGTTGTTCATTGTGTCAAATTTTAAATTGGATTGTTTTTATTTTCAAATATTCTTTGCAGAAATTTGGGATACGTATTTCGTCTAAAATTAAATATTGCACTTTAAGCCAAAATTGTTGATTTTCGAATGCAATTCAAATAGAGCACATACATCATCAAAATGGCTGTTCTCGTTGGCTGGCGCGGCCGTATTCTTACAAGGCTGTTTACGTTTCTTATTCATCCCTGCCACTTTCATACGCTTAAATTCTTTCCATAAATAGTAGCACATTAATCAATACCAAAATATTCATGTAAATATAGAGAGACGTATACGTCCTCACACGTTTCCCTTCCTAACGCCAACGTAGACAGCAAGAAACAAACAATACACGCACAAAAAATGCGGATCTTATTCAAATATGAAACTATTTGTTCGTTATTTTCTTCGTACAGCATACGCCATACGTCGCATCCCATCCGAAGGTGACATCTGTGAACTTTTTGTATCCCACGAAGAAATTCGATAAAATATGAATATTTCTGACGCAGAATTGTGCTACATTAGGTGTACAACAAAATAGGCTATGCTTCGTATGAGCTTCTAACGTCCCTTTCTCTCATAAGTTGAATTTTGAAATCTAACAAAATCAGAAAACAGCAAAGAAATTACGATTTACTTTAGACTTAATGAATCTTGGATGGCTTTTCCTTTTTATAGATTTTTTTTCTTTCATAGACTGATTTCTCTTTTGATTGTCAATGTTAAACTCTATTGACACAAAGAAAATAATTCGATTTTGGAACTATTTCAATTGGAATATTAAGAATTTGCTCCTTTTTAAACCTAACAAAGTGTGAAACTAATGGTACCACCAGTTTTTTCGGCCAAGCAGTCAGTAAGAATAACGTCTCTCCGAATAGTTAATAACAACCAGATATAATTACATATTATTTTCCCGAAAAAAAAAAAAAAACGATTCATGACGTTGACTGTCATCATTTTGTCCAAATTTTCCATTAAGAGATAAGGTTGTGTCATTATATCAGATATCATATAGCAATGAACGTTTTCATATTCAGTGAGTGTCTTGATCAAATCTATTTTGCCGCTTTCTTGAAGATTTATTTAAAATATTCTGTACTAGCTGTTACTATCTTCGCATATATTCATGATGATATTTTCGAGAAATTTGCAGTTAAAAGAAAGTTGCAGAAATTTCGAGACAGAAGTAATGATAATAAGCAGTGGTGATGATGATTATAGTGATCGTGGTGCTAAGCTGAACAATAACAGGTGATAGTAGTAATAATAGTGATGATTATCCAAGTAATAATAACAATGATGATAATGATAGTTATATCGATGAAAATTATATGAGAAGTTTCGTATATAATAAAATTCTCGTCAATTATTTTAAAAACGTCCAATAAATTTGAATGTATTCATCAGCACTTCTCTAAGCAACTGTTCCATTATTATTCACATTACAAAATTGCAAATTTGATGGATGATATAGTGAGAGAGTGCTTAATGCTATTTACCGGGATGAATGAATTATTCCTGTATGTTTCAATCAAATTCAATGGATGTGTTGATGTTTTGATGGTAATGTTCAATTATTTCTAAATTAAATGATCCGAGATTAACTGGATAATCTTAATTACCGGATGGATTATAAAGAAGCATCATTCGGTTGCCATTGGCAATCTATTTCAGTGGAATAATTAAACGATAGTATTTGACGTATAATTATACCAAATGACATGGTGTATTAAATGAATAAATGACAATTTTGATGATTTATTCCGTGGAATGGCTTGTCAGGTTATCAATGTTTCGAATATGTTGTGTCAATTGCGTGACTTTCGTTAAAAATTACTGAAATGCTAAATTGTTGTGAAATTGTTTGTTGAATCTTTGAGCTACTGGTTATTCATTCGGCTTCCTTTTATCCTACAAGATTAATTGATAATAATAAACAGTACTGACGCATATCTTGTGATAGTAGTATTTCGGATCATAGCCATACGCTGGAATTATCAGCAATTCTCGGTACGCTCCTTGGACATCGATTTTCGGATTACAATAATAATACATATTATCCGCTATGAAATATCCCAAATCATTGGGAGAAGAAATAACCGGAAATATCAGCAAGCAATGGGAATGAAGATGAAAGGACAATTTCAAAGTATATAACCTCGAAATTTTCATTTGGTAAATAGCCTTATCATACAGCAATGCAGCTGAAGAGAATTTATTGTCAATAGGGAAAGATAAGAAGGGGTGACAAAGAGAGGACAAGAATTGAAAAGGAATGAGAAGAACAGGCGGGAGAAGGAAGGAGGTTGACAATAAACTCAAATGATGATGTGAAAGGTTAGGATATATGGTACGATTACAAGGAGACGACAAGGGAACGAGGAGTATCGGGAGAAATGAAATTTGAACTAAACTCTCATCGAGAAGATAGGAGACGAAAGGAAAAAAGAAGGCTGAGCGAGTGATTGTAGTTTGGGTCATGTGCTGAGCAGGGAAAGATTTGCCCAACTTGGAGGGAGCGGGTATTTCGCCTTATCCGGGAATGTTGAAGAAGGAGGAGGAGGAGAGGAAGAGTTGAAGGAAATGAAGAGGAAGGAGAGCGATAGTACTACGTATGCATCATCAAAAGATTCGAACTGACTCTGTCTTCCGATGTGGTGGTCATTGGTCACGGCCCAATTCAGAAGATTTTTGCCGTATCGTCCATCCGTCACATCATCTCACTTCGTTTCAGTTGGCCATTGTAAGGACGTGTGTGAAGGGGTGAAAGAGATGAGAAACTTGGAAAGATGGGGGAAGGTAAGGGTAAAGGTGGACGATGACATATGTATCATCGCATGATGATGATGGCATTCCTGCACCTGTATTTCATTCTTCTCCTCCTCTTCCATCATCAACTACCTATTCCTTTTACCCCTTGGCCTTTTGTAGAATTCTCCAAAGCACATTCCAACATTTCCGAAACCTCTTCCCCGTCTTGCTTTCCTGTCGAAATTATATCCTCCATTTCATCATCACTTCATCATACACGAATGCTACTTTCAAAACTTCATTCCATTACTTTGGTAAATTCTTCATGTAACGATATGATGACAACTAAACGACGATATATTTGATGAAGTATTTATTGCTTTTTTTCAACAATTTATGCTGTTAGCTGAATTCCTTTTGTTCGCCTTTTCGTAATTCTTAACTCTCAATGTAGACATTTTTGTGTTGTTTACTGGTACTTTCACTAAACAAACAATTTTTGTTGATTCAAAACGTTTTACTTGTTTGACTGATTATTCATTCACTCGTTCTTATTCTCAAGGACTAAAAAATTTGGACAAAAAAACTTCTGTTAGCTAGATAATTTTTTTTTTCCTCAGCTTCTTATCATTCTCAAAAATATTCATTATTAAATATTTATCCTAGAAAAAAAAAAAACCAGTTCTCTCTCCCGGCAAATGTTCCAATTTGTTGAGAAATTAACGATCTTTATTGTTACTTATTTTCTCGTTCCTGTTTTTCTTTTTTTGTTTCTGTCTCTTTTTTTTTTTTTTTAACTTATTTGTAGTTCAAGAAATACGTACAGATAAGTAGATCAGTAATTGATTATGTTAACACAAATCAGTTGAGACAACGGATTATCATAAGCAAATTATTGATTTATTCAGATTATATGACGTTATTAAGTTGAAAAGAAGAACGGAGAAGTAGTAGATAATCTTAATGACTTTTCATAACAATATTTTATTAAAATGATGCAATTGAAAAAGATATGTATGTATAGATAGATCAATGATTGATTATGTTAATATAATCATTTGAGGGAACGGGTTAGCACAAGCGAATTATTGATTTCTCAGATTATGTAATATTAAGTTGAAAAGAACGGAAAAGTAGTTTAGGTAGCTTTGATTACTTTTCGTAATTATATTTCATTAAAATGATACGATTGAAACTAAATTATTCATACATGCATTTAATTTTCAATTTTAGTTAACAGAAGGAAAGGAAGAAAAAATATTATAAATTTTATAATCAACATATGTATAGGAATATATTTAGAAATAATAAAAAAAAAGTTTACTCAAAAATAATTGTGACAAAGAAATATGACGAATTTTTACTGAAAACAAACCTGCTTTTTCTATAAATTATGTAATTCGTTCAAAAGTTCAGTATATGTATATATTCATTCCCATTATGCATACATAAAGCTTTTTTTAAAGTGCTATTTATTTATATGTGGTCATCATATGTTTCCATCGTATTCCCTTTTTTTTCCCCATCTCCAACTTTTCCCATTTCCCTTCTCCAAAATTTATTCTTCATCTCCCGAATCTAAAACTTTCCAAACTGATGGATTTGTTGAAACTTCATTTTCATCCATTTCCAAAATTGTACTAGAGAGCATTCCACAAAAGTATGCCTTTATTGCTCAATCATTGAAATGAACAATTTCATACTGAAATGCTTTGCTCTTTAGGATTAATATAGTATTGTTCATTGGTTATCCATTTGAAAAAAATGAGAGACAAAGATAGGTAGAATATAAAGAAATTTTTGAAGTTTTAAAAATTTTTCCAAAATACTATGCATTTTTTTCTCCTCCCCGACCTAAAACAACTGACTTATGCAATTAGATAATAGATGAGAAATCATTATATCAGCTTAGGTATTACTTTTTAATTTTTGCTTTCATTTTTTCTTTCTCTCTTTCTCCATTTTGACGCTTGAAAAAAAAAAATAGTTATTTCGAGATAAAATGGTTTTTGCAAAATTTTGTGAAATTTTCCAGATGAATGCTAAAATATAATTCTGAAAATTTTTGGAGAAAAAAAAAAGGAAAAAGAGAGAAAAAGGAAGGAAAAAAGAGGATTCCTTTAATTTTTATTTCCCGAAGCAAATTGACAGGATGATAATTTTTTAACAAGGTAATATTTAAAAGATTTTTCGAGTAAATTTAATTTGTTTGTTGCGAGAACCTGTATTGTGACATTACACTTGGTAAATGGTAATTGTTCGCATCTCAGCAACTGGTCCAATAACTTTTTGAACAATTTTGAAAATTAGCAAAAATGCTATGCCCATTCTTTTCTCTTCGACCATTTCTTTTCATCCATTTCTTGTCCTCCGCGCAAACAACAAACAATTCTTTGGGAAAAAATGAGCGAGGATTTGTAGTAATTTTTTGGTGGGATATTAAGAATGAGTAAGAAAAGGAAATTTTGATGGAATTTTGATTTTTACTCCTTAATTCTAACTAGCTATCACTGATACATTGTGATGGAAAAGAAAAAAGTAATTTTAAAATAATTTTGCAACCGATGGCATATCATCATACCATCCGACTGTGCTACCTGCTGTGAATTTGTTATTGGAGAAAAGTTTTTAATTTTGATGGATGAGATAGTATGAGATAATAGGGTAGGAAGAGGTAAAAAAGGCAAGATTGAAAGAGGGGAAAAAAAGATTTTAAAAAGATACTGACAATAAAGCTTTAAATTACCGAAAGGAAATATTTAATACTGAAGGAAATCAGAAATTTCGAAAAAAAAAAAAAAAAAAAGAAAGGAATTCGTGAACGCCAAAATTTTGATATTAAAATTCCTAAGTGAAATAGTTCTTCCTTACGTAAACATTTTGATGATATGAAAATTCCTGACAAGATAAAATAGCACTTTCTCTTTTTTACGTAAACAATCAAAATGGTGATAAAATGTTGTACTTATGTCATATATAATTCATAACATGTCAAAATTTTGGTATAAGAATTCCGAACAAGATAAATAGCTTTTTTTTACGTAAATATTTTGATATGGGAATCCCTAAATAAGGCGAAATAGCCTATAACTTTTATTTACGTAAATGAAAATAGATACCAAAATGGTGATAAAATATTGTATTCATTGTTGTACATTTCAGACTAATCAGAAATTTGATTATTCTCAGGAATGTCATAGCCATTCCTGACAATTTGATTCCTTTTCCTCATTCCCTTTTTAAATATTTCGAAGCATTCCAAACATGAAATTATGAGAATATACGGACTTTCAGTTGTTATTATTGTTGTTAATACGTATGTGTGTGTGTGTGTGTATTTGTTGAATCATTGTAACCTTTCTCCCTTTGGCTTTGTTCATTCAGAAGCTTATTTGACAATTTTCCATCCCTTTTCATAATTTATTTCATCAATTAAAAGGGAAAGAGAAAAAGAGAGGGAAAGGGAAAAAGAAAGTAAGAAGAGGAAAATCTTATTCATTGTAGCATCTATCTTCTTCCTTTCTGCTATAAACCATTATTCTTTCCTTCTCCTTTCCTTTCTTCTCCATTTTTTTGCTTCTTTTTTTGAACAAAGATTTGTCAAAAATTTCTGCTTACTTTATTGATTTTCAGCAAGTTTCATTAAATTTTTTATGTTTCTTTCTTTTTCTTTTTCGTTATAAGAGAAAACAAAACAATCAGAAGAAGACTTTCAATAATTTAATTGGAAAGAAAAATTCAACCTTCAAAAATTTAATTTAAAAAAAAAAATTGTAAATTGTTGATGTTATGTAATTGATTCGAAAAATAAATTTTTTTCACTTTCAGTATTTGTTGGATATATTATTATAATTTTGATTTGAATAATATTACTGATAATGAATCCTAATTTTACTATTTTATTCGAATTTCCCGAAAAAAATCTAAACGATAATTTAAACATGTTGAAAATCCATTTATGGTTGAAATGTGCTATGAAGAAAGAATTGTCACTGATGTTGGAGATTTTATTTGGATTTTAATTATTGGTTGTCCTTTTTTTTTCTAATAATTAGCTAAAGTTGTAATTTTGCAATTCTATGCTGCAGCTAATTGTTGGAACAGCTTTATAAATATTTACTTCCACTTCATAAAACGAATAAGAAACAAAAGATTCGAAAAATTGTTAGACATTGATCAATACTGAGATCCCGAGAAATTGAATTAAATAGATATATGGCTTACATCAAACGAATTTCCCAGATATTATTAGCATAAACTACCTGATTTAGTTCAAGTATTACTATACATATTGAAGTTATAATAAACTAGGGGATCGAGAAATAAGTTTAGGATATAGAGAAATGCTGGATGGGAGTAATATGTACAGAATATTTTCATAATTTTCTGAAAGTTTTCAGAGATTTTTGCTAATGTTTTTTTTTCCAGTTTTGGTTTTGTGATACTATACATATTGAAGTTATAATAAACTAGGGGATCGAGAAATAAGTTTAGGATATAGAGAAATGCTGGATGGGAATAATATGTACAGAATATTTTCATAATTTTCTGAAAGTTTTCAGAGATTTTTGCTAATGTTTTTTTTCCAGTTTTGGTTTTGTGATATTTATGTAAATTAAGGAAAATAAAATGAAATTGATAAGGAAGTGAGCGAATATTTTAAAAGTTCGTTTTTTTTTCTTTTTTTCTCGACAATAGCAATAATAATAATGATAAAAGAATATAAGAAAGGGCGAGAAAAAAAATGGCTTCAGTAAATAAATTTACGCATTAATCAATTTAATTGAAAAAAATAAGATTTCTTAATTTATAAATTACTTTGAAGACATCGAATTTTCGTATCATCAAAAGATAATTGTGATGAATTATTTAGGGAAAATATGCACGGTTTTAAACAAGTTTTTTGTTAACTTTCCGGTCAAACCCATGCAATTATTCATTTCCAAAGTTCGATATCTTCCGGATTTTGGATTTCATTGACTTCTAGAGAGATCTCTCTTACGAAGAGAAGCGTCAAGTTATCATCGCGTCTTAAAACATTTGAATTACCGGAACCCTACCTGTAAAGGACATAATAATTTGAAACAGTTCACTAGCAACGTTTCTGGAATGATGCATGAGTGAGTATTCCGTGAATGCAGGAATTGATTACTGGAGTACGCAATGAAGCTGTTATATTTGGTGAAGATTAGAGGAATTGTGAGAAGAAACGTCTCCAACCGAGTACGACATCTTGCTTGCTCGAATGAAAATAGACATTGAGTGTGTACTCCAAGGGCTATTTTTGGTGAGCGGAACTTGCGCGCTATGAGATGAAGCAAATGTTGCAGCTCCTGAACCATTTTCGTTGATGTTTAAAAAAAAAGAGCTAAGCAGTGCAGTTAGATTGACTGAAGTCAATTTTATTTCGTTACATAAGTCTTTGCATCACATAATGCTCCTAGTCTATGTTAAAGTGGTAATTTTATGCAACATGAAGGAACTTTATAAATATTCAATTTTCCGTTTTCCGCTTAACATTGTAAATTTTAAATCTAACTCGCTACTAATTTTACGTTTATAATGAATATTTATTAAATTCCTTCAAGTTGCATAAAACGAATACTTACTTCTACCGAATTCGGTATGCATCCGCTCATATGTTCCGCATACTTCTTTAATCATCTTGTCTAGCGTGCGCATTCCAATAACATCCGGCGTGTAATCTTTTCAAGTGTTCAGATATACACCTCTATACACCATTAATGTCATCAATGCAAATTAAAATTGTGCCATGTCAAATAGTTGAGTAATCCAGTTTTGGTCACAAAATTTCCGGAACTCCCACCGATTTCACACCACTTCCTACCGTAACACACAGTATTTGAATGAACTTTTACATCATTAATTCTCGGCCTTGAAATTTGTCTTTTTCATTTGCAACACTATTTTCCAGAAAGAAGTGGAAGGAATAGCTTTCCATTTTTGAGTAAATTATTTGTTTGACATTTAATTGTGAAATCAGCACTCTATGATATCCTTTATCCATATATTTCCCATCGCAGGCTAGCTGACCACTGTATTTATCCATGCATATCTGTTCCAAAATTTGACGAGAGAGAGCGAGGAAGAGAAAAAAAAGTCGTATAGTTGTCATTTACTTGATCTAGGTTCTATTCTCGGATGATAATTTTTCTGATGCACTACACTGGAATCCTTTGCTTAACAGAGACTTTGCCGAAAGCTTATTGTTGATCTGTCGACACTTTTTAATGACAGTATTTAGTAGTCTACAAAGCAGTGAATTGACAAATTATGGTCGAGTAAATCTTTTTCTTATTTCTGAATGCAATCCAATCCTAATTTTTGTTTTGACAGAAATTTTCTATATTAATAACTTTTGACCCTGAGATATTTGCACATTATTATTGTTAAAAATCTACAAGAAATACTTTATGAATAATATTCTACGTTTTTAATTTCATGATTTACACAATACAATTATCTATGTATAATAATGAAATATATGTTTAGTTGGATATTATGATTAGAGAAAAAGTAGAGCTGTCAAGTGTTTTATCAGTTTGAACTGATATCAACTGTTATCTTTTCTTTTTTTTTTTCGATACATTGACAGACTTTGAATCTTAAACCTTCCTAGATACTAATTAAATTTTCATTCCTTTTTTTCTCCATTAAAAAATATACTAATGGAAATGTTTTTTTGAATTTGTCCCCGCTACTTTTCTCACCTATTCACCCCGTTCGATCATTCCAAAAAAATCATTTCAATTCCTTTTTCGCAGTCATCCATCAATATCATCATTTTTTTCTCTTTTTCCCTTTCCTCAACCTCTCTTCTACGTTTTTTTTTTTGTCTTTTTTTTTTTTTGAAGATTTTCCCTCCGATAAACTGTCTTATTTTTTAAATGATGCTAAAAGTTGGAAGCGGACAAAAAAGAAAAAAGGAGGCTGAAAAAGTAATGAAGTTACATTAAAATGGATGAACTATTCCTTTTTCATTCTTTTTTTTTCTTTAATTTTTTCTGATTTTTCTTTCCCGCATTTTTTTCTTCAACTGTTTAATCATTTTTCAATTTTTTTTTTTTTTTTCTCAAACTAATCTTACAAAACTGAAAAAAAAAAAGAAATGTAAGGAACGAAATATATTTCTAGATATCGCCAGAAGTTGTCATTTTCAAGTTTGATTAACTTGTCGAACAGTGATGTTATCGAATTTGGATTATTTCAACTTGCAATCAACAAAAAGTAAATAAGTCAATTCGCATAGAATAAGTGGAATTTGATTTATTGATATTTATAAAGGCAACAGTATATGAATATTTAGTATATAATTTATGATGTTTTAAGATATTTGTAATTCAATGATAAAGAATTTCCCCATTTTTTTCCTATTCGAAATTTGACTGAATTAGTCAGGAAGTGAACGTGTCAGGAATAAAAGATTTAAATTAACTTCAGTTTTTTGAACCAAATGATGTTAAATTCGTGTTTAACTATCTTTTCCCATCTCGCCATATCTTTCATATAAAGCAAAAAGTGCTAGGTAATGAGTCTTGAAACAAAAAAATTGCTAAAGCAATGAAATTCCTAAAAGCATATCAGTTCAGTTTTAATTTCTAAGACAATGAGACATTTAAAACACTAGCATTAGAACGATAAAATTCCATAGCATTTCATCGTTTTCATGTTGTCGGTTTGAGAATTTTGTCTTAACAATTTAAAATTGAATTAAAGGTTGTCTGTGCTTCTTGTTCCTTATAAAAATACATCATTTCTACGTATTACGCATTATTCATATCTGCCGAACAAGTATCATCTGAATATTTAGCCGCATTTAAGATATCTTAAATGCTATACAAATCATCTTAAAATTGCAAATCTACACTTCTTTGATTATGGAATAAACTACAAATTGATAAGTCATTTATTTCTATTTTTTGTTAAACAAGATAAGTATTTCTTTGGCTATTATATCTTAATTGTTGCTAATTAAATCTATTGATTATTCTATTTCCAGTATATACTGCTTATACCGTTTACATATTGCACTTCTTTAAATAGCAAAAAAGTGCTATTGGAATATTTTGGCAATTTATTTGTCAGACACATATCAGTTTGATAAATATTGCTCCCCTGATAATTGCTGGGTAAATAATCAATCAAAGGTTACCTTTCCTTATATGGACACAGGAAAGGAGGATCTGAAGTGAAGAATTGGGTAGGTCGTTTAGTGCTATTTGTTGGCAACATAATGCAAGAATGTGAATAATATGCCTCACATCGGCACTGAAATCAGGAATCGACCCTTCTCCGCCAATGCTCTCTTCCCCGGATGTGTCATCATCTGTCGGGCGACGATCACGACGGCGCTCTTCCTTGTGCTTCCATTTTTCGCGGCCCTGAAGTGTTACCGATAAGCAGCCCACTGGTTTTCATCAAAATGCGTTACTACATTTGCTGAAATTTCTATAAATTTAAGGTGTTATTTCTTTTTTTTTTTATCATTGTATTGCAGATTATCAATTGAAACGTATCATTATGACCAATGTAATAAAAACGAAAGAACAAACAGTAAATACCGAGTGTTTCTTTATATGTGTTGTATATGTATATATTTGTTTTAGTTTTCATCTACTTTTTTTTTGTCTTCTCTTTTTTTTAAAAATCTTTTCTTGATTTATAATCAGCTGGAAATAATGGCAAAAGACGTACATCTATATAATTGTAAAGGATATATAATATAGATGTACATGACTGAATGACGAATATATGTGAGGTTAGTTCTCCAATGCTTGCTGAAAAATCGAATTCTAGATCAGAGCCATTCGATCAAGCCAGAAGCAAGGAACGAATGGTCCAATGGCTAGCACGACGTCGGAGATCTCTTATTTGCAGGTCCTAATGAGAACATTTGTCAAATTCAGTATTCCTTTTAGCAAATTAGAAATGTAAATTATCTAAATGATATGAAAAAAATTTTGAGAAATATCCAATAAATGTGCAGAGACTTAGGAACAAAAGCTAAAATATGAAAAAAGAAGAAATCTGCACAAACAAAGAAGGAATAGGAAAAGCAACAATTAATATGTTTTGTTTTTGATTCATTAGAATATTTAGTCGCTAACATGGATTTAGTTATAGATAATTAATTATAAATTAAGTAGCTAGCATATAATTTTCAAATATCGATTTTTTCAATTTCGATTTTTAATTACTGTTGATAGAGCATCATTTTATCTATATATTCGGATCATATGACTGTTGATCCCTTTATTTGATTACATATTAACTAAGGACTATTATAGAAAATCGAGAAATAATTGAAATTCATTATTCAGGTGCAAAAGGGTATTGTAGCTGATCCAGCACTTCAAGCAGAATGGGCAAAAAAAAGATTAGTATGGGTTCCACACGAAACGGAAGGTTTTGTTAGTGGAAGTATCAAAGAAGATCGTGGGGATGATGCCGTTGTTGAGCTTGTTGATAATGGAAAGGTATTTTTCTGGAAATATATAGATCAGATATTATCTGCCTAATTAGGATACCATTATTGATTTAAATATGATTAAGTATTAGTATGATGTTTATTCGACCCATAATATATTTTGGAGTGGGGTTTGAAATCTGATAAATCAAATTTTGATTCTACGAGCGTTTAAATCGTTCCATAATGTTCGGAAGGTTTCCTTGGGAAATTTATTCTGTTTATCCCGATTTATATTTGTGAATGATATTATGCCATTCTATTGCTGAATTTGAAATAATATTATTATAGAAATTCTTTTCCTTTTTACAGCGATTGACATTGAGCAAAGATGATTTGCAAAAAATGAATCCACCGAAATTCGATAAAGTAGAAGATATGGCTGAATTAACATGTCTCAATGAAGCTTCTGTGTTGCACAATCTTCGAGAACGCTATTTCTCATCTCTTATTTATGTAAATTTACATTTTTTATTATAGGATTCTTTACTGTGTGAGAGAAAAGAATCCAAAAAGCACTAACAGCCTAACCAACTTATGGTTTAATTTAAGTGACTAAAATGGCTGGAAGCGTTAATTCCTAACTTTGGATGAATGGCGCTCGGTCGCACTCGTCATCCAGTTAAGCCGCGACGTAGAAAACGCATTTTACAGAATGTCCAGGTTATCATAATCTTGGTATAAGTGGGGATCTCTTTTCTTTGTCGGCAAGTTAGATGTTAAATGCGATGTTTATTTATATTTTAGACCTATTCTGGCTTATTTTGCGTGGTTGTTAATCCATACAAGAAGCTACCAATCTACTCGGAGACATTGATCGAAGCATTTAAAGGAAAAAAGCGGCATGAAATGCCACCCCACATATTTGCAATCGCAGATACTGCTTATCGGTCAATGCTTCAAGGTCATCTATAATCTTATCATTTATTCTCGAAAGTAATTTACGAACGAAAATATCGACAGGCATGTCGCTTATCAGTGATCGTACATCTACTACAACATAACCAAATCTTTTGTTACTGCTACTAGTATCATCAGTATCAAGAATGTTGGGGAAATATTAGTCTATTTAATAATTTATCTTTAAGAGAGCTGTTAATATAAATTTAAAATTAGTGTTTTATTGGTTTTATGATTCATGCAAATCCGAGAATTCGTAAATTGTAGATTATAATCTGTGAAATCTTGAACTTGTATAAATCTGACCATTATAATTTCTATTACTGATCGATTGCAAACTTCTCATCATAGGCAGACATTTGTTGTCATTTCTTTAAAAAATGAAATAAATGTCGAGAGAAAATTGAATTATTATCATTATAATTTCTTCTTTCAGAGCGAGAAGACCAGTCTATTCTCTGCACGTAAGTTTTTTCATCCTACAAATGATTCGTTTTTCTTTTGAAAATGGATAATTGTTGAAATTTAAATTGTTTCGTTTTTTTATTTCTCTCGTTTCCTGTACTACAGTAATTTCATTTGCCGCTTCTACTGCTTTTTTTTTTTCCAGTGGTGAATCTGGTGCGGGTAAAACGGAAAATACAAAGAAAGTTATCCAATATTTAGCTTATGTGGCTGGTGCAACGAGACAAAGCAAAAGTAATTCTCCATCAAAGGTATCATTTCATTGTTTTATGATAGGTTAGAAGCTTGTTAGCAGATGAATGACATGAAATGATTTGACAGTTATCGTAATAAGCTTTTTTCAAGATATCCATATATGGGGTTATTTTGGGCATTCGGTAGCATTAATGTTGGAAAATATGCTGCACTGAATGACCGATTAAAGTTCGGTGATTTGATGATTATTAAGGATTTTCGAACTACTGTTCTCATTTACAGTTAATGTCCGCTTTGATTCCACAATATATCGAATCGTTTTGAAATTAAATTGATTTAAATTTGACAAGTTGTAATAAAAAAACTTTTTGTTCTCATTGCAGCAAAAACAGGATTTGGAAAATGTTATCGTAAGTTTCTCGCAACACTTAATTTGCTTATATATGTTTCTAATTTTTTGTTGTGAATGTCACATGTCATCCGTCATCGTATATTTGTTTAGATTTAAAAGATCTCTGTTTTATTGCTTACAAAATTTTTTGGATGCATAATTTCACTTCCAGTTTTACTGTTTAATGTATCTTTTTTCACTTGTTTTGCTAGTTTTATTGTTCAGTGTTTATAGTCACTTTCATCGTTTGATTTGTTTTTTTTTTTTAATGGTATTGCTTACTAACAACATCACTTTAATTTTTGCTTTTTTTTTCATTCTGTAATTTTTTGATTAATGTCTTGTAAAAATTTTGCTTATTCTGTAACAACAGGGTTCAGATATTACTGTTTGTTGTAAGTTTTACGAATGGATTTAGTTAATAGCGCTCGATATAGTAGGTTATATATGCACTTGGAAATAGCACTAATTATAAACTGGAAGAAAAAGATAATTTAAAAAGAAAGAAACTGTTGACGATTTAGCAGGGTTTTAGTACGAGCGAAAAAGATTTGGAATACTTTTTAAAGCAATGTCAGTATCCATATCAGTATCATTGTTTTTACGTTTATATGTTGGATTTATTATTAAGAGCATGATGCTGACAGCCTTGAAATAAAAAGCATGTTTAATCCATTAATTCCGATAATTTTCTCTGTTTCCCTTTATTTTATAGCAATGTCCCAAGAATTTGCTCAATAGTTCATATATTCCTGATGTAATTTCGCAAATTTTTCTTAGCCTTCCAATGAGTAAAACTTTACTGCAATTTTTCCTCTTGGGCTTGACACTAGCATCAATTTCATCACTTCCTATCATTGGTCGAGGGAAAAAAATCGGCGTAAAATTATTTGACAGGGAATTTTCTTGTCGTAAGCACGCTTGTAGTATGTAATGTTCACAGCATAAAATACAGTACAAATGCAAATTATTAGACGAAATAAACGAAACATTTCGAAGTTATTTTTCAGGGTGAATTGGAACATCAACTTTTGCAAGCTAACCCAATTCTTGAAGCATTCGGTAATAGCAAAACTGTGAAGAATGACAATTCATCAAGATTTGTAAGTCTTATGTTTTTTCTTTCGTTCTCTCTTTTTAATTAGTAAAAACCAGAAATCGTCGTCATTAAGAAAAGGAAAAGATTATTTAGTGATTGAATTGTTCCATCTAGTAAGTTTCCGAACAATGACACCAATTGACTTTACACACTTTCAACTTCCGGAAAGCTAATCGAGTACTTAATACATTAGATCGTCTAAATTTATTTAAAATTAACTAGTCATTGCTAAATTGTCTTCTAGGCTTATTTGAAGTTTCTAGGATACATGCTGTGCTTGCTTCTGCATGCCTCAACTGTTATGATATCCGTATTTTAATGACATTTCCGGATTCATTTCTGGAGACTTTCTTTGATGTGGTAGGTAGAAAACGAATTATTCTTTATTTTTAATTTTGGAGTAACATATGGAGCAATGCTTTAATGGTTGCTTGTAACTGTTTTTTTTTTTTTAGGGAAAATTTATCAGAATTAATTTTGACATGTCTGGATATATTTCCGGCGCAAATATTGAGTTTTATTTACTTGAAAAGTCCCGCACATTACGTCAAGCAGGCGATGAACGATCATTCCATATTTTTTATCAGTTCTTACGTGGTACTTCTGCAGCTGAAAAGGGTATTTTTTTAATAATATTCATCAACTTCAAACCTTTTTTTTTTAATTTGAAATTAATTCAGAGTTGTGAAGCCTTGTAAAATTATGATTATACTAAGTGATCATAAGTTTCAGGAAATTTTCTTTTGGAAGATGTTGACAAATATCGTTTCCTAAATAACGGTTACATAAATTTACCTAATGTTGATGATGCCAACGAATTTCATAACACTGTCCGCTCGATGAAAATTATGGGTTTTCAAGAAGAGGAAATTACATGTAAGATAGTTTTTAGAAAAGTTCATCAAGTGTTGCTGTGATCGTCGTTTTGTAAAATTAGGCAGAATGGAACCATGTTGTTCAAAATTATTTTGTTTTCATTGTTTGTTAACAAAAATGTTTCAGCTGTGTTACGACTAGTGTCTGCCGTCTTACTTTTTGGGAATATGGAATTTTTCCAGGAAAAAAAGTCGGACCAAGCTATATTGCCGGATGATCGAGGTCAGAATACATTAAAGTCCATTAGAATTTTTTTTTAATATTACGTTCTCTTTTTTTTTTTTTCCCCGATTGTAACCGCAATATGTTATTTTATCTTTAGTTTCACAAAAATTATGCCATTTGTTGGGCTTACCATTGGTTGATTTCACAAAAGCTTTTCTGCGTCCTCGCATAAAAGTTGGTCGGGAATTTGTGCACAAAGCACAAAATAAGGAACAAGCGGAATTTGCCGTGGAAGCTATAAGCAAGGTTTGAGTTCTACTAATATTATGTGTCGATTCTAGAAATATTCATAAAGGTTTTAATGCAGTGCTTCTTCCAACATAATATTATATAGACCGTACATGAACTTCTACCACAAAGCTTGTGACGCTTTTCATCAAATCATTTCATTTTATTTTACTCTGTGGGCAAAATTTCAGCTCTGATCGTGGTTTTTAATTAATATATGATGATGCCTCTGAGAATTTTAGATTAAAATTATGAGTATCCGAAATTGCTTTTATAGGCTTGTTATGAAAAAATGTTTCGGTGGTTGGTTGGTCGTTTAAACAAATCCCTAGATCGAACTCGTCGACAGGGTGCTTCATTTATAGGTATATTAGATATCGCTGGGTATGTTCTGTGAATTATTCTTTTGTGATTTGCAATAAATGATGTTCATTAGACATAGGTATTTTATTATACAATAGCTACTACGTCTAATAATTCCCAAATGGTTTTATAATTAATTTACATTGAAGCTTTAATCATCATAGGAATCATTGTTGTAAGATTATTGTATTTTGTAGAATGTAAAAATTTTCAGGTTTGAAATTTTCGAACTGAATTCATTTGAACAGCTATGCATCAATTATACAAACGAAAAACTGCAGCAATTATTCAATAACACAATGTTTATCCTTGAGCAGGAAGAATATCAACGTGAAGGCATTGATTGGAAATTTATCGATTTTGGACTTGACTTGCAACCCACTATTGATCTCATTGAAAAAGTAATTTTTGTAATAACTTCTTTAATCCAATTGTTTGCTTATATGATTTATTTCAGTTCAATTCTTTGTTGCTGTTATTATATACTGCAAACATCTTTTAAATATCCATTCAATATTTATAATCAATATTGAATTGGCTCATCCATGTCATATGAAGTGACTCTGCTAAATGTTTTAGCCGATGGGTATTCTGGCCCTTCTAGACGAGCAGTGTTTATTTCCGAAGGCAACTGACAAGTCGTTGGTCGAAAAATTGTTTGTTAATCATTCAAAACATCCGAAATTTGTTATTCCGGAAATGCGTGCAAAATCTGATTTTGCCGTAATACATTATGCTGGTCGGGTGGATTACTTGGCTGATCAATGGCTCATGAAGAATATGGATCCTCTCAATGAGAATGTGGTAGCATTGTTCCAGAATTCGTCCGACCCATTTGTTGTCAGCATTTGGAAAGACGGTAAGTTGATTTTATTTTTAGCTCTAGCTATGTCTTAGACAGCGTTACTAGACATTGCACATCTTCATATTTATTTTCTCATTAATGGAATTTTTTTTAAAGCTGAATTTGCGGGCATTTGTGCCTCAGAATATAGTGAAACAGCGTTTGGCGTACGAACTAAGAAGGGAATGTTCCGTACTGTAAGTCAAATGCATAAAGAGCAGTTAACCCGTTTGATGACCACATTGCGCAATACGAATCCTCACTTTGTGCGTTGCATCATACCGAATCATGAGAAGAAAGTTAGTTGTTTTATTATCTGTTAGGGATGATATTCCGATATTAATATTACTTGAGGTTTCTTTAAGAATATTTCATTTTTGTTTTAGCAGTCATTTGAATCGAAACTCGGAACAAAAATCAAGTCATCTCTATATTCGCAAGCTTTAAATATTATAGCAATCATATATTTAATCTTGACATTTAAGGCTGGTAAAATATCCTCACTACTGGTTTTGGAACAACTGCGCTGTAATGGTGTCTTAGAAGGCATACGTATTTGTCGACAAGGTTTCCCAAATCGCGTACTCTTCCAAGAGTTCCGGCATCGTTATGAAATACTTACACCAAATATTATACCGAAAGGATTTATGGATGGCAAGGAAGCCGTGAGGTATCATAGATTTAGAATGTTACTGGACTCTTAGCGGGTGATACTGTAGTAATGAATCTTTCCTCCAGAGCATGAAATATGCAAACTTCTTAACTTTATTTTTATAAAAGATTGAAAGAGCCTTCATATAATGTTTTCGGTTCATTTTCTCAACAAACAGTTATTCCTTTAACATAATTGGCCATCAGAATGCAAAATCTGATTGGGTTTCTATTTTTTAATCGTCGAACTTTAATTCACTGGACTAATCGGTTCATTTAATTCATTTTTTAAAAATTCATATTATTGATTATGGGCCAAACTATGAATTCTAAGCAAAAGAGCTTTCATATCTACCTGAGGAATAAGTAGATGAATTTTGAACAATATGTTGATTTTCTGTCTAATGGATGTTCGATTTTGGTGATTTATTATGTCAATTTTCTCTATAATTGAAGTGTATTAATACCAAAATTTAATACTTAAATTGTTATAGAAAAATGATTGATGGCTTGGAAATGGAAAACAATCTGTATCGTATCGGTCAATCGAAAATATTCTTCCGAACTGGTGTTTTAGCTCATCTGGAAGAAGAACGTGATCTGAAACTTACTGATCTAATTGTATCCTTTCAAGCACAATGTCGTGCTTTTCTTGCAAGACGCTTATACCAGAAGCGTATGCAGCAATCGAATGCAATACGGGTATTACAAAGAAACGGCTTGGCATGGCTCAAACTGCGGAACTGGCAGTGGTGGCGATTATTTACCAAGGTTAACTATTTATAGTGACTTCGTTGTTACTTTGTTTTCCTAATTTATGAGAATTTTCTTAGTGATTCCGGATTTCCGGATCATCTAGCTGATCATCAACGTAATTGAATCAGTAATAAGTTGTTATGTCATTTTGTTTTAAACGCTATATTCATCGAAATTTTATTTCCTGAAATAAGAACGACAATCAGTATTCTAGGTTAAACCACTCTTACAAGTTACGAACCAGGAAGCTGCTATTGCTCTCAAAGACGAAGAGCTGAAAGTAGTGAAAGATAAGCTCAATAAAAAAGAAATCGAATATGGTGATATTGAAAAACGCCTCAAACAACTCAGTGAAGAGAGGAACGTTCTTCAAGAACAGTTACAACAGGTGAATATATTACCAGAATAATTAAAAAAAAAAAGTGTAAATCAACTGGATCTATTATTAAAATCCATGATGTGACTTGTATTTGCAAAAGGAAATGAAATGAAGGGTCATCAATATATCAATTGTTAGATTAATTCTCTAAAACATTTTAGGAAAGCGAAGAACGAGCAGAAGTCGAAGAAATGCGTGAAAGATTATCATCGAAAAAAGTGGAACTAGAGGATATGCTGACTGAACTGAATTCCAAATTAGATGAAGGCGAAGAGCAAGTTGAAAAATTAGCGGAAGAGAAGAAGAAATTACAGGTAAGCTCCTTTTCGCATTGTGTACATATAATTGTCCAAAATACTGAAATATAACTTCAGCACATTGATTTGTATTCTTTCAGGAAACTGTTCGGGATTTAGAAGAACAGCTCGAGGAAGAAGAGCAGGCACGCCAGAAGCTTATGCTTGATAAAGTAAACGTGGATCAACGATGGAAAAAATTGGAAGAAAAACATGCTGAGCTAGCTGATTCTTACGAAAAGGTTCGTCCGTTGTACAGGTGGATAAGGAGATACAGTTCAAATTTTTCGAATTTAATTCTGTTGCTAGAAACTGACAGTCCAACTGTAGGTCGAATAAAAGAAATGAACTTTACGGTAGCATTGTTAACTCTTTGAATATATGTTTCATAAAAATGATGGAAAAATCGAGATTATTTGAAAAGTATTTATTTTTGTTGTAGTTTCGAAAAGAAATGTTAATCATAATTTACAAAGCTTCATTTTTACATCGTATTCTACCGTTTAAGTCACAACTATTTTGCTTTTCCAGTTAGTTAAAGAAAAGAAAAACATAGAAGAACGAGCAGCGCAGCTAACGAATCATCTGTTAGAAGAAGAAGAAAGGGCAAAACATGTTGGAAAACAACGTTCTCGGATTGAGATGCAACTACAAGAGCAGGAACAAGAATTAAAGAAAGAAAAGCAGGTGAACTTGATATAAATTTCTTTGTTTTCAAATATAGTTTATTTAAGGTATAATGTGTGTGGGACTGATATTCATACTTATTTCTTTAATTTCAAATGTAGTTTATTTAAGATATAATGTATAATATTCATACTTATCTAAACGAAATCTTTGAAGATGAGGACAGAAGTTGAACGTCTCAAACGAAAACTCGAAATAGAATTGGAAGAGCAAAAAGAATTGCTTGAGGAGAAACGGAACAAACTAGAAGAATTAAATTCATTGCTGAGCAAACGCGAAGAAGAATTGACGACACTTTTGACGAAGTTATTTTTCTTTTTTAAATTTGACTTTGAAGATTTTGTCGCTTCGGGGAATTTATTCACTGCTAAATTTCTTCATGAGGAAATACTAATATTTCCAAAACATCGATAGCACTACGGATGCGGATTGGGAACCGGTAACATTTGGAGCATCATTTCTGAAACTAATGTTTGGAATGTTTGCAGGTCAGACGAAGATAGTGCTAACAATGTAATTTTGCAAAAGCAGATTCGGGAATTGGAGTCAGCGCTAGAGGAGTTGAAGGAAGATCTTGATAATGAAAAAGTGCTACGTGAAAAAGCGGAAAAAATTCGTCGTGATCTCAATGATGATTTGGAAACACTGAGAACAGAATATTTGGAAGCAGCAGATAAAACGGCCATTTCACTTGAAATACAGAAGAAGAAAGACGAAGAACTGAAAGAACTGAAGGTGTCTTCTATATTTTGATAATATCCGTTTTTTTTTTTTTTTTTTTTTTTCTCTCTTTCTTTCTTTCTTTCTATTTGTGCAATCAAAGAAAAGAAATGGAATTAGATTTCCATCACAAAAGACAAAATAGAAGACATGCATTTGGTTTATTCCTTTAAGATTGAAACGGTTTTTTTTTTCTTTTCAATCCTTTTGAATCTAGTTCCATTTTTGTTGTAGAATAGCAAGAAAATTTCTTGATAGTAATAATTTTGCTTCTTTTATTGTAGCGTGCACTTGAATCAGCTAATGCTGCCGGCGATGTCAAAGCAGAAGAACTGAAGCAAAAATATCAAAAACAAGTTGAAGAATTAGTTGAGCAAGTCAGTTCGTACCATTCATTTTGAAATTATCGGCATATTTTATTTCTCCATTTTTTCTCTTCCAACAAGTATAATAGACAAGCTTAAAATATCGATAGTTAAGCTAACAATGACTTACATGAAAACCTTGAAGGACGTGCATCTTGAACCTTTTTTGAAGAAATAATGCTGATTTATTTCCAGAGAAGTCTTGTTATCAATAAAAAATATACATTTAATCGATAAGCGTATATCTTCATGATTTTTCATGCATTTTGTTTATTTTTTTCAGGTTGAACTACAAAAACGGTTACGCTCTCAAGTTGAAAAGACCAAAAATTCATTGGATATCGAAAAGTCATCCTTAGCAGCTGAATTGATCGTGGTTCAGGCAGCAAAAGCTGAAGCGGATAAAAAACGCAAACAAGCAGAAACGGCATGTATAGAGTTGAATGCACGAATAGCTGAGCTCGATTCAGCAAAATCGGCACTTGCCCAGCATCTTGCAAAAGCTCAAAGTGAACTGGATTCCGTAGTGAAGCAAAAAGAGGATGATGAGCAAAATGTTTCAGCATTGCAGCGAAAAATTACACTTCTTGAACAGCAGTTAGCGGAAGCACAAGATCAGTTGCAAGAAGAAACTAGAAGCAAACTTGCAATGCAAACGAGAGTGCGACAGTTGGAAGATGATTTGATAGAATCACTTGAAATGCGCGAGGAAGTGGAGCTTAAACGAAAGGAATTAGAAGGGGTGGAGCATTTTTTCTAGTAAATTTAAATTTTATGGTTTAGATTCTGTGTATATCTATGTGTATGTGCATGTTTATTTGGTGATCATTTTGTTATTTTATTCATATTTATTAACTAAAAAAATATTTTTTAAGCAGCTTGATAGCGTAAGAGTTGCATTGGCAGATGCGAAAAAGAAAGCGGATGAGGGCGTGTTGCAACAGATGGAGGAAATGAAGAAGAAAGCCCAACGTGATCTCGAAGTAACTCAGAAGACATTGGCCGAAATGGAGGTAGCACGTGATCGTTTTGAACGATCTAAACGAAAATTGCAACAAGAGGTATCTTTTCTATCGATATTTATGTTAGATTTGTTTTCATTGAATAATACATACAAACACAATAGTTCTTTGCAAAAGATGCGTTCTTATTTTATTTCTTTCATATTTCAGGTAGAAGATGCCAACATTGAGCTTAATAATGTAAGAACATATTCGCGTGATTTGGAAAAGAAACAACGCAGATTTGATCAACAGTTGGCAGAAGAAAGAGCTAATCTTCAAAAGGTAGGAAATTTCTGAATCCATAACTAGTATTATAAAGTCACTATATACAGGCGATCTTTAAATCGTTTCGATAATAGCTCAGATTAGACGCATAAGAATTACATAAATTTGGAATTGATTGTCGAAAAAAAGTTGCAGGTGCTTAATCAATTTCAAAAGGGAAAACTATTATGTTCAGGTTGTTAATGAACGCGATGCGCTTGCCCAAGAGTCTCGTGACCGTGAGACGCGCATTTTATCACTTAACAATGATCTTGAAAGCTTACGCTCTCAATTGGAAGAATCGGAACGTGTTAAGCGTATGCTACAAATGGAGCTTGATGAATCGGTTAGTTTGCATTAAAAAAAGGAAATGAGAAGCGAAAATCAAAGAAACCAAATAGTAAAAAAGTAAGAGAAAGATTAGTAGTAATAATGGATGTAGAAACTGAGAATCCCTTTTGCAGCGGTATCATAATTCTTACAATTCGTTTTGAACAATTGGATTGTTTGTCTCTGAGATTCTTTCGTTGATCGATAATTTTTTCAGGTATCCTCAAAAGATGACGTGGGAAAGAATGTACATGAGTTGGAAAAAGCAAAACGTCAACTGGAAGCGGAGTTGCAAGAACAACGAGCGCAAGTTGAAGAACTAGAAGATGCTGTTCAAATAGCGGAAGATGCTCGATTGCGATTGGATGTCAACCTTCAGGTTTTTATTTTGCGCTATCAAATTATAGCTGATTCTTATTCTTTTGGCGATTTCTCTACTCCATTAACTACAATTAAATAAAAGCATTATTTCAACAAATGTAACCAGCTTAAATTTTAACCTTTTTATAGGCTTTAAAAAGCGAGCAAGAAAGGATATTGGCAGCAAAAGAGCAGGAAAGTGAAGAGAAGCGTCGTTCATTACTGAAGCAAATCCGAGATCTCGAAAATGAGCTTGAAAATGAACGTCGTACTCGTGTAAGACTTGTTTTTTGTGACTTTTACTGTTGTGCTTGGTGGGGAATTGCAGGAAAAGTAAATTGCAATGATTTTTTTTTTTTTTTTTTCGAATTCGATTAATTCATTTTCAGACCGGTGCCGTTTCTAACAGGAAGAAGATTGAGTCACAACTAATGGAAATGGAACAACAATTAGAACTTGCTAATAGACTGAAAGATGATTACAGTCGGCAGTTCAAAAAATATCAACAAATCATTAAGGATATGCAACATGACAATGAAGAAGTTCGACAATCAAAAGAAGAGCTTGCGAATTCCTTGCGTGAAATGGAACGGAAGTAAGCTTCTGCCTTTGTTTACTTGATATCTTTTCATTTGGCGTTATGTATCACTCGATCATGCGCTACCATACGCATGGTGCATCTCCTCACGTTTCCTCGTTGAACGGTCAAGATATGAAGCATTAAACCATTATTTTTACTCCTTTTTTTTTGCAGTTTGTCACCTATAGTTTATTGGTAGTTCTCTGCTCTTATACCTTATTTTCTATTTTCTTTTTACTCGTCTTCGGAGTTCTCTTTACAATTGTGGAGTAATTTATAGATTACGTACGCTTGATGCTGAAAATACCAGACTAATAGAAGCTAATGAAAGTTTGATGAATCAAAAAAGACAGCTGGAAGCGGAAAAGGATGAGTTGGAAGATGCAAGGAGTCGAGGCGGTGGTATGAATGTTGATGAACGTCGAAGACTCGAAGCAAAAATTGCTGCTTTAGAGGAAGAAGTAGAGGAGGAGCAAAGTCTTGCCGAGTTAGCGCTTGATAAACAGCGTAAAGCGCAAATGCAGGTAAGGAAGACGGAATTGCGATAATATTTCCTTTTTTCATCTTTTTGTTTAGTGGTATTTGTTAAAATGAAAGAGGAAAATGTTACTGGAAAAATTCAAGATATTTTGATCATGCAAGTCTTAACCCGGTGGCTTGGATGTTTTTCTGACGCATTTGTTTGCTTAAGCTTATCTTTCCAATTCTGGACTTGTCTCATAGTTTTTAATCATTTTAGGGATAAAATGTGTTGATCAAAGTGGTTCCTTTATATTTTGCATTGTATATTAGACATGTACGCTTCTACTACCACTTTTAATGTTTCCTACTATTTTATGCTTCCTGCATTACTATAAGATGTTCAGTCAAATTTCTTTTCGAAAACTTATTATTATTTTTTACTTTTTGGAGGTTGAACAGCTAACGACGGAATTGTCGGTTGAACGTTCCACAACACAGAAACTGGAGACCGAAAAGCAAGCAATGGAGCGTGCAAATCGTGAACTCAAGAATAAAGTTTCGGAATTGGAAACATCAGCACAAACTCGTTCCAGAGCTCAAATAGCTGCACTTGAAGCAAAGATACAGTATTTGGAAGAGCAGTATAATGCAGAAAGCCAAGAACGTGCCAATGCTACTCGACAAGTTAGTATATCATTCGTAATGTTTGCTTGTATAATTTAGATTACTTATATAAAGCTGATAACTATAAAAACTTTCGTCTGAATTTCTTATGTAGAGAAGTTGCTTTGTCAAGAAAAATATTGGATGCGTGAGTTTATCATGAAATTTCATGAATTTGTTAGTCTTTCCACCCAGGAAAGATTCCTTACCTCCATTCAACAAGTAAATGGAATAGAATGGTTTGTTAGCTGTCATTATGAATATCTCTCGGTAAGTCCATCACACAAATGTTCGAATGCATTTACTAGCAAAAATAACGCTACACTGAATGGCCTAATAACTTTTATGAATCTTATTGAGGGGTTTCAGGAAAAATTTTTTCCTTGCTCGATGAATTAAAAAAATATTGTGATTTCTTGGTTTCCTTCTTTTTTAGCGATGTATTTCTTTGAATTTAATTAATATTATTCGTTCATTCAATTTAAACATTCATTTCAGTATCGACGCATTGAGAAGCGCTTGGCTGATGCGATATTACAACTGGAAGATGAACGTCGAAATACAGAACAAAATAAGGAACAGGTTTGTGATCACTTTTTTTCTTTGATTCGATTTTTTTATGTTCCATTCACTTTTCCTGAGAAATTATCGTTTTCTTTGCTGCAGGCAGAAAGAGAAAAAACTCGAGTAAGGCAAATTCGGAGACGGCTTGATGAAATGGAAGAAGAATTGATACGGGAACAAACAAAAGCGCGGAATCTCCAACGAATGATCGATGATTTGAATGCGGCAAATGATACGTTATCTCGTGATAATAATAGTTTACGTGGACAGCGACGTCCAGTTCGTGATACGTTATTGGGTGGTCGACGTGTTCACATACGGAATAGTAGTCCACATGATGATTTGGATAGTATAGGAACTGAAGGTAATCGTAACAGTGACTAAAATTAGATTAAAATGTTTTTTAAATTAATTTAATTTTGATGCTTTGTGGCTAAAGAATTACTTGCTTATTTCTTACCATCATTCAGTTTTTTTTGTGAAGATCCTGTCTTAACTTTCCCATTGATATCCATCTCATTTTTCTTTCTACCTCAAACTTCGGAATATTTTAACCAAATTATCTATTGTATTGAGTTTTTTGCCGATAGTTGCTCTACAATCATGCTACAGAGAATTATTAAATGCAGCGACAAATGAATAAGTCATAGCTTGTATTGAATCGGCTAGTTAGATTATTTTACGCATTAAAAATATGAAAAAAGTACGTAAGTTTGTTAAAACTGAAGATTATTCCTCTTTTTGTAACAAATTTGAAAGGTATCAAAAAATTATTAAATTTCAGGTTCTGACATGACAGATGATGCAAAACGAGGCTTACCGTTGAAAGAATAAAACTTGAAATATTACTGATTTTATGAAAGGAATTTTTTTTATATTATTGATTAAAGGAATTTAATATGTTATGATTAAAAGGATTTTCTGTGTTATTGATTTTATTAAAGAAAAAGCAAGATTGGAAAATTCTCTAATTTTCAGTTTGGCTTGCAGAAAATTGTATCGAATTCCCAAAATGTTACCAATGATGCCTTTTTTCTTTTCATTTTGCTCTGATTCACATTGCGATAATTTCCTTTTTTTTTTTTTTTTTTTTGCTGGAGCAGAATTCATTGTTTGATATACGAAGTGGTATTTATGATTTGCCATTTGGTTATTCACTTAAATTAGAATAACAATATCTGATTAGGAAGCAGGTATTATCATTGTTATTATATTATTATTTTTACTATTATTTTTATTATTATTTTATTACTTTGAATGCTAAATTGAAAAGTTGTTCATAGTGTTTATTACTGGTATACATCTTTGTTTGTCGCCACTGTTCTCTCATGTGTACTACTTTAACAATTTAACTATTTCAAATTTAAGAAAAAATTTGGCCATTTAGGTTTTGATGACTGCAGATATTACTGCTACTATTGCTGCTAGTAGTTACTAACTACTATTTTTGCTGCTAATATTAAGTATCAATACTTTTTTACTGCTATTCTAACAATTTTCCTTTTTATGCTATCTTTCCGTCATTTTTAATTTACTCTTTTTGGGTTATTAATTGATTATTTATATACTATGCTGTGCGGTGGAAATATGGTGCACATCATCCTTTTTCACTCTTATTTTTTTGTTTATTTTTTTGAGCTCTTTCATGAAAATATAAGCATTTATACACACATATACGCTGTATATCATTATCATCATCATCCCGAAAATGCCCTTCACTATATAACCGGTGTTTCCGTGTTATGAATTGTGCGCTTTTCCACCAATCTTGAATTCCGTACATTCCTGAACTAACTCATTAACTTACTGCTTTATATGTTTGCAATGAATATTTGAAATTGTTCATTCAGAACATTTGTTTGTCAATAAATTTATAAAACTAATTATATTCCTGCATTTCGGGAAATTGATTTGAAATTTACCTGAAGGAGGTCTCGAAGTTTAAGAGGATAAAATATTTTATTTGAGCTTTTTCCTCCAAGCATGCGAATAATCATGCTGATGGCATTGAAGAAATTGTTCAGAGTTGAAAAGAAGCTTGACGAAAAGAAGTCATGAGTGAAATATAAGATTAAGGTCGAGAAAGATGCTCGAAAACGGAAGGAGATAAGTGAAATGTTGGTTGATGGAAGTTGATTCATCTACACCACTTCAAATTTAACTCATTTTAACTGACTAAACTGAATAAAATTAAATAAAGTAAACACAAAATCACTTCTAAATTCATTTGTTTTTTTTTTTTTCATCTAAGGTGATCACCTCATAATGTTTAATTCAAAAATTTCGGATCACTTAATTACTGATCACACTTCAGGCTAAATCTGTGAAAAATCTTGAAACATTTCCTTTGCTATTTCCAGTCATTTTCTCTGAGACAGTTTATTATTAACCAATGATGATAGTTTGCCATTTGATGATAATAATTAAAATTTCCGTTTCTAATAATTAAGTTTTTTTTTTCTACCCTTACTCAATAAGTTCCATTTTTCATTTTTGCAGAACTGAAATTTTATCATACAGCTACTGATTTTATATTGTTTATTTCTCGTCATATAAATTAGTCATCATCAATTGGATAATCCTGTTTTTATCATAATTTGAAAAAACAAAAGCAAGAAAAAATAAAATCTAGCAAAATAAGTGTTAATAATTATATCCACTGATGAGAAAAATTGACCAATCATTATAAATAATTTCAAAAAATACTACATCGATTTGCTAATCTTTCATTTCTCGTTCGTAATCTATCATTTTTACCGAATATACCCAATAAAGTTAATTGTTCTGATGTTTTGATCATGTTTGTATACTTTATTGCCAATTATATTGATTAAATGGTTCGAAAATGAAGCTTCACAGAAATCATTCATCCATTTAGCAGCTTTTTTTTTTTAGCTGACTTAAAGAACAAATGAGAAATGAAAGTCATTTTTTATAAAATAAATCATAAAAGTAATATATGAATTTATTTTCAAGAATATTTGTAATTATTTCAATTCAACCTAAAATTTCCTTCTTATTAAAATTAAAATTCAGAATTTTCCTGTGAAATTTTTCTTATTTATTTTTCATAAAAATTGAAGTTTTTTAATCTTTAATTTTGTTTCATAAAAAAATTCCTTTATTGTAAAAAGAAAATGGCATAACCTTCACTTCTCGTTCCGTTTCTTTGGATCGAAATAAAAGGCAAGAAAATTTCATTCTTCTTAGAAATTTTGTTATAGTTCAAAAAAATATTTCGTCTATTTTATAAAATTTTGGTTTCCAAAAAAAAAAAAGAAAATATTTTCTTCATTTATCTTGCTATTATTTGATAAAAAATATGTTTCTTATCCGAATGATTCTGAAATTTAGATAAATGTTAAAGAAATAATTCAAGATATTTCTGTTATATAATAGTTATATTTAGAAAATCTGATATTTTGGTTGGAAAAGGAAGTACCAGAAGTAGCAACGAGAGCTTGATATATTGGTGTGTTTGTGTGTGTTTGTGTGTGTGTGTGCGTGCACCATAATATAATTGATGATAAGAAGGCCTAATGTTTTTGTCGGAAACAGAAGTACCACAAGTAGCAACGGCAGTACTTTGTATATAGATAAATATGTATGCGTGTACATGTGTTTCTAAAATGATAAAATATAGGTAATTAAGTTAATGAAATGGAAATTTATTGAAACGAATGAATAGGAAAGTTGTGAATTAAATTAGGATAATTGTAAAATTATTAAAAATCCATCGAAAAATACATGTATCATCATTAACTATATGCGTTGATGAGAAGTCTTTGATTTATAATAAATTGTTTAGCAATTTATTGGTCTTTTCTAAATATGTGAAAAAGTAAAAAAGATTTAAGTTATCATACGCTTCCCTATATAATCATCGTTATAAATACAGACATAAATAAACTAAGAAAATGAATTTATCCTGATTTGATCGTCGTAATTGTGAAAGTAATTATAACAGTATTTACTTCACTGCTATCACGAAGGTTATTATATTTTTTTTTTACGGAAAGATTAACATCAAATTATAGCAAACAATATAATTTACTGGTGTTGAATTTTGCTTAATCATCAAATTACAATCAATAATGGATTATTATTCATTAAAATGGATTCTTTTAATATTTCTTCCAGAAGTGATACAATGTTTTGTCGGGATTTTATCAGGTAAAAGGATGATTATGTACAACAAAAATAAGTGTATCTAATTAATTGAATTCATTTATAAGCATCAAACAAAATAATTGATTAAATCTTATCAATCATTAAGCAAAATTCTATGTAAAGAAAAATTTTGTCCATTCAGTAGTGGAAGCAAGGAAAAATAAAAAATTTTACAAAATTAGTTTTCAAATTGGAATGTTAAAATTTTTGAGCCAAAATACAAAATTATAATTTGCGATATATTATAGGTCGCAAATATTATAAGTCTATTACAGGTCCATTCCGACAATTAACAGATGGCAAAGAAACAAATGACATTGGAAAGGTATGGTTAGGTCCAGCAATGATTCCACCATTTTGCTTTGAACCATGGATGATACCAGGACCAGCACCAATACCAGTAGCCGAACCGCTTGCACCAGCATTAGCATCAGCGTCTGTACAAGCACCTAAACAATCATTTTCACCAATATATCCAGAAAGTGTCACCACTTCTTGGTGGTGTCCGTCTATATATCAAAAATCACAACCCCAATATTCTATTCCTTCTGCCGTGATATATCCTCAAGTCCCGCAAAATCCTCAAGCCCTGTATTATCCTCAAGGTCCATATTATCCTCAAATTCCGTATTATCCTCAAACTTCGCATTATCCTCCGATTCCGCACTATCCTCAAGTGTCGCAATATCCTCAAAATCCGTACAATTTTTATATTCCGCAACAGAATGGAGAATTCACAGGATCCTCTCTACATGAAATGACTGCAAAAGATTCCGAACCGGCTATAAAAAAATTCGATCCGATTCAGGCGAATTTCACGTAAACAGAAAATAGCCTTTTTACACTTTATACATTGCTGTATCCAAATATTTTTATACTTTCTGTGATAAATCTGAATGACTATATTCTTGAACTTTTCATTATATGGCTTTTTAAGGAGATCATACTTGTCTTTTATCAGATAAGTACAATTCATGATAAGCTTCTTTCATTAAAATAAACTGGTAATTTTTTTCCTTCTAACTATTCGTTATTCTAAGTTTAAATACTTCCGTTGTAATAAAATGACATGATATGCATCATTAGTTATAACAATAACAATAACAGCAGTAACAACAACAATATTAACAACAGATAGCAATGGATAAGTCTATCTTGATGAAAATTCATGATAATCCGGCAATATCTAAATTATCAATTTTGATCGAAAAATGCAATGAGGAAAATAACTGATATGAACAAATAGATGAAGGAGTTAAAAAAAATAGTCGGAGAACTTGATGAAATCTCTTTAAAAAGATCAGTTTACAATTAATGTTTTGAATTTCCTGGAATTGAAATAAAATTGAATGTTGAAGAAATTTCAATTAAAAATTAAAAATCAATTGCACATATAATATGAAATAACAAAAAAAAGAGAGGTATTTGGGGAAAAAATTTCTCCCAGTTTTATGTTTACTTCAAATTCATCAATAATTGTTTCACAACAGATGAAATTTAATGGTAATAATCAAGGAAATTAAACTAATTTAGGTATTATTCACAGCTCAGTGAACTTTTTTATTTATATAAAGTTAATTTAGGAAAAAAAAGAAAATAAAAACAGGCAATACCTATAAGTAATGCTTGCTAAGTTGAGTATGAAATCATTGTATTTCAAACAGCTTAAAAACTATATTATAAAATTTAATAACAGCTTTATCTTTCATTTATGGCTATAAATTCTCATTTAAAAAAAGTAGGAAAACGAAACGAAAAATAAAAAAAATAAATCGCAATATTAGTGTTGTCATTGAAAATAAAATATATAACTTTAATATTATTTAGCATTGATCATTCACTTCATTACTAATATTTTGAAAATCTTGCAGTAGAATTAATTAGCGGATGAATTAAATGAAAGGTTATAGGTAATATAGCATTGGGAGAATTCTTTGCGGATGGTTAATTCTTCATGCACGCGTGCTAGCAACCAGAATGTATATTGTATAAATTATTTTAATAAGGTCAACTGTCATCGCTAAGTTCATGGAATAATTTCTATTATTACATTTTCGAATGTCATATTTTAAAATGAGATCACAATGCAAAATCAGTCATACGGTAAGTATCATTTATTCAGAAATCGTGCGCTGCTGATTGGATCTTGTGAAAAGGATGCACTGTTACTTACTACCAACAATGGATTTGTTACAAAGAGGAAAACGAAAAAAATTGTATGAATTCATTGCTACAATTAGGATTTAATTAATTTCCGAATAATTAAAAGAGGAAAGAAATGGTTATATTGACGAACAAAAGAGTCTTAAATAAAAATTATTTAAGAAAATCAAAAGATTTATTGATAGGAGTAAAAATTTAAGAAATTAATTTGTAAAAATTCGAACAAACTGGTAAATTATTGGAATAAAAAATCTACTATATTCTATACTTCATTTTTCCCTACTTGGAAACTTCTAAGAAACGACAAATAATTTGCATATACTGGGAAAGAAAGCGGGGAATCAGATCAGAACTGATCAAGTAACTTACCAACAAATTCACTGTGGATTAATAGAGGCATCATTAAAGTTGTGGCAAAAATTCCAGTCTTTTTTGTTGTTTTAGACTTAAATGAGACTAGTGAGTAATTGGTAACGGGAAATTTATCTTAATTTATCTAATTTGCAAATAATTAATTAACAACATATCATTTCGATTTGTTAACATTTAATTATCAGTTTTTATTTTTTCTCTCCTCTCTCTCCCTTCTTTTTTCTTAAATATACATATTAAAATAATTTGAAATATCAAATCGGATTTTAAACGCTGTATCAGAATTTCATAATTCTTTTGTCAGCGTAGGCATGACTGATAACTTTTGAAATTATAATTCTTAATGCTGACTATTTCACACATTCATAATATTAGATTAGTTTGCATCAAAACTTCTTTTTAAAAGCTTTCCAAAAATTTTTTATTGAAAATAGGTTGTTACTTCCTTTTTTTTTATTAAAGATCAGTGACGCATTCATGAATCATAGTTTATGACCAATAGTTCCTGTCAATTTAAATAGCTTACTTATTTCCATTAGTGAGTGTCAACTTTCGACTGTCGTGGAAAACAATGGTCAAGACGAATTATTATCATTCTTTTAGTCAATATCCTCAACAATCATCGATCTCATTGAGTGATATATCATTAACAACAATGATAACATCATCCAAACTTACTGGAAACACTGTTATGCAACAATCATCTTCATTTTATACAGGTACAATTAATTCATTTCAATCTTCTTAAACTGGAAATTTACAAAACAGGAGAATTTGTGATCAGAATTTATTACATCATGCTATTGTTTATCTTGTGAATTAACAATCTGCTCTAGCATTTTCATATCATGCAATCTGATGAAAAACTAAACTTTTTTCAATTTTATCATGTCACTCACTTTGATCTATGTTTCGTTATTTTTGTCGTTATTACAAGAATTTGTTATTGTTATGGTTTCAGTTGTTCACAGTTAAGAATGATTATTTTGCTACTGAAAAAAAAAAACTAACAAATCTAGTATACAATAAAAATTTTTAATTATGGACAAATAAATTTCTCGCTGTCAAATTTTAGCAATCAAATTAATTTATTAGTTGATATTATAATTAAAATTATTTTCGATTTATCGTCAGGATCATTTGCAAAATATGAACAAATAACATATATGGATATAAGTAGGAGGAGAAAAGGAAGAGAAGAAGGAAAAATGAAATGATAAAGTTGTATCAGATTTAAAGTTAGAACTTTTTGAAGAGTCATATCTGTTTACTTTTCTTATTCAATTTAACAAATAATGGAATAACTTTTGCTGAACATGCAATAATTATTCATCGAAAATTTGACGAGGAAAAAAGCATGGATGACAGATTGAAATAAGGTTAAATAAGTTTGATTTGAGAAGAAAGAAAAGAGAGGAAAAGATAGGATAAAAGCTTCTTCTATTTACTACATAAAATTTTATCGCAAATTTTCATCATTATCCTTGTCACTTGATTAAAATTAAAATTGCGTTATATTTGTCCTCTAACCAGTCTACTTCTATCGCATATGTTGATATTTGTATTAATTACTATAAGATTTCTCTCTATTGTAAGCACTAATTCATCATTACTAGTTTAGATTTAAGCATATTTTCATACAGTAACAATGATTTATATCATTTCTTCATTTTATACTTTTCAATAATAACTCAAAGTCTCTGAAACTAAAATCTATAGCCTAATCGATACAAAAAAAAAAAGAAGCCAAAAAGAAGCAAAAATTTCTAAGCTTAATTCTGTTTTCGCTAATTTTTGAAAAAGAAAATTATCTTAATGATTTGTTGAGCTGCACAATAAAAAGTTCAAATTTTTCAAATATTTTTAAGTAATTGATCATTTTTGTAATCATTATGCTATACGTTTTATCATCAAACAATATTTCAAATACATTAAAGTCAATCTTTAGCTAAATCCAAAAATGGACGATTAGAGATCTACTAGTTTAGGTTGCAAATTGTTGATACACATGGGTTGCCCATGAATTTATATAACTTCCTGTATCGGAACAACTGATACAATGTCCCCAAGCAACATATTCATGCATTCCTTTGCTCTTGTCTTTTATCGGTTGTTCTGTTTGTTCGTCCTTGTCGATCTTTTGTCACATTTATACAAAACATCGTAATTTCAACAATATACGCCATTTCCAAATAACATTTAGGTAGTAGGTAGAGGTATGGTCAAAGTATTAGTAATAGCAATAACAATTGTCATTGTTCTATTTAATAATACTCAAATAAGTAAATAAGTAAAAATGATAACAAAAAGTAATCGTAAATTTTAGTGCGCAATAATAAATAATAGTAATATTTCATATTTAGTAGTAGCAATAGTTGTAGTAGTTATCGTAGATGTATTATTAGTAGTTGCAGTATCAACACATTTAACACCTTTTTATGCAAAACATCATGTCGCGCACATTTCCAATTATTGCTGCTGCATTCAAACATCGTGCGCAACCCTTCATGCAATTCATTTTTCGATAGATAGGTAATACCATGTAAATATCAGTTTATCCTCACTTAACTATTCTCTACTTGATCATCTTTCATTTATTTAGCCAAGTTTCATGACATTACTCGAGACTGCTTTTCTTATTCGTCTTTATGATTTCCCGACTCATGTCATCTTCTTTTTCTTTGTTTTTGCACTTTTCATCCAATTTAGCCTTTTTCTTTTTCTTTCTTACTTTTTACAATATTTTATTTCATCAATTCTTTTCTGTAAATCAATTTAAGGCTATAAATTTAATTTCATATGTTATGATGCTTTCCTACTAGACATTTTTCAACAATTAAATTTAATTGAATCAATTTAAAATAAGCATATTTTAGTAAATAAACTTAATTAAATCGATTCGAAATTAACTATAACAAATATCTCAATCATTTATTTCATTTCGAACTTTCTACCAATATTCCAATACTCATCTAATTTGTTCTATTATACCATAATATGAAAACTTCGTGATATTGTTATATTTTTAGAAAAATTTTGCTTCAATCTATTATTTTTATTGGTACTTTTTTTGATTTTGATTTTTAATTTCAAAAAAAAAATAATAAGTGAAAAAACATTAAAGCTTATAATAAGCTTAACAATCAGAAATAAAAAGTTTTAATTCTATCATATTTTTATCATTTTTAATCACATTCATTTCATTATTATCAGTGTTGATGAAAACAGAGGAAACAAATTTTTCTATTTTCATCAACAATGTTATTTTACATATTAACATGCCAACTTTATCTTTATCTTTATTAAAATCTCTCGTAAAAATGACCATTTTCTAACAAAATATTTTAACATTTATTTTATCTAATAATAATACATCTATCTTTCAATGATTTCGATCATAGTTCACAATTTGCAATTTTTTTTTTAAACAATATAAATGATAATGGGTTAAATTAGAATAATTTTTGCATAATAATGAATGAATGTAAACTATATGGGTGGTATAATTTGAAATATCTTTACCTTCACGTTGTAGCCTTCAATTCTTGCCAATTTTTTCCTTATAGAACAAACGTTTGTGTATCGTTTATGAACCGAGACTGATCACTTTTTGAGCACTTTATTGTAATCCTCCTTAATCGTTCTTTCCCTTATTTGTTCATTCTTATTTTGAAATGAAAAAAAAAAAAAAAAAAAAAACGAAAAATTCATCCTTCTTTTTTCCTCTTTTCCAATCATTATGATGTACCGTCATCAATCAGATCATTCGTACCATATCCATCAATCACTGATTGCTCTTTCAAATATTGATAAAATATCCTACTATTACTAATTAATATAACCAATAATTAGAAAAAAAAGACCAAACTTTATTTCTTATCTTTAATTAATTTATCTTTTCACATCTTATTTATTAGTCCTAATGTATTATGATGACAATTTCTATAACTTGGAGACATTCCTTTTTTCAATATTTTTTTCCACTTTTTTCTCGCTTCATAATTATTTTAATATTCGATTATATCAAATATAATTTCTCATATCACTAAACATAACATTGTTTTATTACAAAAATATTGCCTCTCAATTTTGCTATTTAAAAAAATTCCTCAGATTTTTCCAATGTCATTACTCATTTATTGAAAATTTCAAATCCTTTTAAAAAGAAAAGTATGCGAAATTTCTCAAAATTGTGTCAATTTCTCGGGAAAAAGAAGAAGAGAAAGAAAAAAAAAGAGAGTAGTTGATAGTTGAATAAAAACTCATGAAATAAGTTTTTCTTCCTCAGCTTCTCTTTTCATTATTTTTGTGTCTTCTTTTTCAATTTTTTTTTCTTGCATTTTATTCCTCTTTTACAATAAACCAAAGCATATTGACAGTGTGATGTACATTGCTTGCAATGGTTTGGAACATCTGGTGCTTGCATTTTTTTTCATGCAAAAATGCAGCTCAAGACATGCATTCATTCGATACATTATAATTAGAAATTGTCCGATCACTCACTACCAACTACTGTCCCGAATCGGTTATTTGCACATTATCACTTGTACAAGTTCACTTCAGTTATAATATCGTTTCATATTTTGCTCTAATTTTTATTTTTATCATAATTTTATTCCTCTTCTTCCACAAAAACAAAAATTTTCATTCAAAATTTTTCATTAAAAAAAAAAATGTTCTCACTAAAATTTTTTTTCGGGAAAATTCTGATCATTAAAATTTTTCCTTCTGATTTATCAAAATTTTTTTTTGTTGGAAAAATTCTGTCAAAAATTTTTGCTACAAATTATCAAATTTTCCTCACAAAATTGCAAGTATATCATAATTTTTTGCTCAATTAATATTGTTTAATGACAATTTTTTGATTGCACGAAAATTTGCAAGCTTATGTGCAAATGAAATAACAACTTAATTATTTATTATCTCACTAAATTATTTATGCAAATTAATATTTCATCAAAATTTCGAATGTTTAAAATTTGAAATTAAGCACATTTCAGCTTTATCAGTATTTTTTAACAAACGATCATAAAAATTTTCCAAATCCCCAACATTAATACCGAATTTTGTTATACTTATTCAAACATACGGCTTAATCCTCACTCTCTAGCGCAAAATTTCACTTTTCAGAAGAAAAAAAGAAAAAAAAAAAACGATGAATTCAGGTTATTCTTCACCAAGAAATTCCTTATCATAAAATTTTGTTTTTCTGAAAACGAAAAAATGAACCATTAGTTTGCATACTGTATGATTACAGCAATTATTTGCGTTTTTGGCTACTACAACATATTGTATACAACTATTTTTCATCTTCATATAATCTTCTTTTTTTCCAGGAATAAGTGCTCCGTTATTATTTGATAATGTAGGCACATTCTACTTTTCGGTTATAAAATATTTACAACAGGGATAATGGCAAAATTCTGCTATCATAATGACATAAATAAATCATTCACTTTGACGTATTGACTTTCACCGAATTTATTCTGTATTCCGGATATTATTTCAAATTGGCTTTTATTAATTTAGTAAATTATGTTTGCAAAACTTAACATTGATAATTCTTTAGTTTTTTCAAAATAAATACACGCATAATCATTTTAGGATTGCAAGATCGGAACGATATTTTGGATGTGTTGAATTTCGTCACGGATGCAGTGAAATCGGAATTTTCCGATACAAATCCATCATCGCATAAATCAGTCAAATTGTCGCAACAGCCGTATCGTTCATGCGCACGGCATAATAAGCCAAATACATATCTTGAAAATCGTCGCAGTACGTGCGTTACCGCGGTGGCACCACGTGTACTACAAACTTCTTTATTTACGCTACTTCAGCTAATTATTGGGTTACCGGTGTTAGTGAGTATGTCTTCTTTTCTTTTTTTTTCTATCTTTAAATTCCATATGATAGTTAGAAAAAGTAAATTTGCAAAGTTAAACTATTCCAATATTCAACGTAACATCTTAGCACAGATTCATTGTTTGATCTGATCATCCAACTTTTTCTTTCTACGTTTCACGCCAAATTCAGTTAATTTTTTTTTTCAAATAAATTCCTAAATTAAATCGAAATTAAATGTCAACTTTTGGAAGAAAAACCAAGTAAGCATAATGATTGATTTAAATGTTGAAAATATAACTTATTATGTAATTTTACAGTAAGTTATCCCGTAATTTATCGAAAATTTAAGATGGAAAATATTTTGAAAAAAGAGAAGAAGAAATATGATTTTCAGAGATTTCATTAAAATTTGTTATTTTTGGAATTTCTGATTAATAGCAAACTTTCCAATGCAAACAATTAATAAAACAGTGAGAAAGACACATATACATATCTTTATACTATAATATATTGCAGCAAAGGTCATATATATATTAAATCCATCCGACAAATATCTGATGCACTGTGCATACAAATCAATCCATTTTGATTAATTCTGAAGAAAATTGGCTATTCACAATGAAATTATTTAATACAAATTAGCATATCCGTTATTAAACAGAATTTTATTTGAATAAACTTTGAGCAAATATTTCTCATCTTTCGGCAACGCTTTCCCCCTCACCACTTTTTTCCTCTTCAAATTTTTAATTGAAATCTCAATTGAAATTATAATTTTGCTCTTTTTTGTGACAGCAAATTTGATTTTAAACAGCATCATTTTGAAATAAACAAATTCAAAATTTCGACGGATTTAATGAAGTATTCAAAAACTAATAAAAGCTAGACTGTATCAAAGTATCATCAAAAATATATGTTTTCAAAAATTTTCAAACGCGATCAAGAACAGTTAATCAGATTAAAATATTGTTAATAAATTGAGCAAATGAAATGAAAAGAAATTACTTCAATTACGGAAAATATGAATCTTATTTGCTGAATAAGATGACCATGCCAGCAATGCGTAGTTATTTCTTAACGTGTAACTTCACGACATCAGAACGTGCACTGTATCGAAATAATTCGATGACGTGTTAGCAAGCGTTGTGATAAAGTTTGGAATCTTATTTCAGCGTATTAATTCAAAGCAAAAATTTGCATTTTATAATAACTCGACATCCACAAGTGCAAATAATTCCCTTTTATGGCATATCTCACTGTTCATTCATTTCTAGAATGTCATTAAATTCTGAATACTATTTACTTAACATGAACGGAACAGCAATATTCCGAAAAATTGAATTTGATATAATTCTGACAACTGTATACCTTATCTGTATTTGAATTAAATTTTTGAAATAAGCAATTTAAATAAATGTAATTTTAGCATAGCCAAATTCTTAAAATCATTAAATTTTAATTTCGAAAAAATTAGAAAGAATATGAAATTATAGCAAAGATTGATTCATGAATAATTTTTCGTTTTGTTTTTTTTATCCATCCAGCTTTTATCGTTAGAATATTTTGTTATAATGTATTTTATTTCTTGTGATAAATTTCACTTTTACAGTATTTTATTATTATAACATATTTTATTTTAATATTTGATAAGGAAAAATGCAGTCATTTGCTGTACTATGCATTAGATAACTTCATGAAATATTCATCATAATTCAAATTTTTTTCTTCTGTTTTTAAAAAATTCTTCAATAATATATTATATTAATCATTTTTATAAAAATTCCTATCTTACAAAGCAGGAAATTTTCAATTTTCAATTTTCTTCAAATTATAATTACCAATTTATTTATTTTAAACAAAGTAATTATATTAATTTTTGTTATGGAAAATGATTAAAATTTCATGAAATAGAGATGAACTGAATTTGAAATAATTACTTTATTGGTACAAGGGCAAAGGTAACGAAATATTAAGGACAATGCAGATGTTTTGAAAAATAACGTCTTATCTTATAATTATGCACTAATGTACATATTTTCTATTATATTCTTTTGCCTTTAGCAGGTGTTTCGTATTTTTTCGCAAGAAAAAATCGAGCGAAAAATTTTTTTTTTTTAAACAGTAAGAAAAGGAAAGAATTGCATAATTTCAGAATTTTATGGAGTACTTATTACCATCTTGAATTCTCTCCATAAATTGACCTTAATTAAAAAGACAGAAAAAGAAGGAAGGAAAAGTGAAACTTTCAAAATAACAATTTTCAATAAGTCGTGAAAAAAAACTTTCGAAACTTTTTCTCATAGATGGCTGTTCAACTCGTTCACGTTACGACCAAAAGAGATTATCAGCACCATATCGACTTGATGAACTTAGTAATTGTTCGGAAGTCTATCGAGGTTATTGTCGTAACGATGGCATTTGTAAGATGATAGCAGATGTTGCACAACGAGCTGTACCAATTTGCTCGTGAGAAGTTTAAAATTTTATTTTTTTGACTGAAAATTAAAAAGTAGATGAACTACTATTAGCAATGAAAAAATTTCCAGAATTCAATAAAAGAAAAGTAATTAAAATTCAATAAAAGAAAAGTGATTAAATCCGTACGACTTTTAGATTTCATAATTTTCTGATCAATTTTTTTTTCTCTCATTTAATCAAATTTGTTCCTTTTTTTTTTGTTTTCGTTAGCTGTCAAAAAGGATTTCGCGGTCGACAATGTGAACTAATCAACGATCCTAATATTTACTTTTCGCGGCAACAAGGTCAAATGCAAATGGCCGCTATATCGGGTGCTATGATTGCAGTTATATTTGTAATTTTGTTTCTATCATTTGTATTCTACTTTTATAAGAGGTAAAGCTTTCTTTCTTACAACATTTATAAGTTAATGGTTCATAATTTGAGATTTTGAATTGAGTGCAAAATTTATAGTTTTAATGATTAAATTTTTGATGATTTATCCCAAATGCTGAAATAATTATTGACAAAATTTGATTAGCGTGATATTTAGAAGGATCTGTTTGTCAAAAATATGTTATAATCCAATTAGATAATTTAGTCAATAAAATATTGCATAATTAAAGATATTGTGTTACGATGTACAGAATTGAATTTGATTTATAGCATAATAATTTGCATTCATGGTGAGAAATTTTTATTTTAAAAGCCCTCCAAAATTATTTTTTCTAAAAATCGGCAGAAGAAAACAAATTTTGTTTTATTCAGATATATGAGATATGGAATACAGGGAAGTAATTCATTATCAACGTTTGATACTTTGGAGCTTTCATCTCCGATAAACAAGCAAAAAGAAGATTCGCGTTCAATTGTCAATAATTTTGAGGTCAGTTTACTTTTGAAATTTATATTCGATTAATTGCATTCTCTTCCTTTCTTTTTTTCAGCATCATTTCTTTTTCTTCAACTTAGATTTCTGTCAATAATCCGTCCAGCAAAAGTATTTTCATATGTTAGAACAGTAAGTTTTCAATTCACGCTGTTTGCATCCAGGACTGAACAATTTCGAAAAAAGTTGGTACTGCTGTTCTGATACATTTCGGGGTAAAAATGTGATTACAAATGAAAATATAGCGTATGTTAATCTTCTGACGGAAATTCTCGACGCTAATTGTTATAGATCATTCGCTATATGCATTTACCATTGAATAAGTTATTTGAAAACTTAACCCATATAATCTTAACTACTTTAAAATTTTTGGGGTTACGCTGATATTGCATAGAGATGATTATATTTAATGATCATGATGAATCTTTTAAAGAAAACATCTGTACTATCCTATGAATCATATTATTTATTTATTTATTTGCTTATTTTTTATTTATTTACTTACTTCTTTTTGTTGTTGTTTGCATTTAAAAAAAAAAACGAAACAAAATTCTCAAAACATTGCGTTCGGAATATTTGCAGAAAAATGAAATAATGGATTTGCAAGCAGAACCATCAATACATATACAACTGGCTGAAAAATTAAATCATCCATCGAATGCTTTTGAACTGTTCACATTAACGGGATCTTCAAATATGGAATATGCTCAACATCGAAATTTATTCAATTTGGCATTCAATATGGCAACAAAAAATCGAAATATGCCAAGAAGGGGAAGAAATAGCATTATCATTTTACCAGATATATGAAAAAGAAAAAATAAAATTACCAGTCACATGAAATGCTAATCCTTAAATATTAAGTATTAAAATGTTTGAAATCAAGTTCAGAAAAGGATGTCTTGCTTTATTTCAAAATTTAATGTCCAAAAATAAATGAAAAACTATGAAATGGACTAAAATTGAATTTAGCCCGCTGGTAGTTATTTCATTTGGAATATATGTCGCTGAAATCTAATTAATTTCAAAATCTCCATCAAGCGAATAATGATTAGCTAATATGCTTATAATCCGTTTCCAATGATAAATGATGCATTAATTCTGTGATTAAATGATTTTGGTATTTCTCTGATTATAAAATTAATCGTTGTCATTGTATATTTAGCTTTCTTTAGTTCATAATACACGGGTATTATCTCTATGGATGCTCTCATATATTTATATGAAAAGATAACTTTATCAGTGCACTTGGTGATGCATATATATATAAATCTCTTGAAAGATGATCACTATTCAATTGCAGTATAACAGCTGCAATGCTTGGCTAATTGATTTATCAGTTTATCTACTTCCGTCTCATCTTATCATTCTGATATTTCTGAATGTTAATAGATTACTTGTACAACTGATAAAATCTTTCACAATTTAATTACATAAATCAGCTAAGCATATATTTATATATCATATCAAATCATACATCACAATATCTGTTTGTCTACAATTGTAAATTTCAATCATTATCATGTAAAGTCATATCATAAGCAAGTTACTATATGCTATTGAGTTGATAATCATTTCATATTTAAAATTACTAGCAAATTATTCTTTCAAAATTGTAAATGTTTTGAAATATGCTAACAATTGTGAAACATTATGTGAATGTGATCAAATATTTGGAAATCAATAATTGAATCGATATGAGAATTAGCATTTTGCTGTATATATCATGAATAAATTTGATCCAAAAAATTCAAAACTACGAATATCATTAGGAAAAGATTTAGAAGGTATAATTGATTTATTGTTAATTAGAAAAGAAATTGAATAATATTGCTTTCTGCAAATTTTTAGACGATAAAAACCTTTCACCTCTTGAACATTTCGATATTGTCCAGGATTCAAAATTTAAAGAAGTTTGGGGAAATAAGAACGAGATAAAAAAACGTTTTCATTATTTGAATCAAAGATAATATAATTAATTTTATTGCAATATATCCACTTTTATCTTTTGTGAATAAATTATGAAATTTTCGGTTTCATTTTGTCTTTTTTTTTCTGTATTATTAAATATAAATAGCATCCTTTAGATATAAATTTTATGCATCTGATATGTTCAAAAAAAAAAAAAAAAGAGGATTTGAACATATTAAATTAATCTGCAACCATTTCTTCTGTGGAATTGAAAAATCGCATAACAGAATACTTTGAGATTTATTTAATCACTTCAAATTTTATCAATTTTGCGATAAATAAAAAAAAGGAAAACAATTCGATGATAAGTTAAAAATGATGTGGAAATGCGATACTTGCAAATACTTTACTATAATATCATGAAATTGAAAAATTGATTGCAATGAACAACGGGCAAAATGTTGGATGAAAATTTCGTTTTTTTTTTTAAACTTGCTATTTAATTAGTTGAAATAATCAAAATCAAAAATTGCACTATTTAAATTTCTTTTAAGCAATTTTATCCATTCCTGTTATTACTTTCGCCATTTTTATCTAATAATTGTTTAAGTCATAATTTTATAACCATTAATTAAATTTTTAGCGGATTATTTCTTTTCCCAAATATTTCGGTAAGAATAAGTGAGATTAACTGTAATATCAATGGGTAAAATCATGTATGATTTCAAATCTTGAATTAATTGATTATCGGATTTGATAACACTATCATTCAGCCAAAATTGAAATCTTGCAGAAATACGTATGACTCTATCACTCCGTCTAATCTATTGATTTTTGCAAATTCTGATCATTTGACTTTTATCGGCATGAAATATAATAGTATCTTCGAGATCTCCATAAAGTCCTAAACATTTTCCAACACCATCTGATTTCTGCCAGTCCTAAATTACCCGAACTTTGTCACTCCTGGAGTGAGACCATTTCGGCATACATACTGGGTTCCTATGGGATCCACTCGTCATGGTTTTCTGATTTGCATTGCAACCCATCCAAAACAGCGCAAAATGCATCGGTTTCACATAACGCTTTGATATCCTCTGTAGACCGAATACCGTATAAAAATTCGTGGATCTGAATCTTGCATGTATTGTGGTTGAATCTGGATATTCCGGCTGGTTTTTTTATCGGGAAGGAGTGAAGGGTTTTTGTTTCTGGCAGTGAGATTTCAGTATAATAGATTAGTTAAAACATCATACGATTTAGGAGGAATGATAAATATTGTGATGAATGATTCTTCTTATCAAGAAAACCTGCAAATAACCATTTTCTGCTCTCAGAATAGTAATTCAGAATAACTCTATAATTAAAGAGACGATAATAGTCAGCATGATTTCCGGAGTTCCTGTTATGGCATACCCATTACAGTATCAGAAATACATGAGAACATTAATTAATGATTATCTTATCACCAATGCGAAGTGCCAAAAAAACAAATTAATATTATGACGATTTCTTTCGATTTTTTGATTTGCAATCAGTCTCTTCATCCAGAAAAAATGATAGATATCTTCATCATCCTGTTGTTGAATTGTAATTTTACTAAATTCACTTAATTAGGAATTTATTGATTCTGTATCCTACATTCTTCTATCGAGCACGTGTATTGGATATTTCTCCGGTATTTTTGGGACGACGCCATTTCCAGAACGTATCTGTCGTGCCCTTTACTTAAGGACAAACTTCATTTCGTTGTTCTTGTGAGTTTTTCCAAGAAGTAAGCTATTTATAGCGGCGTTTTTCAGGTATCATTCGAGAATTCAGTTACCTGTAATTATGTGAATTCTAAAGTCGTATTCAGGTTGGCAGTACTCTGAAATTTGTTATAATACTTATAAGAATCAGCGTTTTATCCGCATTCCAGCTGTAAAGATCCCCTTAAAATTGAGATAGATTTAATTCATATTTGCTATCGATTTCGATTTAGTGGATTAGCTTTCATATTTAGCGAATCAGATGCTATAGAAGTAATTTCAAGATTTGCCAGAATTCCTCTCTTTAAAAACAAAAAAATTGTGATAAAAGAACCTTTTGTCTGTTCAACAATAACCCTATATATCGAATTAGACTATGAGTTTCTATAGTACAGCCAATCGCTTGTAGTGTTTTAATAATCATTTTATTCCATAATTAATAGGAATATCGATTACAGCATGGCTCTTCTCGATTTGGATAATATAGCTCCACGTTTGGATGGAAATTCAATGATTTCGATACCACATTACAAAATTAAAGATGGAAAATACACGGTAAATATAATTTCTATCGAAAAAAAATACAAATCGAACTTATCATTACTCAAGAAAAACGATTATTTTAAATAGAACTTGTTGGTCTAGACAGAAATTTTAGATAGAAATTGTTGGCCCAAAAGAATTCAGACGAAAAGTCATACATCTAGACTTCACGTATTTTTTATTATGATTAATAAAAAGTTCAGTTTTAGACTTTTGAAACTTTCAAATTTATATGATTATTATATTTTATGGAATCATTAAACTGCTAGTTTTTTCTAAAAAAAAATTAATGATCATATCAATAGTACTTGATTCTGTGCAAATCAATAGCATTTCTAAATAACGATATGTTATACAGGTTCGAAAAATTCACCACCCAGTTTTGCAGGTTTACATTATTAAAGTGGCGATCGATTCCACCGTCTGGACGGTAGAAAGGCGTTACAGCGATTTCGTAGCATTTGATTTGCAACGATTTGAAGATCGCAAAAAGTCGTTTCTTCCACCAAAAAAATTAGTTGGAAATTTGGTGAGACTTCTTCATCATCCTATTTTCCCTTTACGAATACTCGCAGTGTATGCGTGCATTAATTTCATCCTTATCTTTGCATTTCTGAAGATCAATTCCTGATTTTCAAAGCAGAAAATTAAACATCCATAAGATTATAGCATCAACAGCATTTTCACTGAATTTCTCTTATATTTGTATTCAACTGTTCATTGTAGAAGGCATATATGTTCAGTTTTTCAGGATTTGGAATTTCTGGATGAAAGAAGGATTGAACTCGAAAAATATATCCGAACAGTGGTTGAACTTGATCTGTGGTTACAAAGAAGGCGAAAACAGTATGCGCTTCCGTCTTTGACTGCTCGCTTTCTCGATTTTCAGGAATATGTTAGTCATAATTTTCCAAGTTCAAATTTGCTGGAAAAAATTCTTTTTTAAATAGATCGGTGTGTATAAGCTGTAGGACTCTTTCTTCAGGACACTGGAAGAAAGAAATGTGCGACTTATCAGGTACGTACATAAGCCTGCTGAGAGTTTTGAAAGTGGATACAGATGGCATAAAGATGAAGTACTGTGAATTGGAACATGGGTTTGAAAAGGTCAAAATTATTTTAAGCGTTAAGACTTGCTGCATGGTGAAGGTTTCCGGGGGTGATGGATCTAGTTATCGTTTTGGTATCACTAGCTCTGGTAGATGAAGACTTGGAATCAATTGATAGATGCTTTTTGCAGTTAAGGCTTGTTGAGATATTATCTAGCGCAGTATTTCGAGGATTTGATAAATTGTGTAAAAGGCAATATTTTTTTCATTATTTTATCTGTACATTTCATGGAAGAGGCGAAGTTGTAAGCAATAAGAATATTGTGATGATAGTAGTAGTGCAAATACTGGTAGGAAAAAGATAAGCAGTGGTATGAATTTGATCCTTTAGTGCTGAGTCATTCATTTCGAGTATCTTTTCGAGGTATTTTTTAATTAATAGCGAGAAAAAAAAATGACACTATATATTCTGGCTTTTATTACAATCCAAGGCTGTTCAGGATTTTTTCATTAGTGGAACTTTTTTATTATATATATATATATATATATATAATAAAATATATATATATATATATATATATATATATATATAGGGAACAAAAATGTTATTATATTGTTATTCTTGATCCTGAATAGCTTTCATTAGCATGTATGATCAAAAAATAAAAATGAGAAATGACTGAGGTTGGAAAACAAAATTTCTCAATTATCATCATCATTAATTGCACCAGGGGCAGTAAGCTCTCCTCGAGAGCCACTAATATTTTTCTTATGTCGCCAATACTGCAAACGAGTCCATACATCCCTGACTGCTAAGTAAATCATTGCAACGTTCTTGATCATCAGGATACTTGCATCATAATGTTTCCCATGTGTTGATATTTCTAATAGCACGTAAAGATAGATGCGGATCCCAAGATATGGTGCGTTTACCTGTAAATTTGGAAGTTCTTCAAAGATTTTAATTTCTTAATTTTATTCAAGTTAGATCGACTTGTTTTTTATATTTTATGAATTTTTAATGGAATTAAATTCAGAATAGACTACGCAATTTTAGCAAAAGTTTTACCATTAGGACATAGATGAGCGACCAGATCTTTTCGCTGAAAAGTGCAAAACGTGGAAGGCGGCGTCCAAAGCGTAGGCGTATCAGTGTGAAAACTGGCAAAATCAGATTGATGCATGCGAGTAGAAGAATGGTTAGATCAAGCCAGAATGGCAGATCCCAACTGTTTTTCTAAATTATTTGAAATTAGGTTAATCCAATTGCAGTTTGAGAAGTCTTTTGCATTTTTCTAGATTGATCAGTCTGTCATATTAATTGGCATATTTTTTTTAAATAATATACTTAACTTAATGATTCATGTAACTGAGGAAAAAACGAATCGACTTTAGGAATTAGACTTTATCTAGTGATTATTTGGTCAGGATTAGTAGTTATCAAGTCGAATAAAAATTGTAAGCGGAGGCTTTTGAACGCAAAAAACTTACAAAAGATTGCCAGAGCAAGTCGAGAAAGCAGACGGTATCAATCAGGTCAAAAGTTATGCTGGTCATAAGGTAAATCAAGTATAACTGTCGGTTACTGTTAACTGTAGTGTAATGATGCGACTCAAGTAGTAGTATGAAAATGGGTGCACTAAGTGATAAACCCAAACGGAACAGATGATCATCCAGAATTTTATCATGTGAATCGGTTTTAACTGGTGGCAACTGAAATATAGATCAAATTAAAAATTTGGTCTTTTAGATTAAAATCAGTTTTTGAGAATACTTTGATTAGATTTTATAAATCTAAGCTTTCAGTGATTATCAAATTAATAATAATTATGTACTTGAGTATAGAAAAGACGGAAGCAAACGGCCACTTTTCCAGCCAGAACAACTGAATAAAAAAACCATCCAATCCATGTGTATTTTACTTTAGCATCTGCAGTACATTTTGAATTAGTGATTTGATTCGTCATTATAATAATTCACACTAAGAATCTTATTAAGTATCGCAGTGGTATTGACTGATTGAAACTACAAGTTTCTAACCTGCAGAACAAGCATCTTCCATATGTTGGTGATTGTTTCGTACCACTATGACTAGGAGCCATATAAGGATAACAATGACGAGTGAATCGGCTCCTATCCAGGTATACCAGATGTTGTCCTTTAGAACAGTTAAGTAATAGAAGTCTAGAAGGCCAAATTGTAAAATTATAAGTGCCAAGCATAGAATGAAGAGAAATACGTCGATGCAACCACGCAAATAGCGATCTGCAAGTACAAATAGATTTTTCCAAATCCTCACTTCAAAATTTTTTTCTTTTTTAAAATCTAAATATTCAGAAAATACTCTTGGTTATTATCCATTTTATTATGATGTGACATTTTGCATGGATTATTTTAAGGATAGATAGGATAAAACTTTAGATCAAGAAAATAGATCAATAATAAGATATTGTTGATATATTCATTAACAGTCGGTCATATGAATTTAAAATACAGTGCTATTTAATTTTTCGTAAATACATTGAATTTTGGAGTCTAAATACTTTTTATTCACTAGATTTAAGTCTTTGGATTTTCTTTTTTTTTTTTTTTTTTTTTTTTTTTTTTTTTTTTTTTTTTTTTTTTTTTTTTTTTTTTTATTATATTTATGGGCTTAAATTTTTGAATTCACTGTTGATATTAGAATAGTGATGTTACCATAGTGCCGTATTAATTATGAAAATATTGATAGGATTCCATTATAATATTTAGTTTAAAGATTGAAAAATGTCTTGTCTTCGATATCGATCATTATTCATATTAAAATCACTTATTTACTGTATCTTGGAATGCAATGAAACATTGGCCAGCTTACTTGGTGTGACACTCATCCTCGTCGGTGATTTTGAAGAAGAAATAAATCGTGTATTACTATCGTTAGAAATGAATTTTTCGGGAAGGAAAGTTTCTTCTAATATTCCTGAATAGAATGATTCGTGAGGAATGCGCTCTTCTTCGTTCTCCTCAATGGCCTCTTCAGCGGCCTGGCGCTCCTCCGAAATGCTCTGATTTTCTACAAATCCTGAAGTATTTAATTTATCAGAAACCAAAAACCGAACGATATAAAAGTGTGAACGTTTCTTGTCAAAAATGAATGATAAAAATTCTTCATAAGAAAAAAGAGGAAGCAGTGCCAAATATTCCCATTATTGAGACTAGGATAATTTCGAATAACAGTCATAAGTGGTATATATAGGGTGCGCAAGGATCGGAGGATTTATTAAAGTGCTTATTAAGCTATACTTGATGGAATGGAGATATGGAAATTGGCAAGAGATGGTTCGAAAGTGCTTTTTATTCGACCTGAATTTGGCATAATTTGTTTCCATATGTCAGATTTTTTCATAAAATAGTGGGAAAGGACTTGAGCTATTATAAAAAAAAAAAAAAAAAAAGATAGTCGTGTAATAGAAGAAATTAATACTGGAGCACGGTGCTCCTCCAAAGATTTATGAGAATAAAATTTTTTCCTGATCCTTTCTTATGATAATCAAAAACATAATTACTTAGCACTTGAGAGATTTAAATGATTCCAGGAAGTTGGGAAAAGAGATTTTTTTTTTCTTCGCTGTAGTAAGAGAGGTTGTTATAAGTTAAACAAATATCTGTTATAATATGTGAGGAATTTCTCATCTTAACATATTTGGACATATACATGAACGAGGGTATGAAATTATATTTGGTATCATTTCTCAGAAGGAAAAAGATTAGATGATGTAAGTCCTTTCATGTTCCAGTTTAATTAACGGGTGAAAATTTCACGGACATTGCGAGCATGAAACTAGTTTGTGTATATCGTATATGTTTATATCGTGATATTAATTCGAGAGGCAATTTTGGTGCTAGTTTTTTTTTCTTTAGTCTAAAATTATAATTAAGGTTATAAGTTCGGTATTCTAAGTAATATGAGCACAGATAGAATATGATCTGCTAATTTCTGGATTTAAAATGTCATTGAAAATGATATATAAATAATAAAAGGAGAATATATGCATGGTAACTAACGAAATCGATTAATTCTATTCATGGCCACATAAAGAGTTCTATTGTGAGAGATAGACCCAAGCTTAGTTACAACATGTATATAATCTAATAGAAAATGGAATGGAAAGAGAATGTTGAGGAAATTAACCGGATCTACGGGGCGTCAGCTGTGTATTATTGTCCATTAGAAGCGGGCATATTAGATAAAGCATACACTATTTCTGGTATTCTTTAAGCATCGCAAGTTCTCGGAAGAGATAGCGATGTAGTAATTTTAATGGACGATTCATCAAGAACCCAAAAATCCATTCATCGTAAGTGTAAGATGGTCTTGCATTGGCATCAGCTTAAATTGTATATTGATAAGCAAGTTTCAAGTTTTATATGTAGTCATTATCGTTAAAATTATGGGCGTTATTATTCGCTTAGGATTTTGAACATTATCAACATCAATATCTCAAATCATACGGACGAAGAGAATCGTGATCAAGTATTCAAAAATTTTTTGGAAGATAATTCGAAAAGCATGAAAATGTTGTTGATAAATTCTTACCTAAAAATTTAGATAAGAATTTATCAACAACATTTTCTGTCACGATGATTTAAAGTATAGATGGCAAGACAGAAACATTTTGATTTTTTGAAAAATCGGAACAATGTTTACTTGAACAAAATATAGAGCGAGATTTTGAAGTAAATTTCTCCTGTTTTATTTGATAGGGAAGAAGGATGGAATATAATCAAAATGTATTATGTGAAAATAGATGGCTAAGATTTATGAAATTAAAGTACTAGTGGGATTATAATCAAAATTTAGATATTGAAAAGTTTTGTCAAATGACTTGATTAAAGGAGCATTTCTTAATTTTTATTTCACTTCATTGTCATCATAGTTCTGCTGATAGCAGCTAAAGCAAGAATTAATACAGGCCATCCGTATCAAACTATACTTCTTAGTGACACAATTTAATATTTTTTCAGCAGTTTTGGGAAGTGTGACCATCATGGGAAGTGAAAAAGAGCGTATTTCAATTCACATGTGATTTGTAACCGATTTTATGATACTAGCCTACAGTGGTTAAGCGAATCAAATTTTGAAATTAGTTTAAAAAGTCTTGGACTAAATTAGCTAGTTTAAAAATTCAAAAAATAATATTGTTATAACAATATAATTATTAAATGTTACTGCTAGTAAAGAGATACAAGACAATAACGCATACATCGGAAGATTAACATATAGTTAATGAGGCAGTGTTGAGCATCGTCACTTGTAAACATCCACAAACATTTGTTTGTTTGTCTACTTGAAAAGAGTATTATTTCTTCGGCATCCTGCTTTATTGGTATGCATCTTTATGTATATATATATATATATATATATATATATATATATGTGTGTCTGTGTATATATTTATGTATGTGTGTGTGTGTGTGTGTGTATGTCGTGCACGTATCTATCTGTCTGTGCTTGTTTATAAATGAAATCCATCGAAAATCAATTTATGATTGTAAGAAAACATTTTATTTTCTAAAATTTTATTGCGAAATTTTGGCTAAGTTCCATCCTTAAATCACTTGTAAAACATAACATTCTGTAATTCACGCAAACTAATTTTTATATTTGCAAATTATGGATTTGAAATATTTCTTTATCTTTTTTCTAGATTCACGTTAGTTATTGCTTGCATTATTGGTTCACAGATGAATTATAAAATGATTTAAGATTTGGTATATTTCACTACCTTATTGATCGGTCAACGTATGGAGGCGGAGAAGTAATTATTTAGGTTGGACATGTTGGAAATTTCTTAAATTTGCAAATGCTAATTTGTGTGACGGGTAAACTGAAAATTTCTGGATTCCCTGGAATATATAGATGGATAAGTTGTGAGCACTCAGCCATATCTAAACCTGTAGATGAGTCGAATATTTAATCGTATATAGTGTCATTACTCAAATTAACATCACTAAAGCGCAAAAATATTGTCATGGAACAAATCATGAAGTAAGAAAAAATTGTGATTATTTCACAAATAAGTAATAAGTATGTAACTTTTCTATGCTTATCATGTCATAATTAATAAATGATAAAGTTAAAAAATCTGTCAAATTATATTTTTATAGTCACTATATAGTCATTCACTACTATATTAAGATTACATTATAGATCCATGAGTCGAATTTTATTTGAGAAGTATGAATGAGGAAGAAGCTAGATAGTAGCTATGAAAGCCTGTTATGCCTGTTATGATGCATTGAGGCGCGAGTGATCGAGGTGAGATAAATAGATCGGTAGGGAGGAGATTCTCGAGGGTTGATGATGCGAGAGGTTATAGTAAATGACATCCATGTCTCTCTGTCTCTCTCTCCCATGTATGTCTCTTATGCGACATGTATCCTCATGACGACATTGTGTCGTGTCGTGTATATATCACTAAGTGCTTTTAATATGTGACAAACATTTTACCCCGTATTATACAATGAATATAACCGATATGAATGGACAAACGAGGTTGTGTATGTATGTGTGTGTGTATGTCTTTACTGTGTGACCATCACGGCGTTTGATGTACATCTAGATTGTTTACGATTTGAAATGATGATGTCTGAAGCTCCAGCTACCGGTCATTTGTTCATATCTATCCGCTCGCTTCAATTCGCATGAATGAATGAATGAATGAATGATGATGATGATGATGGATATTTGAGTAGCTTGATGATGGGTACTCTCTTTAAACTAACCATCATCCATCCAATGCCATCATTAGGTGATTCTTACCTTTATTATCATCATCGTTTCAGATAGATAGATACTTATGGCGGTGGCTCAAGGTGAAACCTATTTTAAAATCAGTTCCATTTTTACTTTAAGTGTGAATTTGGAATACAGGATGAAAATTATAAATTTTCGATTAATGAATTTACTGTAAGAAATATTCGTCGATGTTGCTATATAATTTCTAATGCATTAAATGCATGCTTTAAATGAATTGAGAAATTATAATAAAACATCAACCATTAGTGATATATTCGGGGAGGAAAATTAGGCTAATTTTATCAAGCAAAATTGTTAAACAAATGAAATATGAAATAATTAACTATTAATCGATTCTTGGAATATATGAAGTGAACGAATGATTTAAATGAATAATTTAATAACGCATGCAATAAAAGAAAACAGACGAGAATAATAGAAAATATACATCTTAAATTTCAAAAAAAAAAAAAAAACGGAAGAATTCTTCCTAGATGGAGATTTGAATTTTTTAAAGGGGAAACAGGATGAATAATCTTAAATGGGTCTAAAATATATTTTGTTGTAATAAATCGGTACAGTAAATGAAAATGAAGACAAAGCAGGTAATTTTAGATCAAGAAAATTCTTTTAAAATTTTGAGATTAATATGAAATGGAAGCTGTTTCGAATACACGGCTGCTCTCTTAATAATGATTGATGAATGAAACGAAACGAAATTGTAAAGTTTTATTGTAAATGCTGCTATATCTATGAATCAGTCACTTATAAACAAGCAAAAAATCAAGGATCCATCGGGTCTTTGATTCGAATTTTTATTTATAAGTTACTTTAAAAAATCAAAAAAAAAAAAAAAAAAAAAAAAGAGTTCCCTTTGATTTTTAAAGAAGATAATCTCTAGTTGTGTTGCTACCACTTCAACCCCTCTCTCTCGTTTTACCTTCCTACTCTTCATTACCGCAATTTTTAAGCAGCATTTCCTCGTAATCTCATTATTTTATCGGGCAAAAACAGCGATGTTTGTTACGAGTAGATATAAATTATACTGGAATAAAAGAAGAAACGAATAGTGAGTGTTAATAGAAGTTCGTCCGTGTAGAAATGTTTAAATGGAAAGAACCAGAATAATGCAGTTTAATAAAATAAGGCATACATCCTATACATAAATATATTTATTCAATATCTTGATGCAATTTCAGGCTTCCTTTAGCATTTTAATCAAATTCTGCGTAATTGATGAGAGAATGGATTGGTCTAAGATAGCTTTAAGTGGGAACATAGAAAGGAAAAAGAGAAAGAAAGATGGAGGGAGGGAGAGAAATGACATTTCTGAACAATATATAATATTTCTATTAATAAAATAGCAAAGTAGAATTGGACAAATCTGGATTAGTACATTGAAGAAAGCATATTAAGATTTAGTTGATTTTATGGATGAATTACATAAATTTGAGTACACGTAATTTTGGATCATAATTACTGCACTAATCATAGATCAGCTGAGAATGTAAAAGAAGAAATATAATTAGCCTCTGTTATTACATCTGTATTTGCATAATGCTATAATGTGTGAAACAAAGCTCTGGTTGTAACATTGAGGGAAATGTTGTACATGTTGTTTACATTTATTTACATTAATTTTACAATTTTCGGATAAATTCTGGATATAATTTAACAATTTATAAATTTTAAGATCTTATAATTTCTGACATTGATCGCAAAATTTAAAGCAATGTTATATATGCATACCTCCATCAATATTAAGCGTCACAGTAGTAGGTGGCTCCTTAATGGTCATTCAAATCGACTGGAACTTTTATTGGTCCCGTTGGGATAAAATGTTATGGTGATGGTGATGATGGAAATGAAGATGATGGTGATGGTGGTTGGTAGTAATAGGCAATAGTGATGGTAATAGTAGGAATAGAAGTACTAATGATACTAGTAGTAATGTAATAGCGAATTTGGGGTTTGACAAAGGAGTATTAAGAGAGCCGTGCTTGGTTTGTTAGGATCAATATAGCAGCAAGAGTTTGAAATAGCAGGAAGAGAAATGAAATGAAAGTGTGGTGAAGTGGAAATGGAGATGTATGGGAAGAAAGGGAAAAAGGAAGAGGTGGGGACAAAGCTTCATGCCTTATATTTTTGTCTACAAACTATATAATTTATTATTGCATTAGCTTATTTAATATATATATATATATATATATATATATATATATATATATATATATATTTATTTATTTATTTATTTTATTTATTTTGTAAATTTAAAATTCACAAAAAGTTGAAGCAAAAGTGAATATTTTTGGGGAGTATTTTGAAGGTAAGAGAAAAATATAGCTGAAGAAAAAGGTAGTTGATAACACTTATTACTGCACTGACAACAACAACTTTGTAATTTGAATCGAAAAATTCTAGCTTACGCTTTGTTGTTGTTGCTCCCGTTGTAACATTGTATAGTAGAGTATAAAGAAAGCTACTTGTGGTAGCTATGCAAGTTATTATCATCACTGTTATTGTCATGCTAAGAAACACATCACACATACTGGGATGAATTGAAAGATTATCTTTTGCAGTATATTTTGATTAATGACAAGTTGTCTTTTGGAATTTATAACTTTTTAATTTGTCCAATTTTAACTATACTTTACGAAGTGATAGTATACAAGGAAAAGAGTAATAGGCAAATATGGAGGAAAGAGCTAATAAGTAATCCATAAGCTTAAAATATTCTAATTGCGTATGTTTTGTGTCCTATCTCTTCACAGCTCTTATTATGCTCATTTCTTGCTTTCTTCAGACGTAAAACTATGTAATTGATGTAGATTTATCTTCAACCATCAATGAGTGGCTTGTAGTCTCAGTAGTTAGTTTGTCTACGAGATACTTAATCCTAATGTAGAAAAGCTTTCAATAATATTTAAAAATTTGATTGTGATTCTGTTCTGTTAGTATTTTGAGAAGCGAGTTCTTCGGCAAAATATATATACCAAAATAAATCATCTGGGATTACTTGTTCGGAAGAAATTTGCAATTTGCTAAAAATAACAGCCATTTTAACCAAGTGCTATTCATTCATTATATTATGAAAAGCAACACTGTTTAGTAATTAGCTGCTTTAATTTTATCAGTTCTTGCTAGTTCTAATATCTTTATAAAAAACAGTATTCCGAACGAACCTAATGGATTTTATTCTTTTTAAAATTTTGGATGAATTTGAATAGAATTCGCACTGATTGAGAATTCGTTGTAAACGGAATATATGTAGTTGAAAAAGTGGATGGAAGTATTGGTAGCGATAAAATTTGTTCGGATGTAGTAGTGATTGATTGGATGCATTACATATGATGCTGTCACTGAATATAAAGCCTTTACATGCATGCCAAAATCTTCTACTGTCAATAAATATTAAGCTTTTATACATATGTCAGAATTTGAAGAGATGAAACGTGTCAGGTTTGTTTATAGACGCTGAATTAGAAAATTTAAAATGATTAAAAATTATTGGAAAAACCTGTTATATATATATATATATATATATATATATATATGTATATAATTATTATTATTTAAATAAATTGCTAGTACTGCATTGTCGAGATTTCGAATTTTTAGCATCATAGTGTTGAAATTATAATTCAAGGTTTTATTATCTCCGTACTAATAATTTATTTGAATAAAAATAATATTCAGTGGAGGGACCGAAAAGGACTGATTTCAGTATTCGAATTAGCTAGTGTATTATGATTATATGAGACGATGGTTCAGTGTCATTTTGTACAAAAATTATGAAAATGAAAATTTGATTTTTTTTAAAATTTTTTCTAGAAATTTAGAAATTTTCAAAAAATTTTTTGGCTGTCGGTGAGAATTTTTAAATACAATATAAAATATGTTTTATGGATGAAGAACCAAAGGCTCTGGGGAAATTGAAATGTTTTTCTGGATTTGGGTAAGCTTTAAAGAAAGAAAAAAAAAAACTTCGAAGAGAAAAAAAAAGTGAAAAAAGACCTTCAGAGCTTTAGAGATTTTAGTATCGATTTAACGAAATTCCCAAAAAGAGAGCCCTTAAGCCCATTTATTTTGGGAATATCGATGTAGAAATAGAAGAAGATGATCTCTTCATTATCTCTACTCTTGATTCGTTTTTTTATTGAATGAAAGTATCAGTGCAAATTCTTGTCATTTATCAAATTGATAGTTTAAAGCGAAGATTCATATGATATTCTGCGATCACATTATTTTATACACCTTTGAAACCAAGCAATGATCATTTTCAAATTTAAATCCCCCGAAAATCTTTCTTGTTGATCTATTTATAGTATTCTCAAGTTTTTAATGAATAGAAAATAAAACTGGCTTAAAATACTCGTAAAGGATATCAATTAAATTTTAAAATAGTATTCGAACTGATGTACACTAGTGAATTTGAATGTTTTTGCTATGAGGACTTCTCAATTTATTGCTGTCATTAGGTGACAGAAAGAATTATTTTATATATCATTAAAGGATATCTTTTCAGGAGGTGCATGCAATTGTTGAGGATCTTTCACTGAAACTTGGAAAATCTGGTGAAAAATGGTTGCAATCAGCAACAAAAAAACCGAAATATTTCGAGTTTACACCGATTGAACTTTATGCCATCACAGAAAGGATGAAATTGGCTGAACCAACAACAAATGGCATGTTATTTTTCTGAATCATAGTTGTGCATTTCATGAAATGCTATATATTTTTGAAAAAAAAAAAAAAAAAAAAGAGCACTGAATGCCTGCTTTTTTGGGAAATAATTATTAGAATTTTATTTTCTCAAAAAAAAGTTTGCGAAATCGTTTTCATAAAGGGAACTGTTTTCCGAAACATTGATATAAATCAAGTTTTGATCTTTGAGGTGATGGAAAAACGGATGTTGCAAATTATGTAGAATTTCTACATAATGTTCGAAATTTAAAAATTCGGGGTGCTCGAGGTTATGTCGGCACATCGAATATCATATGGAATTCTCTACCTTTCGGTCTTAATCTGTGCAAGAATATTACAGCTCTATGGGTACATTTTATATTATGAACAGTTGTTTTATATATAAAATTAGCATATTTTTTTTTAATTTTGAAAAATTACTGGTCAGTAAAAATAAACTTTCGATCAATTAGTATATCAACATCCAAAAAGTTTTCAGATAAGCGATTTTGATGTGCGCATGATTCATGATTTACATTCAGTACGGAATACTTGCAAACGGGTCGTCATTCATTATTCTATGAAAAAACTTTCTGTTAGTTTTATTCCGAAATCTTATTGATCAGCTATCCATATCCATTGGCGGACTGACTTCTCTTATTTTTGTATAAGGGAAAAAATCGTAGTTTCATTCATCGATTTTTCTATGAGAAGAATATATTCTTTTTTAAGGATTTTCTCCTAGAACCCGATGAGATGCTGCCAATTGAGAACCAAGAGAAATGGCCTTCTCTCGAAGAAATTGATTTTTCATTCAATGAACTTGAAGAAATTGATATAAGCATTGTAAGTTTTGATAAGTAAATGTAGCTTATGGACTGAAATGAAAGTAAATCAAAGTAATTATTAAAAACTTTCGTACAAAAATTACCAGCATAATTTTCTATTTGGAATTTGATCAGTGATTTTGAGAGTTTCCATGTTTAGAGGATCACTTTAAAGTTTTCTAAATATAGTTTTAAGGATTCCTTATATTGGTACGATCCAGATTTGGTTGTTTTGCAGAGTTTGTTGAATTTGGTATGGAAAATGAACTTATCGCATAATCTTCTTACGAGTATTGGGAATCATTTACAACATCTCACAATGTTAACTGAACTTAATCTCTCATATAATGCTATTGAAAATTTGGATTTATGGTATACAAAATTGGGTAATGTAAAACGCTTATATCTTGCTGGCAACAAAATATCCTCATTGAATGGTACTTTTGCTTATATGAAATCATTAGAAGAATAAATTGTAGCTCATACATGGCTTAATTTGTAATATTATAAATTTACACAAGTAATGTTATTTCAGTTTTTCACTCAACGTTACTTCATGATTTCATGTTAGCTTTAAAAATGATTTTCTTTTACAGGATTGCATAAATTATATTCTTTGGAGTTTCTGGATTTGACTGACAATATTGTGGCTTCTCCCGATGATATTCTAACAGTCGGTACTCTTCCTTGTTTAGATCATATTATTTTACGAGGCAATCCAATTCGACAAGTTATCGAATATAGGATAAAAGTTCTGGAACATTTTGGAGAAAGAGCTACCGAGGTTTTTGATTTATTCGAACTTTCATTAAAGTATAAAGAAACCTTTCTTGTTTAAGGCAAGAGATTTGAATTATTACTTTGCTTTCTTTAATATTTTGCTTTCATACTAATTAGCTCTTTTTATATCAAAATTTTGAAAAGATGTTAAACAGCTTGAATATCGAATCAAATATATTGTATGAAGATGGTTAACTACCTGACATTGAATGACCGAATAGATCTCATAAAAAGGATGGCTAGCAATGAGAAGTACAGCTTGCCCGTATTTTTTTATATGTCATATCTCTTGCATATACCAAAAACACTCGATAACAGTCAATTTATTCATCCCTATCTAACTTTAATCTATAGCTACTGGACGCTACGCTTGGAGTTCTGAAGTACTTCTGAATACCATTTACATTTAATTGTTTAGAATATTGCAGGTAAAATTGGATAGCAGGAAACCTGATCAACGTGAAGCGGATACGATATCAGTTCGTTTAGCATTGCGAAAGGCACGAGAAGAGAAAGAAGAACAGATTCGAAAAAGGAATGGGGATCAATAAAAGGATGAAGTTAAATTTGAACATTTTTTTCAACTTAGAATTTTTCATTAACCTTTGGGACATTCCCATGATAATAATTAAAAAATACTTCTATTATTCTATTTTTTTAACTTCTACCATTATCACAGGAAATGATCAGAATTAAGAAATGAAGCAAAAGTAATCGAAAACGGATTTCGCGATCATTTGCATAAAATCAGATCTTTCAGTAAATTAATTTATGAAGAAAAGGAAATGTTTGTTGCAGATTTTTGGCTGGAGAAGATACGAATTCAATAGTTCGTTCGCTTTGAAGAATCATGCGATTTAAATTTTTTCTGTAGATGTTGCCTGCTACAGAATTCATTTGATTTTTATTGCATTTTAAGCATTTTACTCTGTCTTTCATATTATGCAGTCGAATGATTCTATTGTTGCCTTGCTTTGTATTTGTTTAAGTTCTTTTTAATTCTTTTTTTTTTTACTTTTTTTTCATATCAATAACGTTTTGTGATTTTTCCAAATAGTCGGTTAGATGAATTTCCATTCCTGATACTCTTTATTTTCTTGGATTAGTTCTTATGATTATGAGGCCCATTATACTTTCCTATTTTCTACTTTTTCTCGTAGATAAATGTTTCATTAATAATCTAGTGGCAGGTAGATTGAAATAAATGGTTGGATATATGCATTTCCTGGGACCAGTGTTTAGCTATGTACACTTTGTAGTTGTACTTCAATCTTTCCATGTGGAGAAAATAAGGAATATCGGAATAATCTTAGTATTTTGGTATCGGTCTGGATAAAAGAAGAAATCGAATTATTGGATAATTTTTTGAATAACTTATCTTGTGAAAATTTCCTTTTTTCTTTGTTTAATTGTTTCTGATTTTCACTTCTGTGTTATTTATTTTGCTGTATTTTATTGAGCGTGGTTCAGTAAAATGTATATATAATTATTTCATTTTTTAAAATAAAATTATCACAATAATATCGTGATCAAGGGCATAATTAATTTGTCTGAAGAGATGTAAGTGATATCAGTAAAGCATTCTTGCACACAAGTTTGTCCATTTAAACAAAAAAAATGATATTACTGGTTTGAATTTTCAAAAAAAAAAAGTAAGTTCAAATATTAGAATTATCTGTTCTATTTCATTTTCATACGGAATGAAGTAACGTGTTCCATTTCAAATATTAGCCATGATTAATGAATAGAACTTGGTGATATTCTGCGGTTATAATAAATATTTAAAAATGATATTGTCGCATTATCCATATGGTAATAAGCATGATTAGTTGCTTGTTGCACCATAAACTTACCAACCTTATTGGATAAAGCGAGAAGTTGAACAAATATCAGCATAGTTATTACTAGAACAGTTGGATATATGTGAGGTCCATTATTCTAATTATTCTTTAACTAGAATTATTCTTTAACTAGTAATTATTCTTTAACTAGAATTAGTGAAAATTCACTAATTACTAAGCCCGCTAATTCTTATTTTTAGTTCCAGAACTTTAACTCCTAGATTCTTGTTTAAATTCGAAATTTATTGGAATATTAAGATTTGTGCGATTCCTAATGGAGCTCTCTTCTGCGGTTGCTCTATTCCGGTTGCTTCGAAACGTCTTCTCTCAAATCATTTAGTTTTGCTCCAATTGTTCCTATAATCACTGATAACAATAATGATAATTATTACAACAATATTATTGATTTAAATCGATGACACATAATGGGAATTTCAAATCATATCTGTCAAATAAGATAAAACGAAATTTCATTACATTCAGTGATACACTGTATGAAATAAAACGGAATATTGATTGAATTTCGCTTTTACTTTTAGAATAACCTTTGGAAAGCTATTTCTTTTCATTGCTTCAGTAGATGCAAACGTGTACTGTAGTGTACGGTGCGGTATTGCAGCATCAATTGTACGATATTATAAAAAGTTAAGATTTGTTACCTCGAAACTATATCAACAATTTTTTGTGAAATCTGTGGTTGACATTGCTAATGGATGACACGGTGTACGTATGAAAGCTAAATTCTGGGAATGATATTGCTAAATGACAGATTTGTTGGATAAGGATTAACCTGGCATGTTTCGGAGATTAAATTCGATTTTGTGATATGAGTTGATAATCATCACGATTATTCATCTATTTGGCATAAATTATAATATCATCGATAAATCGTTGTGTTAATTCGACGGATAAGTTTCTTATGGCTCAAATTGCTTGATTCTTGGTTAATCTCTTCAATTTGCTCGAAACTTTCGAGATATACGTATTAAACCTTTCGCTATCGATATTCACAGAAAATAAGATTTCCAAGAGAAATTTTGCAGAATTTTATTTATAATCTAGAAATTCATAATAAAATGTTGAAAACAGTATGATAAGCTTTGGTGGATTAAGCCTTTCTAGTTCGGGGACTTCGATGAATGGAATACATGAACTGAAACTCCATAAATGAGCTGGAATTCGGAAATATTTTAAAAGAACTTATTTCATCCAGTTCTTAAGTCATAAGAAGAATTAATAGAAATATGAACATGTAAATGTCGAAATCTTTTAATGGATATACCAAATAAACTTGCAGAAAAAACCAAAAATGAAATAGTTATTTAGTAGAAATCAGGATCAGTATGGGGCGAAAAGGGAGGTCATATTTGACGATTTCTGTTCAGTGTTTCTGGTGATTCTGATGATTTATCTGGTAGTTTTACTTCATTCTGAGGATGAAATGACTCGATTAAGATTGGAATTGCAGCGATATTCAGAAATGCATGGTTTGTTTGATTTTGTATTTGAGAATGGATTTGCTTCCGTGAGAAAACACTATCTCGTCAATTATAAGGCGGTCTCGGTCAGTCAGCACCGTAACTGAGTAAATAAAACTTTACCTTTTCGTTGACGTGTCACATTGAGCCAACTTGTTATATACTTTGCTTCATATACTGAAGAATTATTGATGCATATTAGTTTTAGAAATTTTTATTATTCTCAAATTTTAAATCATTTTTTAAAACTATTTTATCAAACAGAAATAGTTTATTATCGTAGGAAATTTTCAGTTCAAAAAATTAAATAGCAAATGATTTAGTTTCAAATTCAATTTAATTTTAACGATGCTCATCCAATAGCGATTTTTCAGGTATTATTAGATAAGAAACTGCAACCATATGAAACCAATGAAGTTTATTTTAAGTTAACAAATATTCAGCATAAATGAGGCAGAATTTTATACTAAGGACATATTATTTATATAGGAAACGTATGTATACTTAAAGGATTGATCTGGTTCGCCCATGTTTATTCCGGTCAAGTTTTCAGTATGTGACATTTCTTGATCCATATAATCCGCTCTGCAAATTTCTCTCATCATAGTAATTAACTTCTGTGACAGTTCCGTTATATGTAAATAATTTAAGTTAGTTGGCTAAGATCTCGATATTTTGAGCAAATGCTCATTTTCGATCGAAACTATAATTCGATAACGAAAAAAAAGGCTGAAATAATATCAAACCAATGAAGTTTTTCCGTTAAATAAGTTAAATTAAGGGCATAAATAATAAGCAATTTTTTAACAATTATATTAGAAATGAGAGGAATTGATTTTTTAATTTCACCAGTTTACCTTAATTTTTTGAATTCATTAGTTTGTTTTAATTTTTCAAAAAAAAAAAAAAATCATTTCGAGAATAATTTATGCATTTTGTTTTCTTTTTTTTTTTTAATTTCAAATATCATAAAAGTGATGACGACCCCCTCTACTGACCTCATTTGTGAAGCAATGAAGCATGGAGCATTTCTGCAAGTTTTGATATGTCGCTTGAGTCAGCTGTGATGATATTGCCTTCAATATAAGTAAGCATTGAATGAATGGCAGGAGAGAGGGAAGAAGGAATGAGAAAAAAGAGAGGAAAAGATGAAGGAAAAAGGTTAATTGCTGAAGAATGTTAGGGTCGGCATCTGATAAATGAAAAGGATAAGAAAGGAAGAATGATTGGCGAAAAACACGTAAAGCTTGAAATTGATACCATTCAGTTCAGTTTTTGTTGGAAACTTTCCTCATTGGTCATTCATTCATTTGAGCAGTAAAAGCAGTATATTGCTTATAGCCTTCAAACAAAGATTATCGGAATGGTCTGGAGGAGAAGGATTTAAAGAGTTTTGAAGGAAGGAAAGAGGGAGGAAAAAGAAAAGGAAGAAGAAGGAACCTGAAGAGAGTCATCCGGATAAGGGGTATGAAACGCGCCTGTTCCTTTCCTTATCCTCCTGTATATCCCAACCAGAACTTATATATCAAGAATAAATCAGTAATGCGGGTAGGGGAAATTCCATGGGGTAAATGTTCAGCGATCAGATCACTCACTCCTTTTAACTTCAAACGTTGAAACCTCCTGACGCCATCAGTCAACAGATCAGTTCAATCCCTATTCTGTCCCACTACAAAATGCCATTCATTTCAGCAATCATATTACATACGTCTGTTCATTACCGTTCTATTTTCTTTTTTCTCCCACTTTTATCCTTTTTTTTCTTCTTTTTTTAATGTAGCAATTAACGGAGAAAGAAAGAAAAAGAAAAAAGAAAAATTCGAACTTCTTCAATGAATGATCCTAAAGATACTAACTTCAAGTTGTATCATAATTAATCAAATATATTGCATTGTATAATTTGTCCAGTTGAAAAGTATTTATGAACAAGAAATTTCATAAGTAATAGTAAGAAGTATATAATCGAATAATAACAAAAAATTTATCAAGTATAAAATTTCTTTTGCTTTTTCTTTGTCAGCAATTCCAAACATTTTCTATTTCTTGAGAGATAAATTTCAAAAAATAGTTTATTTAACGAAAAATAATCTAATAAAATGAAGAAAAAAACCGAAATTTGAAAACAAAAATTAATTCTAAAAAAATATACATATGTTCGTCACGATAATATTAGAAGATAATAATATTCATTATATAAAATTTGATATCATATTTATCTTACATTTAATTGACTTAAAAATGAATGATATATTTGGTGGTTGATACTGATCGTTTTTACGTAACTATTTTGATTTTTTTTTAAAATTTATTTCGATTTACCAATAATAGATGTAATATATAATTAAATAATCAAAAATATAAGACTCGAAAAGAATTTTAATTCATTTTGATGATAAAAATAAGCCAAAAACTATCAAAAATTGCATTCGAAATAATTGTCTGATAAATTATACCGTTATTGATATATCCATACAAAAAAAAAAGTGGACAGGAGAAAAAAAAAAAAAATAGAAGAGAAGAAACTTGATCCTGTTTAATGAAGAACAAACACGAATAGAATCGAAATGGTACCGCTAGTGCTTGAGACATTGATGAGTACAATTGAAGTTTGTTTGAGTAAGCCATCTCAAACTCATGCTTTCCTTCAATTTCACATCAATATCTATTGACCCTTTTCTTCATCTACTATGATTGATTCGAAATGACCTCTTTAAGAAAAAAACAAACAAAAAAAAAAAGAACTATTTTTTAAATCAAATTTTCGATAGTAAATATGGTACTAAAAGAGAGAAAAGAAACCAGTATTTATTTTATAGTATATATATAAACTAGAAAATAATTAAAAAATTTGTAATAATTTTCTTGAATTCAAACCAATTGACATAGCATGTGATAGTATCAAGTTGATACGGAATATTTTCATTATTTGTGAAGTTAATAATTTTTCTGATTGAAAAATTTCAAGAATATCAGTTAATTACAAAATAAAATAAATTATGTTTATATATATTTATTAATTTAAGTACAGCAAATTGAGAATATCCAACACAAAATTTTTTGAAAATATTTCAATGTTTAAATTTGATTATTCGATATTTGACATTTTTCAAAAGATGATGAAGAGAACATTTTTATTTATCAATTTTATTATGTCTAATTAATTAGTTGATCTTTTTTCCCTGTCTTTTGAAATTTTAATACCATGTAACGATATAGTTGTATTTGAGGATTATATCCATATTCAATAATTAAAATATTTGACAATTATTCAGTAATTAAGATAATTTCAAATTAAGAAATTTTCAAGTTTATAATTTTAATCGTATTACTTGCATATGTGAAAATGTACAAATTAAAGAGAATTAAAGACAAATCATTTTGATAGTGCTTCCATCAATGACATTTAATTGTTTGAGGATACTTTACGACTTAATACGACTTATATGCGTGAGAACATCCTTTGCTTATGCCTAATTCAACAACATCGAAGTTCTTAAAACTATTTATCAACCTGATTCAAAGCAAATGCTTCAAGGAATAACTTTCTACATTTCACAGTCATATCATTCTTCAATACTTTAATTCATACAATATATTTATAAATTTTTGTCAAACTTTAAATTCATTTTAGCGTTGCGAAATTAAACAAATAAGCTATTAATGGTAAATTTTAGGTTAATTTTGAGTAAATTCAAAATTTTTGCTGCTTAAAATTCGAAATATTTCAATTTTTTTCCAAGATAAAGTTTGGTCCTTATTAGCAAAAATTTTTTAATTAAGTCTAATTAATGAAGGAAACGTTTTGAAAATTGTTTACGCCTGTTAATTTGTTATTTATTAATTTTTGCATCTATTTTCTATTAATCAAAATAGTACCTGAGATTTTAGATTCTGAGAAGTTTAAATTATTGACAGTAATAACATCGGAATTATCAATGAAATTTATAATATGATAATTGAAATTTTTTCCTCTTTGATGAGGTTTGCCGTCAATAGATTACAAATTGCTTAAGAATTCAATTCCAAAATTTTGATCAATATTTGTCATTAAAGTACATTTATGATTGTTTATTTCATTTTGTTTTTTTTAGACAACTTCAAATTTTTTATGCATTTAAATCAATAAATTTTTGAAATTTAAATTATTTAATCCAAGTATCATAGCTTACTTTTTCTTTCGCCTCTTTCCTTCTTTTCTCACTTTTTCTCCATTAAAATTGTTTGCTAGAAAAAAAATGGAAGAGATATGATATGGAAGACGAAAGGTCATAATGATAACTGGGAAAGGTAAATGATGAAAGATCATTAGGGAGAAAGAACTGATAGAATCTGTTGCAATGAAAAACATCATCGGATTTCAGAAGCTTGACCATAATAGCATGTTTTAAGCAGTTGTTGTAGCAGTGGTAGCGATAGTTGTTGTTGTAGTATCAAATAGTAATAGCAGCAACGTGACCCGAGTAGCTTCCTCTGATAAGGATGGAAAGGTATACAAATGATAGAAACGACACATGCCCTGGGATTGATCATTTTTAGACAATCAATGACATGATAACGATAACTTTCATTCATGTAGATCGCAATGACTTTCAAGCCATTATTCACTGATAACATCATTTGGCAACATTTTCTGCTTTCCATACGTTTCTAGAATTTCTCTTTTCCATTTTTATATGTGTTAGTTTAGTTAAAGTTACAATGGAAAAAAAGTTTTTTTTTCTAATTCCAAACATTTTTTAAAATTTACTATTTCTTTTAAATGATTCAATTTGTAAAACGATAAGTCAGCAATCGTTTAAGAATTCATTTTATAAATGGTACTTCCAAAGAAAAACAACTGTCGTTAGATGCATATGTTCTGTGACAATACAAAAACTGCAACTTCAGTGTTTTTTTTTTTTTTGTTTTTTGTTTTTTTTTTTTGCTTTTCACTGATAAAAATGATTCATCGTTTTTCATCAGGCAATTAAAAGATTATTTCATCACTTTTTGCTATTAGCGATTAAAATCTATTAATTCACTTCAATTATCTTTTCTCTTATTGCTGAAAGCTGTTTTTTTTAATTCAGTGGAAGAAAGTTTTAAATGTCGAACAAAAAAAAAAAAATTTACTTTCTCATTTTTTTAAATCAACAAAATTTTTCTTTCATTACAAATTTTCAAAATTTTTTTCCCGCTTTCTCTTCAATATTTAATAGCAGGTTCATTTTGAAAACATTAATTAAAAACATTTGTTGACTCTTTGGGAAATAACATAAATAGATAGATAGAAATTTTTGATAAAAGTTGAAATTAACTCAATGAACAAAAACAAAAATTGCTTTTCAACAAGCAAAATTCACCCTGAGAAATTTAAGTATAATAAATTTTTTCCTCTTTTTTTTTTTTAGCGAATAATTTTGCAGCACCTTTCCGATATCTTTCATCCTTTTATTTCTTTTCTTGAATTTTTCTCTTCTTGACGAGAATCTTCAATTTTTTGGAAATTTCTTTATTTGTTTCATAAATATCAAAGCTCGAAAGTTTGACCGTCATTAATCGTTTTGTTCCATAACTTTGTCGCTAATTATTTAAAACAAATATTCATTTCTATTTAAATCCTAATTTTAATTGCAATTTACTTCCTTTTATAAATAATAATGCGATTAATTAATTTATATTCGGTAACTCCGGTAATCATTTCATCGGCAAATGTTATTTTTTGCATCATAATATAGGATATTTTATAATATATATTTGATATTAATAACTTAATTAAATTCGAAAATTTTTTGTACATCCCTTTAAAGAACAATTCCACGGATGTCGAGCAACGATGTTTCTTACAGGAGGGAACGAAGTTGATATCAGGAGCTTAAGTCGGGAGTTCGGTTCGACACACACATAAGCACATACACACACATAAACATACACGGCTGTGCTGTCTTGATGATGATAATGATGTTTAGCCTACGTTTGTAAGGAAAGATGTATAGTTAGCTTGCTGGAACAAGCCTGTGCCTGCCTCCGGGCCGTAAAATGACCTCCTGTCTTTCTTATGCGTTATAGATACCTCAGATATAGCCGCATCTTGATCACTTCTTAACATAAATTTCTCTTATCATATATTATAAATTTCTCGAAAATATCACCAGTCGAGAGAAAAATATAATGATAATTTTGCAACGGAAATAATTGATGATTCATATTTGAATAGATTTATTGAACAGAACAAAATACAAGCGAATTTCGGCTAATAGAGAATATATTAGCGTAGATTAGCCGCATTATTAAACTATGATAGTTTGCAGTGAAATTTCTCTAAAATTGATATAGAAATGATAATGCACTTTCTATATTATAAATCTAATTGTACATTACTGATTGCATACACCTGTTCAGATGTCAATCATTCACTCCGGTTACAGAACTGTCATCATGTATGATTGACTATTTCTAAGAAGAAATGGAAAAAAAAAAAAAAAAAAAAAAAAAAAAAATTTTTTTTAAAAAAAAAAAAAAAAAAAAAAAAAAAAAAAAAAAAAAAAAACGAAAAACGAGAAAGAATTTAACGTAAATTAACCCGATCAATTCTAGCGAATAATCGATCCTTTTCACTGTTAAAATTAATTCTTCCTTTCGTACTTTTAGTTATTTCTAGCAATGAAATTTTGTAAACAGAGAAAATGGCGAGATAAAAGTTCTCAGTGCGTGATCGAAGTACTACTACACTATCTTGTGGAAAAATTTGATGATGAATGAAATGTAAATGGAAACATTAACTCCACTCACATAAGGATTATTTGTAGTAGATTTGTAGTGAAGCCCATTTTGTAAAGTGTAAAGAATAATAGTTCTTGCGTGAGTTGGTAGTTTCCATTGCGCAACAAATCTGTGTAATCAAAATACTTCAGTACTATCATGAATGTAACGGTATGATTGTTACCGATTACCGATAGAAGCAAGTTAGAGTTCCGGAATGTAATTTAAGGATGATGGGCGGAGAGGGAAGAAGGAAAACCGGAGAATTCAAAAAGATTGATGAAAAAGGACGGAGGTGGAGTTTTTCGATAGGGCTAAGGCACGATTTTCCTTTTGTCAAAGGTAACTTGCCATCAATTCACTCCCATCGAAGTGTTTAGTAGAGATCGAGTTCTCAAGAAGCTCAGAAGATTGACTGAATCAACTCCACCCTTTTTCAAACAAACAAAGCATATTTCGTCAACTACGATCATTTTCAACTCTTCTCAAACAAATTTCGGTATATTTTATCATGATTTTTTTTTTCGCCTAACTTGCCGTACAAAGGGATTTTCATACAGATTTTTTTCGATAATTAGATTTTTCAGCTATTTAAGATAAATGTATTTTCAGATTCCTTTTGTTCAAGATTAAAGTAATCTAACCAATCTTCAAATTCTCGTTTTATCCTCCTCCGCGAGCTAAGGAACATTTCTTATCCAATTATGATAAAAGTTACATGATAGGAAGTTAAGTAAAATTTTCAATTGGCTATTTGGAAAGATAGTCGATTCCATGTGATGAATTCATTTGAAAGAAAAAACAGAAATAAAAAAGAACAAGGAGATGACATTGGAAGATGGAAAATTGGAGAGAAGAGGTAATTCAAATAGGATAGAGACAGGCATGCGTGTGTTAAATAGCAAAATCATACTGTATGTGCTTATATTGTGTATTTGAGTTATGGGCATGTTTGCCGATGGAAGAAATGAAGAAGCTTGTTTTAGTTTTCGAGATGAGTAGAAATGGAAGACTAGGAGTGTTGAAAGAAAGTTTTGCAGGAAAATCGTATTGCTTTAAATCTTTTGCTAAGAAAATGACCTCAACCTCAAATTGATGACAATTTTAGGCTACCAATCATCATCATCATATACTATTTACCTACCGATCTTTTCTAATACTCTTCATATCACATCATATCTTCTCATTTCTTTTATGCCATCCTTATCCTCGCCATCAATAGATAACTTCTCTTCGTTAACACACGCATGTATAAGAAGTAAAGTTAGCTGTTCACTTCTTTATTTACCAGCCACAAACTCTTTAGCTTTATTTAAATTAGCATTCTTATACAGTGCACACACATACGCACACATACACATACAAACACATACACAGACATAAGCATACAAATATCGGGTATACCCAAACATATACATCTCGAGCATACATACATCCAATTGAAATACAAGCAATTGTAAACTGAGGATGCTACCGATCTATCAAAACTTTTACGGTTTGCGGGCAGAAGGGATGGGTAAAATTCCTATCGTCTATAAGGGTATCTTAACATCTGGAATAATAATACATACCACAAATTGATACAAAGTTAACCGAACGTAACATAAGTTTTTTATTTATGGCTAAGCATCTGAATATTTGAGGGCAAATTCCCTTCATGAAATTCCAAATCACTGATGAATTAATAGCGAAAAGATCAGATTTCATTTGATAGGATTCAAAAAACTGATATTAAAAAGATAGAGTAACCTTTTCATGAATAAATCATTAATCATTTTTTCCATTTATGCTTTGTTAAATATTGAATAGAACAAAGTAAAAGTTACCTATAGGAAAGATGTCTGTTATTTATTTTATCATCGTTTGCTTACTGAGATATTTCATCGAGAATATGGTGACTAAGTTTAGACTTTATTTACTGGTTGGTAGACGAAATGAAGGGCGGCATACACACACACACACACACACACACACACACACACACACACACACACACACACACACACACACGCATATACAACATGCATATAAATAATATACTCATACCTGTGTTCAGATCACTCATTCAAAGTTTATTTCCTTAAATTCATATCAAAATTGCCTCCGATTATTGCCAAACCTTTCACTTTTTGCATTTTTGGCTTTCTCCTTCATCCTTCGTCATATAAAGTTTATCTTTTCTCTTCACTTCATTTAATCCTTTCCCAACCAATTCATCTTGTCATTTCCCATAGGCTGTTTTAGGTATTCTTTCTAGTTTATATTTTCATTTTTTCCTAAATAATTTATATCTGAAGTTTAGCTTGGTTAATTGACAGAATTAGTTCCGTAGAGTTAAGTTAACTGTACTCCCAAAAAATTTGTTCACAACTGGAATCTGAAACATTAGATACCTTTTTTTTTTTTTTTTTAATAAATATAAACTTGATTGCACTACCTGTGAACATGCACATCTGCACCGTATCACAATCATGTTTCTACAACGATGCATGATCTCTTTGTACTGCAACATATAAAGGAGTATAATTATTAAATTCAAAGAGAAAAATCCTCTATAAAATTTCCTTTTACAATAATTGAAATAAGTGAGCATGATGAAGGAATAAAGATTGATAAGTGGCACAAAAAGTTCAAATATGAAGTAAGCCGAAAAATATTGTCCAATAAATTCTCGCCTTTCAAAAGAAAAGAAAAACATATGTATTCTTTTAATACTCAAATAATATTCAGAAATACTCAGATCTTAATATCAAACAATAATATTCAAAAATCGATGACAATTGATATTTATTTCCAATTTTTCTCTCTCTATCTCTCACTCTCTTTTTCAGTGTATAATGGAAATGACAATCTCATACAGAAAAAATTCTCGATAATATGCAAAAAAGAAAATTGTGAATTTAAGATATTTTATGGAAAATCACGAAAGATTATGATATAGTTTCTGTTCTATTCAAAAAATGTAATGGCTCACATGTAGAAGATTTCAAATTTCAACTTTCATATATCTTTTTATTTTTGCTTCAATAATGAACAAAAAAGAAAAAATGAATCAGATGTTTTCATGAATTTAGGAGAAAAAGAAAAAGAAAGAGAGAGAGAGAGAAAGAGAGAAGGAACGAAAGGGTAGAATAAGCGAAGAAAAAGAAAGGAAGCAAAAGAAAAAATCAAATATGCTCATTTCCAATATTGTTGACCATACTACCATCTTCAACATGGACAAACAATAATTAAATGAGTTGAAATTTAATCTATCTTAAGTTTAAAAATATAATGTTAACGCTACTAAATGTAAAGTTGCGATAGCACTACAATAGCCATTATTTTTTCTATCATCATTATCAATTTATTATCGTCACTGAATTATTATCATCATCAATTAGCACAATCCTTGTTGTTACTGTCATCACCAATAATGGCATAATTAACAATCATTCTCATCATCATGGAATTATTATCACTATCATCTTTACAATAATTGTAATCATTGTTACTTCTGTTCTTTTACTGTTAATATCATGATTATCTTTATCAATAATGTCGCATACTTTTATCATAGATCATTACATATGTATGTGAAAACAATACTGTTACTAGTACCATTTACCCCTATGTATATTTCACATTCAGAGAGACATAAATATGTAGACATAGACATATATTTTCAAATGGTATATAAGAGACATGCCGACACGGTGATTTATTAGGTGAAACGCGGGAAGACTCATTTTTAAATTAATTGCTTCGAAGTTAATGCATTTTCAGTTATAGCTTGTCTCTGTTCTCATTTCCTCATGCAAATTTTGGTCCCTTTCAACCAGTACACCAATATTTCATTTATTTCAACTACCGTAATATGGTCTTATTATGCATGTTAGTTCATTAAACTATGATTTGGAATTTGATCCATAATTTGGATAAATGTAATCAAAATTATCACCATACTTTCTTTCAAATTATTTTTAAATGAAAATTCTGTAGTCTTGAAATTTGGTTAAGATATTGTAGATAATTCAAGTTGCCGGACGTTTATAATGAAACGTAAAATCACGCATATTTTATAGACATATTTTCACATATATAAATATATATGCGCGCACAGACGCGCACAAACATACACACACACACACACACACATACACACGCACACACACACACACATCACACACACACACACACACACACACACACACACACACACACACGCACACACACACACACATACACAAACACACATACACTCAAATACATTGTAATGTCAGCTGTTGTTGCTATATCTTGGATTTGTAGTTTATTGGTAAAGGGATTATTGGGAAAGAAAATGCAGAAAGGATCGTACCGAGATGATAGGTGACGAGAAATAAGCATGATCAAGAGGGAACTGGGAGAAGAAGAGGAGCGGAACAAGACAATACATGGATTTTGAATTGCATGGATCTGTTGATATTACGTCGAATTCCGTGAGATGGAAAGAGTGTGTTCGCCAGATGTGGCCCGATATTTATATAAATCTTGAAGCGTCCCCTCATCAACTTTTTTCCCCATTTCTTTCAACTAAATCTTCGTGGATTTTTTTTTTTTATCTAACATACATGACTTTTGTGCGGTTCACAACAAATCTTTTACAACAAATTTGCTGCCATCCGTTGAAATTTCTTCTTTCCAAAGAAGTTCGAATAATGATGAAGTAGAAGTAGCAGCCGTGGCAAGATGATTAAGCGAACCGATCCAAGCACAACTTCTCATTTACTTTTCCTCTTCTACTCCTTCATCATCCACTTCTTCTATTTCATCCCGCACCCACACCCACACCCGTACCCGCACCCGCACCCGCGCCCGCGCCCGAACCTGCATCATCTTCTCTTCATTTATTTTCCACTGAATCTCGTAATTCATTCTTTAAGCTCTTGTTATGTCCAGTGCTATTTGTTAGCCTCTTGACATAAGCTCACTTTTCTTTTACTAATATTACTTGACTTATTTGTAAATCCTTAAATTAAGTATGAAGTGTCTTAATATTTTTTGGGAATATTTTTACTTTTTTTTAAAAATATAATTTCTCGAGTTTCAATTTTTATTTGCAAATATATTAAGAAGAAATTTAAATTTGCTCATATCATCAACAACATTTGTCAATTGTTTATTGTTTACGAAGAAGAAAATGATTTCATCCTTGCTTCTTTCGCTATTTTTTCAATTAATATTGAAATTGCTTTAGAAAGACAGATTTTCGTCCAGTTTAGTAACTTTCTCGATAATACTTTTGTTCTGTTGAAGGACGCATTTATGTAATAATTATTGTTGTCGGAATTATTTACATAGGAAAAAAAAAATCATATGATTTTGTAAATATTTTGATGATTCCCTTACAGCTTTCTATTTTTGCTTTTTACAAAAGAAAGATTTTTATAGGTCAAATATTGGAGTCAATGTAATTCAAACAATATTCACTATGATTTGCAAAAAAAATAAGAGTTATTACTATTATTTTTATTATCAATATCACTGTTACCATTATTATTATCCATTGCTTATATTAAATAATGGTGCAAATGGGGAAAGTTTCCATTTGTTTTTCTGATTAAATTAAAGTTGATTGTTCGCCTGAAACCTTTAACCTTCCTTGGACAAAAGAAAATTATTCCTTTATTCATTTTTTTTTTTCCATTCGCATTGTTTACTAAAATACTTTTTTACCAACTTTTTTTTTTTACTAACTAACATTCGATACGATTTTATGTTGCATTTTGTTTCTTACAACATACAACTGATATTAATTATCTGATTGCTTCATATCTTATATAACATATCTAAAATAGTCATACAATGTCAGTTGTTTATATTAAAAAAAAGATATAATTCTGAGCGTGATTAGAAAAAACATATGATATAATATAAAGTAAGAGGATACGGTGCTTCTAATTTCAGTAAACTGTAGCTGTAACTGATAAGTTCAAATAAATTACTGGAAGAATATGGTGCAAATCAACATATTATCAATTTTTCATCATTCCTCTCATCATCATCGTATCATCAGTGATATGAACAAGATTCACTTCAAGAGACATATGCAAGAAGGATAAGAGATTTGATGATGATGATGATGACGATGATGGTTAATGCTTCAGGATTGGTGCCTGAAGGTACCAACTGCATTTGCGACGCCATATTCCGAATTCAGCATCTTCACATCGTTTTTGCCAAAATTTTCGTGCTATCCTCTTTGCTTAATGATTAGGCTATATGCAAGCAAAGCATACACACACACACACACACACACACACACACACACACACACACACACACGCACACACACACACACATACACATACACATACATGTCTTCTCAAACTTCGCCTTATCCAATACCACTAACACTTTTTATCACCGATACGTCCTGCAAATGGTGATAGCTGTAGGAGGGATCCGTTTAAGTATCTATCTATGCATTATATGATTGTGTGTGTCTGTGTGTGTGTGTGTGTGTGTGTGTGCGTATGTTTAAGATACGATACACAGAAATATCATAGTATAAGCAAGGAGCAAGTTCGGTTTGGATATGATGATGACGACGGGGATGGTTGATGAAGAAGTTTGAGGTACTGAGGTGCTTCCATCCTTCTCCTTACTCTTCTTTCGCCGACTTTCTTCTCTTTCGGTTATAACATTGCCTATCGCAAAGCTCAGTACAAATCACGAAGCGAAATTGATCAACGAAATGCTTAAATGATGACTAAATCTCTTCATTTAACCTCCGTCTTCTTTCTTTGTTCTACCTGTTTTCTACTTGTTTTCCTGGTATTTGTAACTTGTACTTGTATCTGATGCATGATTTGCTTCCGTATTCAAGTGGTGATACTTGATGTTATATCAAAGATATATGTATCTTTTTTAATTTGAGGATATGTTAACTTAATATCAGTATGATAATCTATGTTACTTTTTAGCATAAGATTAGTATTTTATCAGTTGGAATTTAGTAGTGGTAAGATTACTTACTAATGCAATTAACGATGAATGATATAACAAAACAAAAAGAATGATTATCGCTTGTGTTAATCGATTGAGAAGAATTGCAAGAAAGGTCAACAGACATACATATCCCGAAAATAAAGAAGCATGTTGAAAAGAAAATGATGATGATGACCCGAGTTACCAAAAGAATACATCCATGAATGTTTGTTGTGACCGAAGATAGTATTCATAAAATGACCTTTGACGGAATAGTATTTTCTTAAAATGAAGCTATCATTTTGAAGCTTTCAATCCCTTCTACTTTTCTTCTTCAAATAAAGCAAAAAGCATAGAACTGTGGAGTATGGTCGATGAATGATTTATTTAATTTATTTTGTTGACTTTTCATTATTTAAATTTTATTGAATTTCAAAACTATTTTTTAATTTTTCTAAATCCAAATAAATATATTTATTGAATAACAAAATTAATTTGTCTCATTTTGCGAATATTTTAAATGATATGTCGAATATTTTCTCACTTTGCAAAAATTTTTGACTATGATTTCACTCGTTTTGCAATTGTAAGTTCTATTCATTCATTATATACTAATTTCGCTTATCCACTTCTTCTAAAACAAATGGTAAATCGCAACTCTTTATTATGGATGATTAATATAATAAATTAATATTTCTTACTTTTTGCAGAAGCTTTTTCCTCTATAATATACAGCTTTTTTAATTTGAAAAAAATGAAAACGAAGTTATCGAAGCTTACCGCTTAGATTTTTTTCTATTTGAAAAAAAAGTGAAAAGCTCCTATTTTTTCTGCAGTCCTTTTTTCCCACATACTTTAGTACGGTATTTTTAATAGCAATAAAAAATTTCTGCTAAACTTCCAAATAGCAAAAACTTTTAGTTCTTCCACTGAGAATGTTTGCTTTTTTCTTTTTTTTTTGCGAATTTGCTTTAAAAATGCTTTGACAAAATAAGAATTCTCCCAAAAATTCTCATAACTTTTCTAACATTAGCATTTTTTAACTTTCACTTCCATCCTTCTTTTCCCATAACATTGTTAAGAAAATCAAAAATAAAAAATTGCAGTTTAAAATTTTCCATGCTTATAAATGATCTTTTTTATATCAGCATCACTCACTTTCATCATGGCATCATTAAACATAAACTAGTCTGTTTGTTGAACTGGTCTGTTTGTTGGCATGATACTATTTCTGAAAATTTTTAAATCGTGACATATTGGATTTAAAATAAAGTTTTTAGTGCAAATTACTAAGTGATGTCGAGCAGGCCTTTAACCATGAAACGTTTGTTATTAATAGGACTTTTTTTTCAATCACTGTTTTTCTTTTTTTTTCTTTTTTTGAAAGAAAAGTTACTTATACAAACTCATTATGTATTTTTTCTTGTATCTGTGCAAAATAGAAGGAAGTATGTTATAGAAAATTATTGCTTATAATATATTGTCATAGCAAATTTTTTTTTCTTTTTTTCCAAAAATTCAAAAATAATGCTATGAAAGGAATTTTTAGTAAAAAAATAAAAATTTTCAATAGTAATCAACAGAAAACTTTTTATAATGAAAATGGCAACATTTTCAATACATTTTGATTGATATTCATTCGGACAAAAATATGTTTGAGAAAAGTGCGTGTTGTTTAATGAATGAATCAGTAGATATATCCTTTTGTACTTTTTGTTTTGTTTTCTGTTTCAACATTTTACTGGGATTTTTAAACGTGATTTTTCAAAATTAAACGATTATTTCATTGATTAACCGACAATAACAATGATACATTGTTAAGTGATCAATACTAATAATGATAAATTAGTATAATGAATGCGAAAATTAACATAATCCCATGCTAAAATTACTGAACAAAAATTATAGCAATCAAAATATCGAAATAATTCTTTTAAATTTTTTGTAACGCAACACTTGTTACATTAAGAATTAGGACACAGTTTTCAATTTAAAAAAAAAAAAATTGAATATTCGAATACTTGTTGTAGCAACGTGACAACTAATGATTATTTAAAAAAATGATTTGAATTTACAAAATTTTCATTTTCTTGCTTATTGACCATCTTTCGTGCTTACTTATTTCTTTTGTTTCTTATTTTCGTTATTTTTCCTCATAAATGGAGCATATTGTTTGTTTACCCATATAACTGAAGTACATACTTTCATGCATATCAGTGCATCTTTCGAATTCATCAAACATTTTTAAACACTTAGTCACCGTTCCCTCTGTTCCTCTCTTTCTTTTTTTTTTTAAATTCCAAAATTTCAAAAGCGATCAAGGCGAATAATTTGTAGAACAAAATTAGATATCCATCAAAATTCGATGGTTATTTAGGTGAAATTTAGAATACTGAAAATCTCAGAGATAATTCATTGATTTATATAACACTCTCTTTCTCTCTCGCGCAATTATCGTCTGAGGAATCCGAAAGGGCATCGATACCGTAAACTGCTAGTACGGTTTAGTGTCGGGAACAACAACCAGGCATACGGTAGAATGGAAAAAGGGACGCACAGATATATACATACATGCAAACATTCACACGCACACACACACACATACACACATCCAATCATCGCCATAACTGTCGGATGATCATCGCCGTTCTCATTAGTTGGTATGATTCCCTTTCACCACTTGTGTATGTATCTTCTTCCTTTCACTATTTCATTTTCTTCCTCCTTCTTACTTTTTCTTTCCTTTTCCATTTCATTAATTTACTAATTTCCAAAGCTTACTTCATGGATATTATTGTATCACATGTGTACATAAACGGATGCTTACACATCCATATGCACGTATATTCTCATTTGCTTCTCATTTAATCCGATTTTCCGGATGCCTCAACTTTTTTAAGTAGCTTTTTTCAATTCAACCATTTATTGCATGTTAACTTTCCATAAAGATTTTGCTTCTAAAAATATGTTGTTCCGTATTGTCGTATATTATTTCATCATTCTTTTCATCAATTATTCCAAATTTCATAGAATTAGCTTCCTCTTTAATTGCGGAATTTTTTTTTTAAGATTCCGAAATTATTAAATAGAAAACAATAAAGAGAATTATAAAACCTTCAAATTTGTTGTTTAATATTTGGGAAAAATTTACCATAGTGATAAATTGTTCAAACAGTGAAATAGATGAACGATAAATTCATCTATTTTATTGTTTTAACATTATCAAAATTTTTTGTTTCAGTTTGTTCAATTAATTTTTTTCCATCATTGTCTTGTTTTGAATCATTTATTGCACCATCTACAATGTAATTATCATCAGTTCAGAGATTATTAAATATTCAAGCAAAAAGAAAGAGAGAGAGGAAAGGAACGAAAAAAAGAGAAAAAAATTTTGCTGCCTGTTGCAAAAGTGTCTAGACCAAAGATTAATGGAAAAAAAAGATCCAAGAAAAAGAAAAAACTTGGTTAAAATAGTTATGCTATCATTTAGTAATAAAAATTATTGAGAACTAAATATTCCACAAAAATTTTCAACTGGAAATTTTGATGATAAATTAATGATTCTATTGTTCAATTTATTCTGGCACCTACTTACTCATTATCCTTTTTTACATCATCAGCAATAGATTTTTGAGTATATTTAATTGTTAATTTCATAATTTCAAAAATTTCAAATTTTCTTTTGTCAAAAGAAAAAATTGAACTTGAATTTAAGTTAAATGTTGAAGTATATCCGTTAGAAAAAAAAGATCAAATTTCATGCCACGATCATCAAGAAAATCCTTTGGTTAAGTTATTGTAAAGTGTAAGGGAAAAGCGAAAACAAGGAAAAGGTGAATTATAATGATACTTAGTTTCATCAAGTTTTGTTTCATCTTCGTGTTTAGTTACCAACATTTCTTTCTCTTCTTCTTTATTTTTTCTTTTTTTCTTCCTTCTATCTTATTTTAATTAAATTTTATGGAAATTTTTTCATTTTTTGCTCATTTTGAGATATTTCATTAAAAACAGACATTTTATTAAAATGTTTCATCCGTTAATTAATTCGATCAAAACACACGGCAATGGTATTTTAGATTAGATTAAAGGTAAGAGGGAAGAAGGCGGCTCGTTTGTTACAAAATGTGGTTTATTGGGAAGTACACTAAAATGAAGACAAGAAGTTGTCAGAAATCGTTAAGCGATTTTGGCTGATTGGGAACAGCTGAGCTGAAGGAGAACATGAACCTTATGCTTTTACCATGGGATATATTGTGTATGTATATGTGTGTGTGTGTGTGTGTGTGTGTGTGTGTGTGTGTGTGTGTGTGTGTGTGTGTGTGTATATGTGTATGTGTATGTATGTGCTTATTTCTTAGTCTTTTGATCAGATTAGCTTATAATGAGTGAAGAACGGGAAGCAGGCGGTCGAGAAGTATATGATGCAGCATGACTGGAATTTTCTTCAAGGCTTTCTAACTTCAATACTGATAAGATCAAAATTGCTCGATGCAACATCCTTTACCATATTCTTTAATACTTCTAACCTTTATCTTCATCTCATTATGTTTCACCGTATCCTAAATTATATTTGATATGAATTCGATAATAATGATTGGATTATTATAATTCCTTTTTCATTCTTTTTCTCTCTCTCCCGCCCACCCGCTCCAATCATTTTCTTCCCTCCAATCTTTTCTTTTTTCTTTCCCTGCCTTCTTAACTTTACTTGCCAAGCATTATTCGTGTTTACTGTCACAATCGCATAATGTATAATTTGGCATAAACTTAGATATTTACGAACATTTTAGGATTGAAAAAATTAGGAAAGCAAAAAGGGTATAGAAAGAAAGGAAAAAAAGAATGAGGTACGATAAAAAAGATGAGGGATAAAGGAAGGTAAAAAAAAAAGAAAGTTGAAATTGAGTCGTTTAGAAAATGAAATGGTAGAAATTCAAGGAACATTTCAGTCAATTAGCTAACTACTAGCAAGTCCTTCTACCCTCTTCTTCTTACTTTGCCCAAGTTTCTCGAATTATTCAAGAATGTGAGGAGAAGAGGAACGAATTGAAAAGACGTTAATATTCAAGCATTTAAAACATCAGCACACAAGCATAACTGAGGTAAAAAAAAAAGAAAAAAAAAGCTGAACAAACCGTAGCAATCAAACACAAAAGCTCATTTTGTTCAAGAAAAAAAAGTTTTTTCATTTTTTACTTTACTTTATCTTTTTCTAAAAATTCCATACTTTTGTTTTAACAAATTTCGCGCATATCGATCCTATCATCATATTTACTTAACTTAAAAATTTTCTTTACTCTTTTATCCTTTATTACTATTTGGTTAGTATCAATTCTTTGCTAGTCATTTTATTTCTCTCATATTTTTGTTACGATTTAAAAAAAAAAGAACGGAAGATTTTTTCCCTTATAAATTTTAGTGTAATTACTTTGATAGCAAAAAAATTTGTTTCCTACCGGATATATATACATGCATTTGTTAGTTGGATAAAAAAAAAAGTTGATCAGTTGGAACTTCATTTGATTGTTAAAATGATAATAATACTTTGAGAATAATAATTCCTTAAATTGGAAAAACAATGATAAAATCATAAAACGGTGATATTTTATAACTTTTATGATATAATATGCAAATTTGATGCTAATAAATAAAATAATAGAGAGAGCATAAATTTCAAACAATATTATCAATACTATTAGTATTAATTACTACTATTTAATTTTATTAAGTAAACGATTAAGTAAAAGCAGGAAAATTTCGCTATGAAATTTACCAGAAAATAAATTAATCGTTTTAAAAAATTATCAATATTGAAGTGATAATTGTTAAATTACGCATATAATTATAAGTTGCTATGTTCTTATTTACTAATTTAACTTTATCATTCAATGATTTAATTTTATAGAATGAGATGATATCATAGAATTGTTTCTATGCATAGCAACAAATTTTATTAATAGTTTATGAATGGAAATGATGAGAATTAGTCAGTAAGTAAGTGAATTTGTTTATTTATTCGTTGAAAATTAGTGATTGACATCAGAATGATGAAGAGAAAAGGGCGAAGAGTAGCACAGATTAGCTATCCATTAGCCCTTTCCCTTTTCTCTTTCATTTTTCATGAGAAAGAGAAAGAGAAAGGGAGAAAAAAAAAGGACAATTTATTAACAAATCCATGAAATATGTATGATATTTAAATACTGCCTTTAAATTCATGTAATCTTAGCTTACAAGAAATGTTTCAAATTTCGAAAAATACTGTATTCAAAATTAATTTGTGTTGAAGAAAAAAACAAATGATTATTATTGGTTCTCAAATAGAATACTTTTCTCAATTAATTTGATGAACTCATCTACAAAAGAATTATTTCGAGATATGTATTTATGTTACAAACTGCTTCTTAATTTAATCTTTGATTTCGATGATCTAAATTTCGAAAATTTTATAAAAGCTTTTTAGCTAAGCTTACAAAAGCTAAAATTTATTCCATTCTTGATTATTTATCAAATTTGTTGGACAAAAAAATCAATTTCGAAAAATTTTTGAAATTTTGAAAATTTTGCAAAAACTTTTCGAAAAAAAAAAACACTTTCAAACTTGCGAAAGTAAAATTTATACTATCTAGTATTCATCAAACTTATTGGATAAAAAAAAGAAAAAAAAAAGGATTTGTTGGAATGGATTTCAGGAATGGATAATTAAAAGAGGGCAAGGAAAATGTATGATAAAGGGAAGGGGAAGGGAGAGGAAGAGAGAGGGGAAAATCAAACATGTGAAAATTGCGAATCATGTGACTGTGGATGATTTATATCAACAAAATTTTTGTTTATGCCCTTAGTTTACACACGAATTATTCACTTTTTTTTTTCTTCGAATTCATGCATTGTGAGATTTTCCGTGCAGTTTAACAATTCAATCATTCTCAGTCATTTATATCCTAAAATAGCTTTTAGAGTCTTGATTAGAATCAATTTTATATTCATCAAGTAGACAATATCCAATAAAATTATCGATTATAAATTAGTTATATCATTATCATTATCCTAAAGATCACCCTAAAGATATGGTCTAATGAATATATACACATATATATATATATATATATATATATATAATACATGTTTATATATCGCCAGTATGAATTGTTTTGTGATGATACTTTTCTTCATGTGCCATTTTTTTTTATTTATTTTTTGTTTGTAGACGAATTGCCAAGCAAAAGGGGGAAAAGAACGGGCAGAAGGAATAAAATGAGTGATGAATGCTGTTATGTTTGTAATGAATGTCCAAATTCGTACGCAACTTTGGATGATTTGGAACAACATATGGAACAGATGCATGCTGGAATATTTCGATCGGATACGATTACAACAAATGGTACTGCAACTTTACGATTACCAAAATCGGAAACCGATGAGGATGATGAACAACATTGTTTGAAGAATGGAACTGATAATCAAAAAATGGACACTATGGAGCATGTATGTTACGAAAGTATTTATTTTTTTTTTTGAAGAAATAAAGATATTTGAAAAATGGAACATGATGATAAACAGAAATGGATACTATGGAATGGTGTTTGTTGTGAAGATGTTTTCTTCTTTTTTTGAAATTTTTCTTTTTTTTTTTTTAAATTATTCGTAATGAATAAAGAAGATTAAAAAATTGGTAATTTATTTTATGAATCATTTAGGATGGTGAAAGTGGTGGTAATTCACCGAGTAGCTCAGATTTATCAAATTTTGATGGTACAGTGGATAGTGTTAATTATAATCTGGACGAAAGTACAAATGCTGAAGGTTGTAAAACATTCGGATGTCGATTTTGTCCAAAATTGTTCCACGAACGATCGCAGGTTTAAAAGATCACTTTTTTGTTTTTGTTTCTTTTTTTTCTTCTGTCTTTAGCAAATTCATTCAAAATTGTTTTCTAATCAGTTGTTTATTGTCCAGAATCTTTAACTAACATTATTCATTTTTCGATTTTTGTTGCACTAAAATTTGAATGATTGATGAAAGAGTTTAGTTTTAAAACTACATTATGTTTCACCTGTTTTTTCTCTTTTAATTCCTCAGAAAAAAGTGCTTGTTTATCAAACATTTTGCATCATAAAATACTTCATTCCTAGAAATATTTGGGATGAAGTTTTTATGAATGTGACACACTCAAACAAATATTCCGGAATTTCTGAAAGAGAATAGTTTTTCAACGGAAACAGGGAGTTTGCTTTTCAATGACTTTTATTGATTCATAAGCAACCGTTTATTTGATATTTTTGAAAGAATCAAAAATGTGTCAGAGAGGATCGTCTCTTTACGCATGATGCTTCCAAAAATGCATCAGAAAGCTGCTTTTGTCTTTTCTCTTTTTTCTTCGTTCCAAATTTTTATATTTTCTTTTTGCTCATGAATAAGATTTATCATTTCACGACTTTACTATATGAATTTGGGATATTATCATTATTTTTGAAAATTAATCAAATTTTGAATACATCCAAATGAGCCTGCGTCATTTGATATCACTTTTTAAAACTGGAAAGTTTTTCCAAATTAAGTCAAATTATGATTCAGTAATTTCAAATTTATAAATTTCTAAAATCTTTTTTTGTGAATTTGCTCCTATATAGCGTATAAAATTATTCTACTTCCATTTTAATTTGTTAGCTATTAGTTAGCATCAAATGATCTTTAACTAAGACTTAATTTGCTCCTCTTTCTTCTTTTCATAAAAATCAGTTAAATTCTCAAAATACCAAAAGTAAAAATCGAAATTTAGGAGAAAAGAAATTACGGATATGGACAATTTTTTTTTTCTAGTAGATATCCTAAAAAAACGTAATTATTATTTTAGCTAAATATACACTACAAGCACACGCATCGTGATAAGCCGCAATATGAATGTGATGAATGCCACGTTATTTTTGCGATAAAACGTGAACTAAGCACGCATATGCGTATACATAGCGGAGAACAACCGCATACGTGTACACAATGTGGTAAACAGTTCGGTACTCGACAACTTCTCAAGAAACATTGGATGTGGCATACCGGTGAACGATCACATGTGTGCCCACATTGTGGCAAAGCTTTCTTCCAGGTAAATTCCAAACATAACCATTGTTATTTTATGGAATTAATTTTTGGTAACATTTACATGAAACAATTAAAAATATCTTATTCAGAAATGAATTTTATTTCTGAAATTAATGCTACAATTCAAAATGTTCAAATATCTTTTCATATAAATATTTGGTGCTTTTTTTTCTTTCTTTGGAATTAAAAGCAAAAAACAAAAAGAGCTGTTTCAGAAGGGACATTTAACGCAACACCTAATGATTCATGCCGGCGGACGACCGCATCAATGTCCATTATGCCACAAAACATTCATTTTCAAGTTCGATCTCAATCGTCATATGAAAATTCATGCAGAACGAGGATTTTCTTGCGATAAATGTGGTCGCTCATTCCTAAAACAATTGCAGCTTGATGAGCATATTCTAAAATGCAAAGGTGCTACAGGCGTAAGGTCTGTTTGTTTGTCTTATATATACCAAGTTCTTAACAAAATTTAGCAAAATTTTTTAAAATTTCAACATCACAATCTTTTTCATGACTATTTTGATTAACGGATAATCTATATACTTAGCCGAAAAATTAGTCTTGCGTTATTTTCCAATGGTTCTGAACTACGTTTATCTCTCCACCTCTTCTCTCCTAAATCCTACGACATAGTTAACCAGGCCGGCTTTTGGAAATTCCGATTTAAAATGATTGTTTAAAGAAAAAGTAAGTAGTATTTAGTCTAAATGCTGTTGACCATGATGAAATTTTGTTAAATCATTCATCGATCATCAATTTCAATAAATAAAATATGTGCTTAGTTTTCATTTTTTTTTAAATAGACAATAATTCAGATAGAAATAAATATTTCTTAATTACCAAGAAAATGTCATTTTCTTATGGAAAGAATTGAATTTGTTTACTTTAATTCAAAAATACTGGTAATGTTCATTGGCAAACTATATAAAACAAAAAAAATAATTTCAATAAAAAGTATATTGTTGCAGAAGTCAACCAATAACACGAACAAGCACGCCAATGACTGATAGCGGTAATGGTGCTGGAAATAATAGTATTAATGCAAAATCTGAATTACGTCCATCAACACAATCATCACCAGGAAGACGACAATCTATTTCAGTTCAACAACAACGACAACAACAACATCAACAACGACAACGACAGCAACAACAACAGCAGCATCACCACCACCACCAACAACAACAACGTCAACAGCAGCAGCAACAACAACAACATCTGCAACAACAACAGCACCAACAACGTCAAGTAGCGAGTAGTGTTGCAACAGCAGTACCACCAGTTTTTTCCGCAGAAGAAATGAGCAAGGTTTGCACTTTTTTTTTTTGTTAGTTTAGGAGCAAAAATTTAATGTAAGGGACATTAATTTGTGAAATTAATATCAAACAAATTATATCATATCAAGTCCTTTTAGAAAAAAATGATTTTTTAAAATAAATTTTTAATTAAGAAATATCGAATATTTTGATTTCGTTTTTTATGTTCAACTGAGTTTTGTAATACTTTCTTATATAAAGCATTAGAAATGTCATGGTTGAAAATATTTTGCAAGATAAAATTTCATGAAAGTTTCAATTCTTGTCTCAGTTTTGTTCATCTAGAAATTATAGGTTGCTCAAGTATTAGCTGTACAGCAACAACAACGAGCTCTTGTTGCAGCAGCTGCAGCACATCATAGCGCAGCTGCACATGCAGTTGTAGCAAATCCACTATTGCAAGCGAGTGCATTGCAAAATTTCGCTCAAAATTTGATGGCTAATGGTGTAAACAATCAACAACCTACTGGACAAACATTCTTTTGCATTTTCTGCATGAAGCATTTTAATACGCAAGCTTCATTCACCCTACATCTTAGCTTTGTTCATTTTCGAAATAATGTTGTCAATGTAAGCATGCAAAATTGCTTCCAGGAACATTTCGATAAAGAAGTATGTAACTTTTTTATTTTTTTCATTTTATTTACGTAATGCATTACTTAATTTTGCTTACTTCGTTTTTCATCGATGGTATTTAGCTTACATTTTCTTCATGAATTGTTTATCTTTTACATAAATTCCTTCATCCTCTCCATGTATTATCATAAACATTTGAATGTTTGTTAATTCATTCAATAACATAACGATGATTTGTAGTTTATTTTAAGAACAAAAATTTTTTGCAACGTTATTTCTTTTTTATGGCTGAAAGTTTATTTTGTTTCATTTTATATATTATTTAAAATGTCATTATATATTTGAAGTTTTTTCAAAGGAAAAAAAAAGCGGACACATTGTTTGATACTATCAATAGCCTGATGTTTGTATACGAAGAATGATACTAGGCCAATAGTATCTTATTCAGAGCCATGCTTTTATCCTTCTCTCCATTCATCAATCTATCATATTAAAATAGTAGGTCGTAGTTAGAGTTCTTTATAAGAAATAATATAATTTATAAGATTTGCAATTAGGACTAGAAATTTCTTTTCCTACCTAAATGATGAATTTTTTAAGGGTAAAGTGAATACATCGATAGCATCATTTCCTTCCATATTTGGTACAGTTGCAAATGCGAAAGGAATTTCTGAAGATGCCACTACTCATTCGAATACGACAACAAATTCGTCTTGTTCCTCAAGGTAAAGTTCATTTTGAAATTTTCAGAAACTTCGGATTATTAGAAGGATTTTATGGTGATTTTTGATTGAACTTTACAAATTTTGATGAAAATCATATTTGTTCAAAAAGAATTTGTGCAACATATTTGTAGCAAAAAAAAAAGAAAGAAGGAAAAGGAAAAAATAATTCTGCTTAAAAATTTTTTTTTTTTCAGTCCTCAGAAGGTATCACCAGGTGTTGTACAAGGCAGAATGCAATCACCAGCGCAATTATCCGAAACGGAACATTTATCAGATGATTCGGAATCACCAGATATTTCCATTCCGAAGAGTTGTGATCAATGTGAAACCCATCGACAACGAGTTGCTGAATTAGAACAAACATTGGAAGCAAAACGGATCGAACTGAAGAATACCCGGGAATTGATGCGCCGTATCGGTGTAATCGCTGGTTCGTTACTTGAATCATGCACTGATTTCGATAAGCAATGGGTAACACATAGCCGTAAAGTTTATTCACAAATACAATCAGTAATATGCAATATGGAGTAAACTTACTGATTTAGTTATCTCTTGTTTTGTTTCATTTTTTTCTTTTTTTTGACTTATCAACTTTAATGTTACTTATCAATTTCCAATCAATTTTAATTTACATTTTTTCTCATTAAAAGACACCATTAATGGTGATTTAAATTTTTATTTCATTCATGATATAATAAGCTATAAAATGGTTGAAAAAAATCTATTATGATAAGATCAAGTAAATTTGGTAAGAGACAGGATATAGTTCGAAATAATTTTTTATATTCAAATTTATCAAAAGTAATGGATCACAAGAGGAACAAACAATATTGAACTATATTGGGAATTATATGTGGGAATATACGAGATATCTCAGTGTAACCATTTTAAAATATCATCAGGCAAATTCTCGTATATATATATATATATATATATATATAAGCAATCAATTTTCATTTATTTGTTAAAGTAAAAAGTTCATCTGTATTGTTCTGTTAAAAAATTCACTCACATATTATTTATATTTGGATTAATTAAGAATTATCTTCAAAAAATCTTGAATATTTAAAATTTATTTCCTCGTCTCTCTTATCAAATATGTTAAAAAGACAAAATTATGCTTCGGAAAAATAATAGGAAATAAAGAATTTTTTTTAAACTTTATTATGATGATGCTCTTTTTTTTGACTTGATGACATCCCTTTTTTTTGTGATCAATCTTCTCCATCTTTTCCTATCTAAAATGTCATTTTCGAATTTCATTTAATTCATATACAAATCATAATTAGTGAGTAAATTTAAAATAAAACACTATCGATGAATTTTTATTATAATTTATAGATGAAAAAATTGATTTATCAAATGTTAACTATACAATAAAATTCAGAATTCCATTAGGTTATGGATATGTCAAAGTTTGCCCAATAATATTTTAAAGTGGGTACATTAAGATATCCCGTTATATTCTCAAATACGAGTGAATTATTTCATGTCATGCATTCATTTCGGTTAGATCCCGTTCTGATTGTTTTGTGATATTACGTGCCATTGCTTATTCCTCTTTTGATCATTCTATCACTTTTGTTAAATTTGAATATAAAAAATTAGCAATATATAAAAAAATCATCTTAGGCTGTTATTAAACTTGCTTGATATCAACAATTATCATACGATAATTAATCATTTATTGTACTGGATTCTTTTTGTCCATTTAATAACTCATTATATCATTATATTCGTGTACATTAGGTTTTATTGTCAATTAGTAGTAAGTTGTGCACAATTGTGTGATCAAATTTTAAACATTCATGGAAATTCCAGAAATTTTACCAATCAATTCCTTTTACTCACCTTTTTTTTCATAATAAAAATTTGAAACAAAAATTGCTTTGAACTACGAGAAAATACTATGCTATTCAGGCGAAATTACTTATTATTCTTTTCCTTTTTTTTTCCTATTTTTCCTCTCATTTTGCTTTTAAAGTTCCAGTCCTTTTTTTTTCCTTATTTCCCAATTTTTTTTAATTTCTTTTTTTTTACACCAATCATTTCGGATTTTTTAGATGCAAAAAAAAATTTATTCTCTTTCTCTCGCCCTCTCTCTCTCTCCCTTCCTCCATCTTTTTTTATAATTGATAATACTAAATTGATAAAAATATAATTTTCAGAGCAAAATTTGCAATCAGTTAAGTTATATATGTGCCTTGATGAAACTTTTTTTATTGTTCAGATGTGCCTTTTGTGTAGAGTACTTTTTCTTTCTCTTAATTCTGATCCTAATAATTAATGCAAATATTTTTTTTCTCTATCTCTCTCTCTCCCCCTCTCTTTTTAAAATATCGATACTGTTAATCCGTTAGTTTTCAAATCAATAAAATGGAGAAGAGAAAGTTGAAATTCTAAATTCTACATAAAATTTACAAAAAAATTAGTCATTTTTGATATGAATAAGCGAAATATTTTTGGTTCAAATTTTTGTAACAATAATCAAATTATTAGAAATAGTTTATTGATTGGATCTTTCCATTCAAACAGAATGATTTTCGAATTTGCTTTTTTTTGTTCTTCCTTACATATTGAAAATTTTTTTCATTTTCCATTTGCTGGATCACTCCCTTCAATCTTTATCAATCCTTTTTTTTTCCTTTTTCCTTTTTCCTTTTTTTTTTTTTTTTGTATCGTTTAGTTGCGATATATTCCCAAATTCCACTTCAGTAAATCATTATCATTCCCACATGATCATTATCATTATCTTTATCTTGTTATCATTTGTTTCATTATCGTGTTATCAAATACTGATATTAGCTGGCGGTAATTGAATAGTACCGTTTTTTCTGGAAGAAAAAATTTCATTTCTCTAAATTGTCACAAACTGTAAATTAGAACCTGTTTCTTGAAAATTTGAAGAATTGTTTTGATCATTTTTTTTTCTCTTGAAACGAAGATACTAACCGTCATTTATTGATTGATTTTTCAAGCCAATTTTGTGTCGTCTAGGGCAGATAGCCCGGGGAAAGAAAAAATAAATGTTGTTTTCTGTTTGAATTCTTTTTGCATTAATGTTGAAACATTTCCGGTAGCATTAAATAGAAAGCCATTGTGATTCATCAAGAATTTCTGGAATCATTCACATACTAATAGAATTCAGAAGAAACCTTGGCAATCCTTATTTATTCTGATTATTTCCCGACAAATACGGGACTGCAGCTAACTCTCGTGAAAATTTCAACAAATGGGTACACTTATTATATTAAACTCATTATAATAACAGTGATACAAAATAATTAAAAATATTGTTTCAAAAAAGAAAAAGTTTATTGCTAAAAATATCTAATACAAATCTTCTTTTCACATTTTTTTCAGATCATAAAAACGAACTTTTAGCTTACAAATATTTAGCTCTAAAAAAAGAAAAAAAAAAAAGAACGAAAAAAAAGAAAGGAAGAGATTTTGCAAGAAAGTGCGAGAAGTTACATTTTAAAACAGAAGTGGGAAAAGGAATGATGATAAAACTTTGAGTATAATGATTAATTGGCGGTGAATTTCAATGTAAATCAAACTATTCCTCAGTCTCAATCATTCGTCAACTTCTTGCTCGTATTCACGCTTAATGAGTGATAATGATAGTAATTACTATTGGAATGATGAATATATCATAAGAAGGAATTTGAATAATTGAGGGAAAATTTTTTGCAAATTTTTTCTGAAAAATTATTTAAAAATTAACGGGAGGAGAGATTATTTTAATCATCACATTAAAGATTCAAATAAAACTCGTTCTTTTCTTCTATCACAGTTTAAGACTTACACAACGTGTTCAAAATTTGATAATCTCCAACTCTTCTCTTATTCCGTATATTTCGTCGAAATAAATCTCTTGTTTACACCAGAATGAAAAAAAGAGTTAGAAAAGTTAGAAAATGTAAAGTTTTTTTTAATTATTGAAACTTATTTTCTAAATATGGTTTATATTACACCCTTGCGGATGGAATAGTGAGAAATTTTTCAGTATCAACAATTTAACTTCCATAATCACGGTGTCAGTTCTTTCCGGAAATTTTGTCTTGAATTTCATTATTTCGGAATGTGAATAAATATGTCACCGAACAAATTATTGACGATAAATCTTTTGTTGATATATATATGTATATATTCATTTTATCAATTTTAACAGCTTACATGTTATCCAATGATTCGTTTCATTCAGAATAATTTTAAAAATTTTAACGTTCCTCTTTTCGTTAAGAAAAAATTGAAGGAAATCAATAATTAATACAAAATTCATGCTATTTAAAGATATTATCTTTTCATTTCATGATATTTTCGGTAAAATTAATTCTTTAAAAAGAGGATTTATAACAAAGTAGTAAAATGCTTACATCGAATTCCGAAAGTAGTTATAATTCGAATTTAATGAAAAAAAATGAGAATAAAAATTGTTCAAATAGATATTTATTGTAAAAAGATAAAAACATAAGGGATGAGAAATCGGTAAGAATAATGAAGCATATGGGAAAAAGTTCAGGAACTACATTAAGGAATGGTAGTGCCTGGTACAAATCATTTCAACCTTCTTTTGTCAGCCTTTTGCTATATCTATTAATCTGTTTTTCTTTTCCTTGTCCTGCATTATCTTTCGGAATTCTAATTTTTTAATACTTTGTTTAATTTTTCTTTCTTTTTTTTTTTAAAAAAAACTCAAAGCTGCCTTATACATAATCATATCCACAAACCATTTCATTTCTCTCCAAATAATATTTATTGAGCATAGTTTTTGAAAGAAAGAACTAATAAAATTTTTACAAAATATCTTAAGCAAACGGAATGAAAAATGAATAAATGAATGAGTAAATACACGAATTCAAATATACTTGGAGTTAGTTACTGAAAATGTTCAAAATTATATATATCACTTTTTTTTTCAAATTCCTCATGAAAAGTTATCATTATTTCAGCAATGATAAATTTTATCACAAATTTTTTCAAGTGTATTGATGTATTTTTTAAAAAATTGAATGATCAAAAAAAAAAATTTTTTTTTTGTTTTTCTTGGCAAAATAATCAAAAATTAAGTGTCGCAAAAGAAAATGAAGACGAAAAAAGAACAATTATTATGTTTGGATAATACAAATGCAGCATATACCGCATATGTTTTCTTAATTGTTTGTTTATTTGTTTATTTATGCCGTTGTAATATTCGATGCATGACTTTTGATAGATATCGCCGATGTTTACATATTCTTTTAATATTACTACCTGCAAACATTGTACATATAAATATCTTTCTCGTTAAAACCATTTTCTCTTTTTGTTTGCATTACTTATTTTGAGATAGTTATGGTTGCGGAATCATTTTTTTTTTTTTTTTTTCAAAAGAAAAGGTCACCGCTATCTTTTTTTAGGATATCGAAATTATGATCCATGAACTGGATGTGAATAACCTCGCATTGACCGTATTTTAATCTAAGCCAATAAACGATGATAAATAGAATGAAATAAAAGGGTGTAAGAAAGAAAAACAAGAAGAAGCAATTTTTATCTTGTTAAAAAACAAAAATTGAGAAACAGAAAAAAGTTTTTTAAAACAAATTTTCATGTGCTTTTATCGTTCTTTTTTATTTTCGCTTTTTTTAATTGAACTTTTCTTTAAAGATTGTTATTTTTTTTTTGTTGCAGACAAAAAAAAAAAAAAAAAAAAAAAAAAAAAAACGAGCTGCAGAATGATTCGTAAAAATGTTTGAACTGAGTGAACGATGAAGAATGGGGAAGGAAACGACTGTCGAACAGATCAGTGGATAGATGATGAAGCAAAAAAAGCGCCGATTTAAAATATATTCTAAAAATTTGTTGTGATAAATGAAATATTTTCATTGTTATCCATCTTATTTTTGTTTGAATATCAAATAATTCATTATATTTCTCTTACTAAAACATTCACAGTTAAATAATCTGGAAAATTTGAACTTGCACAATTTGTTAGTCCAGAAAACTTGAATTTATGCGATTTGTTGGTCCGAAAAACTTGGGTTTATACAACTTGTTAATCCGGAAAATTTGAATATTAAGAGAAAAAAAGGAAAAATTTTCGAACGCTAACAATACTTTAAGATCTATCAGTATTATTTTTGTCATAACTAACCCTTCTTTTTCGAATAATTTGAATAACAATTTCCATTTTTCGGTTGTTAAATATAGAGAATTAATTATCTTTTCATTTGGATTATATGAATTTAAAAATTCAAAAATTATGAAAAATCAATGGAATTGTCAAATTTTTTCAAAATCTTTTTTCCTCTCTCGAAATTACTTCTAAATTTTCAAAGATTGAAAAAGTTATAACATTTCACAAATCTGAATTGAATAATCTATTCTAGGAGAATTTTTTGAAATTTCATGCAAAAAATTCGCATGTAATTTTCATAACACTTTAATATTGATAAAATTTATCTAAAATGAAATCTCATCTTTCCCTTCTATATATATCACACTATTCTAATCGAATTCCATCTTCAACCAAGAAGTACTGTCCTTTCTTTATTGACAATCGTTTTTATTTATATGAATTTAAAAAAAAAAAAAAAAAATCGAAAAGACGCATTAATTGAGAGAGTAAGAAATGCAAATGATATAAGTTATATTTAAAATTATAAGTCAATAAATTCAACTTTCTCAGTTAAATTTTTCGTCCGTCTTATTTGATTATCACAGTTGACATATTTGACAAGTTGCTCTAATACATCAACAAACGACTTTGCTCGAAAATTCTTCTTGTTATATCCTTCAAAAAAGATTCGGAATGCACGATTTATTTTATAAACATTATTTCATGTAAATATTACCTTAAAAAAAAGGAAAAAAAAAACTATTTCTTAATATACATTTACGCAAATAACTGTGAGCTTTCGAAATTTTAAACTGTTATATGAAAACAATCACTCATACTTTATTGCAAATTTCGGTTGAAAGCATTGATTAGAAAGTTTGAAAAATGTAATAAATCATTTTTACCATGCATAGTTTTCAGTCTATTGTAACGCTTAGCAATTTTTTAATGCAAACATTTTAATTATAATCTGTAGATATCGAAATGGCAACAATAAGTTTTCTATTCTTCAAATCACAGATGATTCATATTAAAAAAATAAAATTTTATTTGTAGTGATTTTCGGATTAATGATGAGAATTCGGAAATAATAAAAGAAGAATTCATTAAAATAAAGAAGTGAAAAACTAGAACTTCGATTTTTTCCTTCTAGTTTGCACTTTCAGTTTTATTAACTTAATTTCAAGTATTTTATTTTGCAATAGTTATAATCTCAGTGTATAAGCATTTATAGAAAGAGAATTTAAATGCATTTGCATGCATGCAAATGATTGCAATGCATTTCATCCACATAGCATTACTTTTAAACGTAATCATTGGAGAAAAATCAGTCAATAACTGCAAAGTTGACTGAGAGCAAGAACTTTTCAAGGTTAATTTGCGACGCTTAGTCCATCCATGGTGACAATTTAAAATGTTCAAATCCTTTGAAATAACCGTTTGTAACAAAAAAATTTAGGTTAGGTGGCAAAAACTTTAATCCAGAATTTTTAGAAGTTATAATAAAAAAAAAAAGATGTTTCATCACATTTATAATTATTATGAAAGTCTGATTATAAACTTGAACTACTGATAGTTCAATTTAATTTTAAGTTTGATTCGAATCGTGGCAAAATCGAAATTCAACTTGAAAATTTCGTAGCCGAAAAATGCTTTTTCAGCAGACTATGTCGGAGTTCAATTAGATTTCATTTATTTCTAGAATTTTTTCAAAGATGAATTTTTCCTATTAAACTTCCTCAATTTGTGACTTAACTATTTCCTTCTCCTTATTTCGAATTAATTTCAAATGCAAAGGAGTGGTATAAAATTCATTTTGAAGACATTAATGGATCTTGAATCAGTTTTAGTCACACAATTGGACGGCAACAGAAGTTCAAGTACAGTTACAAGTTAATTTCGAGGAGTTCGAGTGCAATGAGTTTGCTTTAACTCATCAAAATAATGCCTCGCAGAAGATCAATCTTAAGTCGTCGTACTCGCGTAGCGGAATCTATGCGATTAATTGTAAATCAAACTAAGATATAATGGGCATCAACGAACGAGCGAAAAAGACAACGAATGGCTCAAATAACGTATCGAGAAAGCAGCAGAGCGGCATACAGCCAGACTTCAGGATGCACGGTTGCAAGCACGGCTGAAAGTGGCTGAAAGACGTCAACGAGAAACAACAGATCAGCATTAAATACGATTCCGTGCTCAGCAATCATGCGATTATAATCGTCTTGCATTTCGATACAATCCAGCTGATGATTATTGTTTGAACCGGCATGTTCTCATCGACAATAGATTGAAGTGTGTTTAGAGAATTTCAGCATTAAACTGCTCAATTTGAAAAATTGCGTTTGCAATCATCATCAACAAAGATCAGGACCAATCTTTAGAATTGTGCGATTTAGATCTAGACACGGATTGGTTCTCATATGGGCAAGTACATGTTGAGTGAACACTTTTTTGGCAAACTAGACAATCTATATACTAATAAGAGTCAGATAGACAATGTCAGATAGCGCCATGATAATTATTGTAAACAAGGAGTACTAAAAGTTAAGTGGCGCGACATAGTTCAAAGGGACAATAAATATCGTTACCGAATAAATATCTTTCAAAGGAACGATAAATATCTTTACCTGATGATGAGTTTGAGCACAAAATAATGGATTCCAGAATCAATGCAAATGTACTGTGTTTGACTTAAATGTAGATATAATTCTGCAAGAATTTCGAACTAAAATTTGAACTCCAATTCACAAATGAACAAAGTGAGGCAAGCAATCAATAGGCGACAAGAGAAGAGCTCCGAAAGGATTTAAAGGAACAGGATCTGGAGCTGGAGTTCAAATTTAAATTCGAAGTTTTTGCATTGATATAGCAATGGCAATAGTTCGGAGGTCAAAGCGACAGAGCAGTAGCTACAATCCGAAAATTTAATTCAGCAGTATTCACAAGAGCGTCGAAGCTGACCCAACCGAGTCACAGTTTCCAATCTAACCAAACTAAAATCGAATTATAAACTATCAGATTTTTTTCCCAAAACTAGGGACATGTGCTTTCTCTTCTCTTTTTTTCACTTAACCGGACTGATCTACAACAGTGCGTATATATGAAAACATGCGCGTATTCGAATACAACGTTGTGTCAAGATTTCAACGCAATCAGTGAGAAATTTCATTTGAGGTTTTGAACAAACGACCATTCACATTTTTAACGCGTAGCTGGATCCAGCTAATTGTTAATAAATTTTCGAAATCAATCGTAAAATTAAAAAATAATGGACAAATTACAACTTCCCATGAATTTTTTTTTTTTTTTTTTTTTTTGAATAGATGAAAATTTGGAGAAATTCAAAGGGAGATTTTGGAAAATTCACGAAAATAATGCATGCATTAGTCCGATTTTCTAATATATGAATTAATCCGACACCATATGAATTTAATATTTCATTAATAGAAATATTGAAATTATAAGGATTTAGAAATATATTAACAGTCTTAGCAATAATTATTAAACAATAATAAGTTTTGAATTTAATAAAAATTGTTAAAAAGTAGGTTCGATTTTTATTTGCACTTTAATTTTGTTGCAAGATTTCTTCGTCAAGTAACTTCAAAAAGTAAAGTTAAACAAGATACAATGCAAATGAATGGAATATTTTTTTGAAATGGAAAAAAGCTTTAAAAAAGACAATTCTTTATTAAATTCGAAAATGATGATTTTTTTCATAATAATGGACTTCTAATTTTCGACTTAATTCATATCTAATTTATTTGTGGTTTGCAATATTTTCTACTTTTGGTTGCTTTAGAATTGTTATCAGTACAAAAAATTATTGTAATGATATATGCATGAAATGTCTTGATTACGGTAATGCGTATTCTTTTGATTGAAATAGCTTTGTCAAAGATGTTGATCTAACTGGCATATGCAAACCTAAAATCGGTTACCACGGCACGTCCAGTAGAATTATTGTAATTTTCGATTGTGAAATACTCTGGTTCAGGTAGAGCCTGAAATTTCAAACAGTATTTATGTATATATTCATGTATGGTATCAATATTTCATTTGAAGTCTTAAAAAACTGACCTCTCGATATCAATGGTTATGCAGAACAATATACTTCTTGAATGTTTCAAAATATAAACAGAATTACCCTTTTTCGAAATTATGATAAATATCTCTTATGTCGCTAAAATATATTGATCCGAAATCCAAACTATTCAAAATTTTACAAATTTCGTAAGATTTCAAAGTATGTGATCACTTTTTTTTTTTTTTCAATAATTTTTATGGCCAGCTTCTGAATTTGTCTATTAACAATTCATCCAAATGGTATCAAATAACTTTTATACATTAGGTTGAACATTACAGTCATTTCATAAAATTACTGCCAAAAATATGAAATTTAGAAAAAAAAACATGTCTTTAGTTTGCATTAATTTTATTCAATAATTTATGATAGTTAGAATTGTGTGATGAAATCATTTTTATGTTTTGTCCGAACTAGAAAAGAAATAAGCAAAATTAATGATATTTATAATTAAAAGGAAAAAGTTGATTAACAAACATAATTAATGAAGTTCAAACCTTTTTTTGATGTCTTCAAATTGTCTTATTAATCTTCTGATAAAATTTTGTGCAGTTCAAAAAGAAAGAAAATATTATCGATGATAAAATGAAGCAAAAAAAAAAAAAAATCATGTACATTTGAAACAAAACAAACAAATCAGTAATAATAATAATAATGAATTTTCTTATAAATTAGTTTTACTTACAAATTGAATTACTTCGAACTAAAATTCATTCACAACATTGAAAAGGTCAAAATGATAAAAATAAAGCAAAATTTTCACACTCCAATTTTGTGCAATTGAATTCACCGTTAACTGAAATTGGCGCCACTTCTTTTTCATGCAGTTTAATAAATTAATGCTCGCAGAATCAATAATTTCAAAATTCTTTCTGGAAAAAAACCAAGGTACTGGAAAAACAATGAAGTTTTCAAGGTTGGAAAAATTGAGCCTGAAAACTAAATTCAATATCAAAAATTGTTTAGGAAATTATAACTAAATAACTGATAGTAAATATTGCATTCGCTTCGATGTATTAGAAACATTATCGCTATGATCTACTTTGTATCTAGGGCCTTATCCCAAAACTTTGGGTCCAGCAATAATCTTTTTCCAATTTTTATTGCCGCCTGTTTTGTCCCCCCCCTTTTTTTTTTAATTCTATTAATTCGCCGGTTTTTATATTCTTAAAAAAAAAAACTCGGCAAACGAAGAATGTATTGCCATAGTAATAAATAAAATAATCAACTTTAAATTTTTGAACTGTCCTAAAATTGGCGGAAAAAATTATGCTTTTAATTATTTGAATTTAGAACAATAAAAATTTGATGGAAAATCTCTTTTTTTCTTTACTCAAATCTTATTTTAAAAATTTAGCAAAGCCAAATATTGTTGTTTATTTTTAAAATATAAACAAATTATTGAAGGCTTATTTTTGGTATTTCAGCAATAATCAGATCAAAATCAAACTTTCGAATTATTAACTCCTATTTAACAAAGGAATAACAAAAATGCCAACTTCTCAAAAGCACTCATCACATATTTCTTGAGATAACAACAACAATCTTATTCATTAATTTTTGCTTCTTTTATAAATCCCAAATGAATCAATTTGTTGGATGATTGAAATTTGAATAATCAAATCCTTCAAGATACACATACACACACCACACATGTGTATAAATACTATGGATACTTTGATTTTGGATGAATCTAACGAAATGAATGGGTTTGTCGAAATGTCAATACTTGACAACATATTTGACCAAAGATTTGTATTAAAATTGCATTTCGATTAAGTTATCTTTGTCATCTTGATTGAGGAAGGTTGCTTGGAAATTGCTGCAGGCTTGAGAATTCATAATCAAATTTTCGCCGTTATTTGGATAAGCATGAATGTTGAAAAGTAAGTTAGTTATTGGTGATGATCGACTCGATCATAGGAGGTAGTACGAATGAAGTTGGCATTTCAGAATTTTTTAAATGAAGAAAGGAGGACAATGTTTCCCTTTTTCTTTTTTTTCTTTTTTTTTTTTTTTTTTTTTTTGTCAGCCACTATAATTCGTTGACTTTTTCAACATCGTTTAAAGAAAGAAGCATCAGCTAATGAACCGGATAGGCAAAAGTCCCATAAGGATCTGAACTTTTTTTTTTCCTGTCATTTTAATACATAGTTGATATTCTCTAACCTTTTGATCATTCTTAAAGTCTAGCTTCTACTATTTATATTTCATATTTAATTTCAAATTTCAAATTGGTTCAGGTTTTCATTGTTATTATTTTTCTTTATTTCCAAGTTTATTGTTCATCTTTTCATGATCATTTTCAATGAAAACTTTATTATGATCTATTCTAAATAGCGAATAGTTATGATGCTGTTGAACTAATCAAAATAATCTATTTATCAAATCTTACATGCTATCTATTCTAATGTTTGACAAGATTGGTTGTTGCATTTTTTTTCTTTTTGAAATGCTTCCGTTCATGCATTTAAAACTTCCATTTCCTAACTTGCAAAATAATTCGATTGATAACGGAAATGATTAAAACCGAAAATATTTCCAATATCTAAACATTTCATTGCTTTATTATCATTTTTTGATTGATTATATTGGCCAAAAAAATAAATAAATTAGTGAATTTTTTTATCAGGAAAAATTTTTTTTTTTTAACTGAAAAAAGAAATGATGTGAGAATATTTATGACATAGATGGTATAATATTCAACATCCTTAAAGCTTAAATTTTCTGGACGGAAATATAGCAACAATCATGTGATATTATAATAGGTCTATATAAAAATACTGAAAATTGGAAGTGGATGCGAGCGCATTTCCGCTTGATCTAAATTATCAACTATTTTTTTGTTTTTATTTTAATCATAAAATTTTTCCATTTCCACGCTATTAGTTTTTTGATTATTTTTCCTTTTTTTTTTTTCTCCTTTTCCTTTCTTATTTGGAATTAATGAAGTAAAGGAAGAAAGGAATTATTGATTTGATTAATGAAATAATGAAAAGAATCGAAAAAATATATATATATATATATTAAAAGAATAATCAAAAGCTCAGCAAGAAAAAAAATAGTTTTCTCGCGAATTTTTATGATTTATATGACTGATATTTTTGACTTTTTTTTCTTTTTTTTTTCTTTTTTTGATAAATTAGTTTTCGAAAAAAATCCTACGGCCTATTTGGTTCAACAGCGCTTGGATATTCTATGCCGTACGTAATTATCCTAGATAAGTTTATCCATTTAATAATCATAATATATAAAACGAAGAACGAAAACAATTTTACCTTTTTTTTCTTTTTTCCACCCAAAATAGTCTAATAAGAATGTTGTGAATTTGAAAGATTGCTAATTGGGCAAACGCCTTTAATTACGAATTTGAAAGATTATGATTGTTGATGTTTCAAATTATTTCATTTCAACTTTAGCATATACCAAGGTGAATGAATACAAAGGGTGAGGAAATTTTTCATTTAATTTCTCACAACTTTTGCTATCATTTTTTTTTTTGTTTTTTTTTTCGCCATTGATAGTGTCGTTTTCGCTAAATTTGATTTGTGAACTTTTATTTTCAAACAATGTACAAATGGCTTTTCATTGTTTTAAGAAACTTATATTTTCGTCTTTTTGTGGAGATTCAAGCATGATAATAATGTTTGTAAGAAGGGGAATATATTATCAAATGCTGCTAGAATCGATGATATGCGCTAACAAATTAGATGACAGCTAAGGTTAATCGTTCTTGAAGTAAGTCAAATTGCTAGAACAAGCTATCAGATATAAAAATAACTGAGGATAACTATTTTATTCGCACGACTGGGTTTTTTGATGGTATCAATCAACTGTAATTAATTTATGCTGTTAATATTATTGTACTACAAAAACAAAGCGAATTTATAAATGCTACAAATTATGGCCTCTGATAATTATCTATTTGTTTCACTGTTTTATACTGTCTAATCACGAAAATTTTATATCTAGCTAGTATTAGGATGATTTCCGGAAAAAAGAGGTAACAAGGTATTAGTAAAGTGGAATTTCTAATTAATACACCATAACATATCAACGAACTAAGCCATGATGAAACTTTAGTAGCGAAAGAATCCCTCAATTTTTTTCTTGTTTTCTCTAATTTTATAAGAAATAATAAAACAGTTCCGAAAATATCGTTTTTCATATTTCTTAAAACTAATTTAAAGCAATAATTTGTAAAATTATTGTTGGAGAGGCACTTTTTTTTGTAAAAATATTTTCAGTGTATTAACCTTTTTCCTCTTTTTTGAAATATGTAAAGTGTGCATTACATTCAGCAATTGAATACTAATTTTTTCAATTATGAAAAAAAATTTGACTTTAATTTGCTTATCAATTTACAATTTAAGTAGTTTCTATTTAGGAATGAAAAAGTACTTAAAATAAAAAAAGGTCTTGACATTTATTCATGGTATCGAAATATTATTAATTCGCTGTGATGGAATTAGGCAAATTCCAATGAGTTTGAATATTTCGATTTTCACCTTACATTTTTAAAATATGCCGAAATACTCTAAATCAACTTGAATACTTAAAAAATAAATTGACAATATATAATGACAAATTATTTATTATATCGTGAATGAATAGAAAATTTATTTTCCATAATTATATCGTTATTTTTGATAAAACTATGAATTTGAATTGTTCTGCAGTTAAGGAAAAGTTGTTGAAAATAAATAATTGTATGGTAAATATTCCAGTGATAAAATTCTTTTTTTTGTTCCAATTAAATTTAATGAAATTCTATATTTCAAAAATATTGCAGCCTTCTTGATAGTTGTTTAAAAAGTTATCTTGGAGGAAAAGAAAACGAGGAAATCGTTACTATGACTTAAGACGAATGATGTTTTTGAAAATAAATTTTGCCAAGTCATATATTTCAAAATTGTTTTCGAATTCCTTATATGCTTAGATGTGCAAACTTGAATGTATTAATAAGTAGATCTATTTATTTAAATAGATTTTTCCATATTCTCTTGAGTTTTCCTATACTGATTTCTACGGTTATTTTTCCACTTTATTATTTCAAAGCTGACATTATTTCGTCACGAAAACTTTCCAAAATGTTTGTTTATTTGTTTGTTTTTGGTTTCTTTTTTCCCAACCCTCTTCCTGCTACAGCTTACATCCCTTCCAAATAATTAAATTTCTTTGTTTGAAAATATTTAGTTCTTATCTTCCAGCAAATAGCATTGCTTCTTTTTTCTGTTTATTTGATGGATTCAAATTGAAAACATTTTTCTTGTTCATCTGAAGATTTGAAACTTAAAACTTTGTCAACAAGTAAATGTTTTCATGATCAAACGAAATTTATTCAAATTGGCATATTTGAAAGGTATTAATGCTTCAGTTATTCATGGGAAACAAAGTATAATGCTATGACTAAAGCAATTATTCATCAATATTTTGCTCATATAATTAATTCTATTCAAACTTGATTGAATAATTGTCAAAGTAGAACACTTGAAAGCAAGATTCGTTACTCATCCATACGTTAAGCAAATTAACGGATTAAATTTAATCGCGTAATTTGAAAGTACAAATATATGTATTTTTTTTATGATTACAATGATTAAATTTATTTATTTACTACACCACCGCACATACCTGATTTTTTCCAATCGTAGTTTGCAAAATTTCTAAGAAATTTGAGAAATGATTTTTTATTTTCTTTTGCTAACTCATCAATTCGGCTTCACTAGCTTTCTCTGACTATCACTGGATAATTTTAGAAATACAAATTTTAAGTTTTTAAAAATTACGAATTTACGCGCAAAAAAGAGATATTATGATTTTGCAATATTTAACCAGTAATTATTATCATTAAAATTATTTTGATAACTTTTGCATAACGATAAATTGATGGCTGTTATATCTTTAATATAATGAGAATGTATAGTGAGAAAATGGGTTAAGCGTAAACGAAATTTGAAATTTGAATAAAAGTTATAATTCAATTAGCTTTATCCTAAGTTGTCATTCTAGTACTTCCTTGTACATTACATTCTATTGATTTCGAAATTTTCTAATTTTATCAAAATTTAATTGAATTTTTCAGAAATTTGTTGGGAAAAAATAAAATTTGGAACGAATTTATGAAAAATTAATTTTGAAAACACTGCAAATTTACATTTATCCTTAATTATGGAGTAATGTTCGCTAGAAAACGAAATTCTGAAATTTTGGAATTTTTCTTTACTGCGCACTTTTTTTGAAGTAAAAATGCAACTATTATTTTCATCTTTCAGTAATTTTTCTATTTGAAAATCAATTCGTTCTCTTTTGTAATTTAACTGTCGAAAAATAACAACTCGTTGCTATTACCATTGTTATTATTTCTTTTTTTTTTTTATTTTTTAGTAGAAGATATTATTGAGATAGTGAATTGATTCCATGAAGAAAACAACGATTACAGCGTAATATTGAAGTTATCAAACACATGAAGTGCTTTTCAATGCAATAAAGGTTAGTGTGCTGACGATTTTCATTTTTTTTTCTGAATTTCGTCATTAGAATTTATAAGGTGTTTGTAGTAAACTATGGGAAATTGAATGATTTAGCAGCCGAAAATATACTAGAAATATGCAATATTATAAGGTGGATTTATCGTACTTATATCAAATTATTAATAGATTTCTAATAATTTATCAATATTTCTAGATGAGTCATCCCGGATGGGTGATGATATCATTTCTTACCGAACTTTTAAGTTCGTATGGTAGCCATGGCCAATCATCATCACCATTATCAATGTGTGCTGATGATACAAAAATTATTGGCAACCTTTTGAAGGTTTCAATTTCTAAATCCAAAATTCCTTAATGGCTTGCATTCAATTCTTTTAATTCCGAAAACTGATTTCATCTAATACAACAGTCATTTGTAATATATCAATCATTAATAATGAAAAATCATACTGTGTAAAAATTATTTAATTCATTTTGAAGTCATTTGATAAATTTTCAATCCGTATTTTCTCACCTTTCATCATACTTATAACATTCAGGAATCGTATAATAAGCATTATCTACCGGCACATCCCGTTTATGTTCGTGTCGATATGTGGGTACAAGAAGTTACCGCTGTTTCTGAACTAACTCAGGATTTTGAAATTGGTATTACACTTTTTTTGATGTAGTGAATAAAACTAGAAATACTGGTAAATTAATGATTATTCAAGAATATTTAAATGTGAAGAAAAAAAGGAAAAAATTCGAAAATATTTACAGACTTATACATAAACGAATTTTGGGAAGATCCAGCACTTATATTTGATTTTATGGATCCATGTAAAACTAACATTTCATTTGATGAAAAAGTGTTACAAAAACTTTGGATCCCAAATACTTGCTTCATCAATTCGAAAAATGCTGCTATACATGAATCGCCATTCAGGTAGTTGATTGATGTTTACATTATTTGCTCGGAATTTCTTTCTCTTTTTTTTTTTTTTTTGCAAAATATTTTATTATAAATTTTAAGGAGCGATTCCGAAAAGCAGAATTTTATTCTTTTCAAGATCAAATTTCGAAATAAGCACACATCTGATGACTGTTGATTTGTTGCTCAAGAAAAGCATAAAATATGCAATGTTTTATTTTTGGAAAACTGTTACATTTTTTTCACCAATTAATTAACTGTGATTTAATTTTACTCATTTAGGAATATTTTCTTAATGGTTTTTGCTAACGGTACATTGTGGACCAATTATCGAATGAAATTAACTGGTCCGTGTGATATGAATTTGAAACGATTCCCATTCGATCAACAAAAATGCATTCTTACTTTCGAATCGTATGTTCAAAATTTTATTCTAAAATAAATCAAATTTAGTTAAAGTATTCCAGGTATAGTCATATTTGTCAGGTTGCAAAATTTTGAATATTTTATTTACAGTGATTTGTGACTCATATTTAATGTATTTTACGGAAATATTATAGATTTAATTATAATACTGGTGAAGTACGCATGTCCTGGAATCAGCCTTATCCGGTGATATTGCTCAAAAAAATTGAACTGCCCGACTTTAAATTAACAAATTTTAGTGTAATTGCAGTAGAGCAGGTATCATTATATTATCGCATCATGAAACATGATAATATCATCAAGAGCATCTGAAACTAAAGAACTGTATTAAAATGATTGATACTCTATACGACTGAATGTATAGTACTGATATTATATAAATTCTGCTGAAGCTATGAAAATGATTCCTACCAAAGTGATTTTGCAAAACTTTGAAAACTATAAAAAATATTATAAAAACTTATAGATGTATCCGGCAGGTTGGTGGGATGAGTTAACCGTTGCATTTGTCTTCAAAAGACGATATGGTTGGTATATCCTTCAAGGGTATATTCCCACTTATGTCACCATTTTCATTTCATGGATTTCGTTTTATCTTGGATCGAGGTTCACGTAATATCTTTAATATATTTCTAGGATATATGACAAAGTCAGCAAACTGATGGTCGGTATTTTCTTGATCATTGTCATTTACTCATTTGTTTTTGGTATATTCCGGAAAATATCATGCATTAAATTTTCCTGATAATCAGTGTTTGTAAAAAAAAGGTGTTCTTTTTAGAGCGATTCCAGCACGAACAATGTTGGGTGTCAATTCGTTATTAGCTATGACATTTCAATTTGGTAATATCATCCGGAACTTGCCTCGTGTATCATATGTTAAAGCAATCGATGTTTGGATGCTAAGGTATTTTTTTCTAATTTGACTAGAAAAATTTGAATTATAAAAGAAATCTATGTATTTTACATCTGCGACAAATTTTAATTTTATTTTGTAAAAAAAATTTAAACGATTTCAGCGGTATGATGTTTATCTTTTTATCGCTGCTGGAATTAGCAGTAATTGGTTTTATGTCACGAAATGAAGGTGCTCCAAAACAATTGAAAAAACGCAGTTTTATTTCCAGTGATTTCAATTGGAAAGAGATGCCTAGTCCCAGGATAGGTCTACGTCAGGTCAGTAATAAAAATAAAATATCGTTTAAATTTATTATTTCCAAAACAAAAAGAGCTTGTCTTTACACGAAAAATTACATTTTTCAAATCTAATATTTAACTGACATTTTTTTTTTTACAGTTTTGGGTCGATCAACGATCTTCAACATCGTTGATGGATGATCATGAGGTAATGCCCGATAGTCTTATAGATCTGAATTAAATATATAATTTAGAAAGTTTAGAAATTTCAATTAAAGTTGATTTCACTATTATAGTTTCAATTATTTATAGCTAACAAGGCGAGTGTTGCCGATGAATTCTCATCCAGTAGCTAATCCACTTAATCTTCTATCGTGCGAAATATCGACTATTCAAAAGAAACCACAGCGGAAGTAATCTTTTCCACAATTAATTAAATTTTTATTTAAGAGGAAGAAAAATTCCTGAAATGTACATTACAGAAAGATGATAAGAAATGGAAATTTTTTTCTTTTTTTTTTTTCTGAGAAATGAACTGAAAAATTTTGAATAACACGACATTATCATAACCATTTCAAAATCCAAATTACAGTTCATTCTTTTTTTTTTTTTTTTTTTTCTATATTATTACGAGAAATTTCATGTTTTTTGACGAAAAAGAAAAACATCAATGGCAATAATTAGATGAATGTGGATGATTACGAACTTGACTTTGTAAGAATGATGAAAAAAAACGATAAAGATGGCCCGTTTTGTATAAAAAGATTGAACTTACAATAATTTAATGAAGGGAAACATTACTTTTGATAGAATAAAGGTATTATTTTTTAGGAAATCCAGGTGTCGATTTAGGAGATTGCGAAAAATGCTCCATTCATTAGAACCTGAAGTTGTCGACAAATACAGGTAGTGGGTCTTTTTTTTTTTTCTCATTTTTTAATCTTGGAGGATGTTAGTGTAATGTGTCAAAAGTAATCGATAGATTTCAGCACATTAAAAATATTTGTTAGATTTTTTTTGGTTTTTTAAAAATTTGTTTTTAATTAAATTCTTTTTTAGTGCAATATTTTTTCCCACGGCATATTTCGTATTTAATATCGGGTAAGTATATCAATTTCTGTTAGTACATATATTACAATTCTTATTTCATCTGAAAAGGAACTGAGCATCAAACTTTAAAATAGATTAATGATGTCACTTATCCTATCGATTAGTTAGATCTGCCACCAGTATTTCATAAGATACTGCGACGGAATATTCTAAACAATTCAATACTGATCTATCTAAAAAAAGATTTATTTTTAATTAATTCCAAATTTTTATTCTTCTATAAATATTGGCAAAAGTAAGGAGTAAAAGTGAAAAAAATTAGAAAATTGATATGCAAAATGAGAAATTATGCAATAAAACAAAAATCATCGCGACAATTTCAAAAAGACACTTCTTATCAAATTTTTTAAAGTTTGAATTATAAAAGAACAATTTGGTATGTTTAAACAACCAGAAATTTTTAATTATTTGATATTTTAATACACTGAATTACTTTTCAAACAACATCGAAAATTTTTTTTTTCCTTTCTTTAACAAAAATTTAATTAATTACTGCAACTTTCTTTCATTTACAGTTACTGGAGCTACTATCTTACAAGTCTTTCATCAGCTGAAGAACCTACTTTGAATTAAGTGAAAATGATTTTATTATCATTCTTCAAAAAATATTCCGTTGATAAATATATATCAATGAATCATGATGCAATTGCCTTAATTTCAAATATTTTATACGGTTTTTGCGCTTTGAACAAAATAAAATGATTTTAAAACTTCAGATTAATTTGCATATTCATTTATTATACCACTGTCCATACTTATAATTAAAATTAGATAACCATTCATTGATTGGAAATTCATAGACTACTGGAATATTTGTATTTCATCGAACTATTGGTAATATCAAAAAATATCAATGAAACTAAAAAATTGATCGGTCTATGGAAGAAATCTGAAGGAAGACTTCAAATGACATTATTTGATAAAAGTGAGTTTTGAGTTTTATTTATTTCATATAAATATACTTATACAAACTTTCTTTTCTACATTTAAAATTTGAAATGCGTATCAATTTTATTTTATTGTCTTTCCATAATTAATTCTCATAATTTTCTAACTTTCTATCGTTCTACGCAATTTTAGAATTCAAAAATTTCACGAAAAAGATCAAAAGATGATTTTGCGAGTTCGAATATGCCTTAATTATACTTTATGCAGAAAAAAGAAACAAAAAAAAGAACCTTTATCTACTGTTGTGAAAAATATTTTTCTTGAGTAGTTTTATAGACAATAATTATTCAAAGAATAATACCTTTGATGGAGAGTTTACCGATTTCAAATCGATTAACATAGTTGATTAAAATTATCGCTCGACAGCTGTGGTATAGAGTTCCCTTCTCGATTGTTCATAGCCCGAATATTTGTTGGAAAAATAGTAGGGATATTTTCTGAGAGATTGGTTAATAATGGGGGTATGTTGGATGAGAACTGAAGGAGTATCGCCCGCCGCATTACCCAAATCAGTTCTGATCCGAAATTCCTTTTCTCATGCTGATAGTAATCCTTTTTATAGTGGGAGTTTTTTGTCATATTTCCATCATCCCACATAGGTTAGGTTATAAGACCGGAAGCATTTGCAATAAATTAGTTCCCGGTATTTATTATTGAAGATAAAGCTGGGTAATCGCAAACAAAAATGAGAATTACATTAGATATGATAACACTCATTTATATTCATCTTGAGCGATGAATCATGTGGGGAATATTTTTGCAGTACAATGTTTTGATTATTTGAATATACTTACGCTAAAATTATTTCGGTTTTAAAATTAGTTCAATACATTACACTGCTTAAACTGGAAGAGAAAGATGCTGTATTGCTTCATCTCGATGAATCAAAAGTCAGCTAACCAATAAGCTTGATACGTGATTAAGCTAAAATAACAGCTGTTGAGAATGATTTAATTACAAACCGAAAGGAAACTGTAGAGTAAATAAATCAAACAATAATGTAAAAATAAAGTAAATAATAAATAAAAAATACAAACAAATAAAAGTGAAAAAATGTAAATAAATAAACAGTGAATAAATTAAACGAGTTCATCTTCAAAGACAGAAGCGAGAAACAATCAATCCAATGCCTAACCAACAAAGGAGGGAATTTCCCTGGGAAGACATAACTCACCAAGGAAAAGAATTAGCAGAGCAACTAGAAAATGAATTTTGGAAAGGCTACAGAATTAATACGGAAAGAATTAACAAAATTTGCGACACATCGGAGACTGTCATTATTGATATAAATAATTTTACAGTGGCAATTATATTAATTGCTATTAAAATGAAAAATGATTTAATTCATTCTTTTTTTGTACGATGGACAAAAAAAGAATGAATTAATCATGTATTAAAACATCAAATCAAGGAGAAATTATAGATAATTTCCATGGAAATTATACAAGCCAAAAAAGCACAAAAAATATCCATCAAGCTAAATTAAAGAAACAAAGTACTTTTCGCTAAATTCACCAAATTCTTCCCGTTGAATATCCCAATTTCTCCCGGTCGGGAATGTCGAAATAACCGAAACATTTTTTTGATATAATTGTGTTGAAATAATCGAAGTATTTTTTATTGTAAAAATTTTTGCTATAAGAATATTTTTCAGTCAAACACAGAACATAAAGTCAATGTTTCGATATCTGAAGCAGTGAATCATTTATTCAATTCATATTTAAATTCTTCGTTTAAATTTAAAGCTTAAAATATTGTGAGCAAGAACTAAGCTTATATTCAGTAGTTAAATTGTTGTAAAATGCTAAACAGATTCTTTGTTAACTTAGCTGTCTTTGTTTCCGAAAGGACTGTAAAAGATTAGCTTTAATTCGGTTGAGATAAATGTTAAATCAACATCTCATCAAATCCTTACCAAATGATTACAATTCTCAAATTCCTGCCCAATTTTTCCTTAAAGGGCAGAAAAGGATAATTTAGCGATCAATTCAACTAGTAATATTCTCTGATAATCGTTTTATCATGTCAATCAATAAAATGGAAAAAGCTTATGCATGCAAGCTTATTGTAATTGCATCGACACTATCAGGAGAAGAAATAAAAGTGCTACTGGAAAAAATTTCGATTTAAATTTCAGTGAAATTAAAAATGTCGATAAAGTGATAAAATTAATTTTTAAGATTTTGGGCACAAAAAAAAAACATTTTTTCGAGAATTTATGAAATTTGAGAATTAAATGGTGAAAATTACAGTTTTTGGTTCCTTCCAATCATCTATTCCAATAATTTTTTGCTTGAACTTTAACTTCATTTTTACTCACAGTCGTGATGAGAACAATTTTGATCATACAAATTAACAGATTTAGAAACAGATGATAGTGTTTGACGTTTATCTAAATCTAATCATTTCGAATGTGTGACAGGAAATAATGCAAGCACTTCTTAATTTTCAAAATTAGTGAGTCATAATTTTGAGATTTAAGCAACATACCATTAATCTTCGGAGAGAAACATCACTGTTAATCTTAATTATCAGAATTTAAAATTGTTCTTTTTTTTTTCACTTCTCGAACGCAAAACGTTTTTTATAAATTTAATCTTCAATTCCATATTTCTGTAAATGATCTTTTGGAAAACCAAAAAAAAGCAAAAAAAAAAAAAAAACTTCAAATGTTTGACGAAAAATGTCAAACAATGTCCGACAAATGTCTGAATGTATATTGTCGCTTTAGTTTCGTTCTTCAGTCATTGCAGCAGACTTTTTTTCTAAAATCCTAATTCCTGCAGTGCGTACATACTGTAATATCTTAGATCTCTTCATGACGAGAAAAAGTTGATGCCGATAGTTCGTCATACCTGAAATAAGTCAGTTATCGTTAAATGAAACAGACTATTGCCTTCTTGCCGAAAAAAAAAAAAACGTATCGATGTAATAAGACAATTCTTTCGAAGTATTTAATATCATTCCAATGCTTTTACTGATATGATATTTAAAATAAAGTAGGATAGATTGAAGAATTGATTCAAACTACTTGATATTCAGTAGGAAGTAATTTTCATTGAAATTGTGGCCTCGTTTAAACAAATTTCTGATTTCTAATAGAAGTACCGGTTATTCGAAACATTTGAATTTAACCAATCAAATATATAGTGTAAAAGGCATCTTTCTTTACATTCCCTTATAAATGTTGCAAAATTATGACAGGTTTCTATACTTGGGATGAAATTCGTTAGGAGAAACGAATAGTATCTAAAAATCTTTTAAAAGAAAGAAAAAAGTATCTAAAGATTGAAGTGTGTAAATTGATAACTATCGTCTAAAAAAATAAAGATTTTTATTTAGAAGAATTTTCTATTTGGATAAGCTCGGATAAGCATGAATGCAGTACTGTGCTGTGGTAGAAGTTATCCAAAAATTTATGATACAATAGAAATGTTGTTCCGCGAAAATTCGAAGTTGCAAATGATTTCGGATATTGGAAATGATTTCAATTACTGCCACAATTTAAATTAATTTGCCATTAAATCGCTTTAAATTTTTAGTTAGATTGTTAACACTTTAGTTTAATCATGAAGTAAATGAAATGATTTGTTTACTGTTGCTGGTTATATTACTAAAAAATGGTGACAGAAGTATATGCCATGCATATCATGCGAATATCTTCGTCATATCATTACTTTGATAACAATGATATGACGTTGCATATACAACAAAATGTTTAATTTGCAGCAAATTATTCAAAATCAAACAATCGAGGAATAAGCAATATAGTGGTTTGTTAGCACAATAATTATTAACCGACACTTTGTCCACTACTTAGATTTCTGAAATTCTTCAATAACCTTGTTCGACATGACCTCTAATCACGAATTGATGAATTGACGATAGAAAGAAAGTTATATGTGAACTAAGGATGGATTAACGACGAAAATGCAACATTTTAATACATGAAAGTAACGAATACGGAATGTGTGTTATATTGCAGTAATTGCTGTTGGCAGTTTCTATTTCAGATTTTCCTGTCATTTGATTCTCTACTGATTCTGTTAGCTCTTCTTTTCCTGTTTTAGCTTCCGATTGCTCGGCAGGTTCATAATCAAGGTTCATTGAAATGCTATTTGTTTTCGTAATTTTTATCGATGTTAGTGGTTGCACCGAAACATCTCTTCGAGATTCTAATCCGTCGATTCGGAATAATTCAGAAAGCAATGGTTTACATGTACGAAAGTCGCAGGTAGCATTGCATGACGAGAACAACTTCCTTCATGAAGTAATTTTTCTGAATTTTCTAAAGTTAAGGACAAATCACTGTGTGACAAACATCATTGCTCAAAAAAACTTCTTTAAACAGGTAAATTTTCACGTAACCTGCTTTAGATAAACTTTTGGTATGCTTTTGACTGCTTTTTTGGAAAACTTTTCACGTATTCCTGCTTCAACAACTGTTTGCAAGCAAACTTTCGATTACCTTTTCAGATAACTCTTTCACCTTTTTAGACAACTTATAAACTTACTTCAGACAAACTTTTGAGTGCTTTTCTGGATAATTTTTTACGTAGTCCTGCTTCAAGAAACTTTTTGCAGACAAACTTTTGTTACCCTTTTAAGTAACTTTTTTACGCAAGCCTACTTCAGGAAGCTGAAGAATGTCCTCGGATAATTTGAGATAAAGAATTTTCTCGAATGTATGTTGTACGCAAATTTAAGCAGGTTGTATGCAAATTTTTGCAAATATAAATTGCAGCCTTTTTCCTGCAAAGTTATTGGTTGCTTTTGTACCTAACGTGCAGTGTACTCTTGGTTGTTTCTTGTATACGAGTGTAACGTAGATTCCAGGGTTAAGACGAATTCAGTGTTGCGGTTGAAGGATTGTGTAATTCAAGGATTATTCGAAGCTTTTTCTACGATTTTTTGCAGATCTTACCTCTAATTTCGCCATTTCATCTACAAAATGTATACGGAAATCAAGGAAATGGTGAATTTCTTGGCTATTTACATGTATCATCGTATTCTAAGACGTCGGGTAAATATCTTTTATGCATGATGAAATTAATATTAACAATCTTACAAGATTTTTATTTTTCAGAAAGAAAGAGAATATTCTGGATTATCAACCAAATCTTCTTTCTTATAAAAATGCTCTTTTTTCTTTCAGATCTCCTTGTGCATGGCAAGTTACGCAAATCATTTGTTAACACTATTTTATCAAAATTGGCGCCCTTATGACCCAAGATATGGTAATGAATACATCAGCAAAATCTTGACAATAATTGTTGCTATTAACGGGATTATTGAAATGAGGAAAAGGAAATTAGTTAAATGACTTCGATACCACGGACGGAGATTCGAATCTGCAGAATTTTAACACAGTTTGTACAGTTTAACACTATGTAAGCACAATACAATAGGTGTTGAGTAAAATTATCGAAAACTCCTAAGATATTGTTTGTTTCACGATTGCAGATTTGAATAGTAAGAAGGATCGATCCTGAAGTATCTCAAATACCATTTCATCACCTGTCTTTCAAGAATCTATAAAAATATCTTGATTTATAGCGCAAAATGAACGTGTTGTAGCAGTTAGAACATATGACAATTTGGATAATGTGCTTCATGTGGTCGCGACAAATCTGCGCATCAATATCGATGACCTTCTCGATTGCTTTCCATGTTTGCGCATTATCAGGATTTTATTTCCCAAAACTTTAGCCAAATTATGTCAAAAAATTCCATAAAATAAATTTATGTTTTGCAATCATTTCTTCAGCAAACATTGTTGTATATTGCAATCCCGGTGAAGTAACTTGCCGCATCTCGGGATATTCATCACTTATAATCATTTGGCGTGGCGAAGTTAACGAAGACCGTTATTACGTTCCAAATCCCATTGGTGCTGCAAGATATTACGATGGAAATATACTCAATATATTGAATCCCATGCAGGAGCCATCCGGTGAGCTTATTTTTGATTGTATCCTCATATTTTTCAATTTATTCCTTTGTATTGTAATCATAAACGGTTATTCCTGCTTTTGCCGTTATACAACATGAGAAATTTTCACTCAGTCTTCTTAAAATTTAACATTTTCGCATTTTAGTTCATTTTTTGAACTAATTTGTCATCGTAAGATATTTAAATTTTAAAATAGCACTGTTTCACCGTAACTCTTATGAGAACAGAATAAACAGTTGTGAAGCAAAGATTACCAGTCGATAATTCCTATAATCGTAGGAATTTTTACTTGGATTTGTAGCCCACTTGTCTGGACGTGTGAGAAACTTGGAAGTGAATCCGGAACGTTGCATTCCACTCTATTTGGTTAGCTCTGTTGAGATACCCATTTACGACTTGGTTGTTAGTGGTATTGTCGACATATTCAAGGTATAGTTTTTATATTATATAACTCAAATGCAATCTTTTTTCGTTTTAATATTTTGAAATCATAACTGCTATGTACAGATTCCATCAATTCTGTTTCGCCATAATTCATCGTACACTGATGCCTTCATGAGGCGAACGTTTGCTAGTATACGTTTTGGTATGTACCGTCCAGGACTGGATCCCGAAGGTATGCATCAAATTCACTTTAATGTAATATATCTGGCCATAATGCACCGAAATGCAATAGATAAAGCTATTGCTGCCCTGCTACTGGGTAGATTGTTATAATTAATTAATGAAGAAATTCAATGAAATATGGATACGGAAAAAGAACCGTGTTATATTTCATAATGTGTTATGAATTTTGTGAAAAGATTCAATATTTGAAATTTACACGTCATGAAGTTTTATTTGTCATTCCTTGAAACAATCTGTGCTATTTAAATCATTCTAAGTTCATTTTCTAAAGTATCTCACTAACTTGTTTGAAATTTTAGATAATTTTTCAATGGCTCTTCAGCTTACGAATTCGGAAAGTGAACATTGTAAGTGTAACGGCTGCAGAGATTTGTCATCGTTTTGTTACTCAATGAACAAAAGTATTGCAGAAGAGAGACATGATGACATACTATAGAGACAATTTTGTGATAATTTTCCTGATAATTTTCTCAAACTACAAATTTTATGTAATGATTGAGGGTAGTAATACTGGCTGTTTTTTAAATATTTAAACATACGGATGGATATCCTCTCACATCCAGAGGACCGAGTAGTGCATAAAAATTAAAGACTGAAATCAACTAATTTATTTCTGGATTATACTTTAGTATTTCATAACTGGAAGCCCAATGCTTCATGGTTGAAAGCTTCATATTCATGACTGGAGACCTTATAATTCCTAACTGGAAATCTTTTATTACACAAATGAAAGTTCCGCATTTCGTAATCGGAAGCCCATACTTCATTAATAGAGAACTATGTTTTGTAATTGGAACTTTTATGCTTCGTAAACTGAAATTCTCACACGTGCATCATGTAACAATGATAATCGGTTGCTGCATGCGTGGAAGTTAACGCTTTCAAAAAAAAGAAAAAAAATTGTGACATTTTTAGCTGACGTAACTGCTTTGGATGATCAGGACACTATCATGATACCCTCCGCATCAACATTACCAAATACAGTTAGCAGCCACGATCCAGCGGTATGTTTCAGTGCTAGAACTTTCATCTCTCGTGTTATCAGGCTTTGTTTTCATACGATGATGGAAGAATGAAAAAAGATTTGAAGTATCAAACGCAATTATAATTACTCATTACTTTCGCACTTTTTTTCTTAGTATCCGGTGACAAATTTCACAAATCTATCTTCTGTGACATATAGCAAATCAGATCATTCTGACCCAAGTTCTGGTATTGATAACTCGTCGCTATCCATGTTTTCAAATCCATCACGCAGCTTCACTACACCTGATCAGTGTGCTGCCAACGTTCCGTCGGCATCAGCAACTGAATCGACAAATCATTCTTTTCAAAGTGATAATGTCTCTTCCGCGGACAATGTTAAATCGGTAATCGGTGTACTTCAAGAATTCAATAAAAAGCGTTTCTTGCAGAATTGGGAAAAAATGTCTCCAAATTTAAAGAAAAAGAATTTTTGTTGTGAATAGTTGCCTTTGAAGGCATTAAGTCAGGAAACTACAAGTTCAAGCAACACTTTTTTAATTTTCTGAAAAATTTCTTTTCATGTATGCTCATATCTCAACTGGAACCATTTACAGCATGTTGAAAGTGTCGAATATCCAATGTACAATGAATTTCGCCAATTTGATTATATCTGGTCCTACACAGCTTCTGTAAATAATAATAACACATCAGCTGCATTTATAAATGGTGAGAAAATAAAAGGTTAATATAAAAGTTCAAGAAAAGAGCATGAAATTATATGATTATTTCAAAACATTTAAGATTTTTCTTTTAACAAGAACAAAAAAAGTTGTCCTGAATAATGATCAAAAAAGCAATGATTATTTCGTTTCCTCCTCAAGCTATGTTTATTTATTTTCATGACTGATTTATTTGAAACCTAAAGCAATAGCATGAAATATTTCATTTAAATCAATAAAATTACGAACACTTTTCTGTCTTTTCGGCAAATTACAGATTACGATATATGGAAACCTATTTCACCATCAGATGATGGCAACTCAATTGGACCTCAGTTCGAGAATAACTACATCTTCGATTCACCATTCTTTGCAGCTCATAATGAGTCGAATCTGATGCAACCATATGAAAATGTAAGTTCCCGTTTTACAGTTTTGTTTTATTCTGATGAATGACTTTTTCATTGCTCAAAATCGAAATAAGCAGAATTACGTTGACTTGTAAGAGCCAGGTATCTATGAAACAAATAATTTCTCTGCTTGTTCAGTCATTCTTTACCATTCTCCCTCGAATTCACGAATTGTGTTTTGTAATTTTATGGATCTCCAAGCAAAATGAAATCTTGATTACCATCGAAAGCATAACCGTAAGTGAATCGGGTCATTAGAAATATTTTCTGTTCTTTTCGGCAAGTCGATATTTGATTATTAGCAGAATGTTTTAAGCTTGATATATCATGACAGTGAACTTTTTTCACATAATTTCTGAACTTTTGGCAAATTAACTATAATCTGTTCCGTATTTATAGCCAAGCGATCTGGTCGTGAATGGCGTCCTGAACAACCTGAGCAACTTTTCGTTCTTGGATACGTCGCCAAATCTATTTCCAACACAGGCATCGCCACAAACAGTGACACTGCAGGTATCACTACCGCAAATATTTTCGCAACAGATTCCATTTTTATCCGATGCCATCGCTACAAATGTTTTCACTTTAGATAACGACACCAAAAATTTTGCTACCACAGTTACAACAATCACAAATATTACTGCCACATATGCCATCGCCGCAGATACTGCATTCTCAGATGCTATCATCGCAGGCATTGCCGCCACAGGTGATGTCGCTGCGAGCATTTCTCCAGCAGACATTGTCGACACCGATGTTACCACTGCAGATTATGTCGCCACAAATGTTGCCATCACGGATTTATCTACTGCACGCACTGTCATCAGAGATTCTGCAGTCGCAGGTACTGCCGTTGCAGGTTCCTCAGTCGCAAGTGGTACCGCCACAGGTTTCGCAGCCGCAAATACTGCTACCACTAATTCCGCAGCCGCACGTATTGCCGCCACAGAATTTGCATGTGCAGGTATTGTTGCTTCAGGATCCGCAGCCGCGGATGTTAGTTACTGCCACCACAGAATCCGCAACCAAAAGTCCTGCCGCCACAAATTCCGCAGGCGCAATCGACGTCGATGAAGATACCGCTGTTATGGAATAGTATAACCGAATAAAACATAGGAAGAAATAGGTTCTGAAAGATCAGAAACTGTATTATAAAGTTAGAAGTGACAGTTCTTTATTATGGAAGTATTAAAGTTTTATCATCAAATCATTAAGTAAAAAAGTTTTTGAATTAAAATAAAGTAAGTGCATGTGAAAAAATTTCTGGATTGATAAAGGACAATGAAATGATAAAGAATGAAGAAATTTCTAAATTAAAATATGATAACAAAGTGTTTAAATACGATAAAATTTCTGAACTCAAATGAAGTAAAAAATTTGGAAAATATAAAGAAGGAAATATAGTTCTACTATCTTGTGGAACTTCTTCATCCTATTTCAAAAAAATTTCTTTTATGTTTTTCCCGTTGCTTGAGAGTATTTCAGTTTCATTATTTATATGGAATTTTTTATTTCATCCTGTTTCAGAAGTATTTTTGTGATGTTTTTCCTGTTCATTGATTTTTTTTGTCTAACATGTTTCCTCGCTTTATCATATCCAAACTTGTTATGGAAATCTTTTTCTGGCCTTCTTTGAAAATATTTTATTGCTTATGTCCGGCAGATTCTTTGTCGAAAGTTTGCTTGCTATATTACTGTGACTGAAAAAATTATGTGTCTATTCAATGTGTAATGTAGAAATGAATTAATATTAGGAAAAATATTGAAAGTTTAGTAACAGCCATTAAATATATCAAGCAGTAGCAAAGTTAATTGCAACTGACATATTGTAAAGTTTTCAAACAGATCAAAGAATGAATATAGCTAAAATCATACGGCAACAGAAATTACCGGATAATTTGGATAGAACATGATGTGAATAGAAAGATAAGATGCGAATTATAATATAATCGATGAGCAAGTCTTACCGACTTAAAGTCATTGAAAAATCCATTACAATCTGTAGAAAAAGTAATCGCATAAGACAGATTCCATGTGTCCTGCAGTCTGGAAAGGAATATAAGACCGAAAAGTTATGATCAACAAATACAGTTATCTTCTTTCTAATTCTCATCGTTTTCTGCATTCATTTAACTCGTAAAACTACCGTAGGAATCAGATAGTATGGAATGCTTCTTTTCATTTTTGTTCCGAAGAAACTCGTATCATTATTGATTTCACAATGATGGAATTATTTTTACTCACAAGGATTTCATCTTAAGAGACTTCATTTGCCACTTTCTTTTTTGTGGTTATTGAGCTTTGTAGATTCTACTTAAAAACTAATGCTTCTATTGAGATAATATCGGAGAAGTATGGATACAATACTGTGCGGTGATGGCATATTAGAAGTATAGTATAATAGAATAGTTGCTTTGGCAAAAATTTAAAGTTGCAAACAATTTCGGACATCGAAAATGGCATCAATTTCTGTAACAGTTCAAATTATGTTTTTTTCCGAAATATAAATTAGAGGAAATGTGTACAAATGATTAATTAGTTGTACAACGAAATATACGGATGTTATTAGTGATTTCATATGCGCCAAGCATTTTGTGTTAATTTGCAGAATTCAAAACAATAAGAATGAAAATTTTTCAAGATTTATTAAAAACCCGCAAATTAACGTAATTGGAAATCCTTTTTTAAGACTAAACTGCAAGTTACAGCTTTTTTAATTCATTTTTAAAATGTCCATTCAGTCTTATTCAGTTTATAGCTTTGTTCCACTTAATGTACAAGCTTTTATAAAATAACAGACTTAAACATTTATTATTATTATTATTATTATTATTATTATTATTATTATTATTATTATTATTGATTAATATTATTATAATTATAATAAATGTTCAATTGCAATGGAAAATGAATTGAAGAAATTGAAACAGAACAATAAAATGAGATAGGAATGATGGAAATTCATTTTGGCTAAAGAAGTTCATTTGCAGCTTTCTTTTGCATAAAACTGGATTTAGTAAAGAAGAAAATGTTGTGGAGAAGTAAAGATGATGATATTTTTGAGAAAGATGTTACGACATCAGTTTCGATAGCTTCTCTGACTTTTCAGGTCACTGTTCAAATCGGTCATGGACATTCAAACGTGATTATGTCAATATGGCCTCCAAAATCTGATTTGCTAGGTAATTTTACGTGGGAAAATTCACCAGATAAAAAAAACTTAACACATACATCTAATAATACTATGCGAAAAAATTTCCAGCACATACAAATTTGATAGCATTCTGTTAAGCTGTCAAAAATCACAGGAAAATCATGCTTAAATTATGCATGAATTAGAGTATATATTATTACGTCAAAATTCGCGAATACTGGAATATAAACAAATGAAAAAATTGCAGACAAATCATGTTTAAATTAAGGCAAATGTTAAACTGTCAAAAATCTGAGCAAATCATTTTTAAATAAAAATAAATGTTCAGGTATCAAGAATTGCAGACAAATTATATCAAATTAAATTTTTTTGCACAACAGTGGAAATCATCTGATCGTACTATAATATTGCCGAAATATGCAAATTTTGTGGTAAGCCATTAGTAACCATAGATATTGATGGTCAAAAAGTCTTTTTCGGAAAAAATATTTGTCAATTGGTCACACTTTTCTCGATAATAAACGAAAATTTCTCGTTAAATCATAGAAGATGCATTTCTAATTAGAGTTCGATATTTTCAGATCCATCCGATTTAATTTTTCCCCTTGAAAATCGTACCTATTATGTGCTAAATATCATTTAAAATAACCATAATTATAAAATTGCAGCAAATTACAGCATTAATAACATTTAATGACCAATAAAATATCAACTATAATTTTCTCATATTACTTAATATCGAACTGATAGTCCTAATGATCGCAAATGAAATAAACAACTTAAAGTACTGTAAATTTAAGTGACTGGATTTTCGTAAATTTATAATCGAATGCTTTTATTTAATTAAAATATCTTAATTTTATGTAATATCTAATAGATTCAGTTCATATGCGACATTGTATTTTGCTTTCAATGTTTATGATTAATTAAAAAATGCATAGCAGAATGTATTATATTATATTTAATTTTTGATTTGCTCAATGAAACAATTACGGTATTTGCATGAAACACTTATATGAATGATTCTATATGAAATACAATTCCATTCCCAAATAGAAATAAGGAAATGCTTAAAAGCGCAAAAAGACGAATATTTCCTCATCAATTATAGTGATAAAAGCGTTTTCAAATTTAATAGAAATGTGTATTATTTTACTTTGCTTTTGAAATTATTTTCGATTTTTTGCGTTTATTTTTTACACTTTCCATTTTTTGAAAATTTAATTATATCAATAATTGAACACTTCAAAGTGCTATCTAAATAACGCATATTTTCTATGCAATATTTAATTTGAACTTTAGCATTGTTGCGGATTGCAATGATATTTCGCTTCTTCTTTTGTTTTCTTGAAATTCTTGAAATTAAAATTCTATTAATCTATTTCAATATTTGTCTCTTACAGAAATGTACATATAAGAATCGATTTGATATTCCTCAAAACTATCAAGGAAGACGTATAAGTTGAAAATTGATTTGGCAACACCAACAGTGAAAACAGAACATGAGGAAAAGCAAAAAATGTGAAAAGAATGACAATATGTTAATGCTCAAAATAATTGTATTTTGCATATTTTGAAATAAATCAGTAATTTCGTCGCTCAATTAAGAATGTGAGTTGTCACATTTCTAATGTTATAATTACAAACATCATTTATCATTACCATTAAATCGTGTCGCACAATTCATTTCTAAATATCCAATCTTTTATATTGTACATTTCATTATGCCAAAAATTAACGGAAATTTACCAACGGCGCATTGATTTTGATGTATTTCCAACGTATAGTGGATTTCTCTTTTATCCGTGCATCGAGAAGCTTCGTTAATCGTATCAATTCTCGAAAGCAATTCCTTTTTCAGCATTATTATGGTATCAATTTCATTAATTTTAACGTCTGCAGTGTTTCAAATGAACAATTCACTTTGACGGAACTCCGAAAATTACAAAAATTTTTCCAGAAAAGGAACTGAAAACTATTTCAGAAAACTGAATTTCTCTATGACTTTAGAAAATATATTCATATATTAATTGCAACCAACCTACATAAAACTGAATCAAAAAAATTACTTCCATAATTCTTTTCTGGAGAAATATTTTGAATGATTGTATAGCATAAAATTTATACACTAAAGTTAGAAGCCGTAATTTACTGTGAAAGAATACATACTTTTGAGATGCAGAACTCATCCAATCATTCAGATTTTTTGAGGATTAGTTTACCGAACTTCAGAATTTTTGGAAATTAGTTTAATGAACTGCAGGATATTTGAGGAATAGTTTATCGAGTAAGGCTGATAAAACTGAGAACTAATCTCGTAACTTTAATTTCCTTGATCTAAACAAATATGAAAAAAAAATTTATTTTGAAATACATAGCTTGTCGGAATAGCAGAAAAAATGATTCATATTAATGTGATTAGAATAATTTTATCTTTTCCTTCCTCATTCTATTTCGTAAAAACTTAAATATAATAAATGTCAGTTAAAATTGTTAAGTTGTAAAGGAATAAAGTCCAGACGTAATTTCGACAGTATTTGAAACTCTAATATTGTTTGATTTTGATTGGTAATGTCATAACTTTTCTTTGCAAGTGTAATAATGCCCTCAAATGTGGAGTTTAATAACCCAGTCTAAAGATCAAAGCTCATCAGCGCAAGAAATGCTACAATGAAAGGCCGGCGCCTTCTCTGACTGTTGAGACGTCGTCCTGGATTAATGACATTCAGACAGCGCCAGGGCGTAGACTAAAGCGATATATAATCGGCAGCCGACGATCCGAAAATCATTGTCAATTCTTTGACGACGACGAAGCGGCTTACCTTCCATCACCACCACCACTACTCACTAACTCCCACCGCGATTTCATTTTTTCTTTATCTATTGTTCCACGAATTTACTGGACGATTGCTCACGTATTGTATTCTAAAATACTTTATTTAATAAAGTATTTAATATCTTGATGTCGTGAAGCATTCCTATTCACAACATCCAAACTGCGACAGAGCTGATTCACTGTCTTTCGATTTTACTTACCACATTACAATTTTTCATGAACAAACAAGGAAATTTCTTTTGATTCATTTATTTCTTCGTCTCTTATTTCATTCTCCAAATTTCAGTAATAATATTTTATTTAAAGCAATCTGAATAGGTGATAAAATATTCACCATCGTTGTTATAAATAGTGAATTTAGCGAAAATGTATCCAACAGGTATAATTTAGGATGAATTTTTGTTATCGATTGCATAAATGCATAATTAGTTTTTATTTAAAAAAAAAAGAGGGGCAATTAAAAAGTTGACCTGCATTGAAATGATTAGAAGCGTGACAAAAACTGCATTACAAAATTTTAATTGGGCACATCCTCATGATACAATTTTTCAGTATTCATATCACAGAGTATCATGAAAAAAAAAAAAAAAAAAAAACGGTTCACCTTTAAAATCTCATCAGGATATATGTTAAATTATGTCAAACTTTTGAAGCAAGAAATAAAAATTCCTAATCAATAAATCGCAGAACAGTTTTTGACAATAATTTAAAAAAGAAAAAGTTGCATTACTCTTGAAGTTTTTCTTATCCTTCGAAAATTTATTAATAACAGATTCAACTGTAATGAATAAGAACTTTTATTTCTCTTTTTTTTTCTTTCAACAACGATTGAAATCCTAAAAATACAAAAAAGTTTCACTTTTCTCGGGGATAAGGAGGTGATGATGATGAAATAAATTTTAATGCACCGATGAATTGCTAGTATATGTGGGGATCTTCATGCCAATGACGTAGCGTCCGATCATTTGTTGCAGGAATATAGCTATATCGATTATAATTACTGCTAGTTGATCCAGGTGTTGTTATAGCGGCTGAAACAAAAAGCAATCATTATAACATATTATTACATGATATAAAATATAAATATTAAAAAAAAAACTTCAACTTTCAGTCAAAAGTGTAAACTTTTGTCATTTTGTAAAGTGGAATGAAATTTATACCCGTATATTTTCTATATTGTGGTGTAAATGGATCACGTGTAATTGGAGGTGCAAGATGAGATGATGGATATACACCATAAACTTTATCCGCGAAACCGTATCTGAAATAACTTGTGCTCAATTAAGTCTTAATTTTTACAGAAAGCGGTTGCCTGAACCATCTGAAGTAATTGCTTTCTTCATGTAAAAAAAAAGATACCTCGGTGAAGCCGATGATGGAAAGTTGACGTAATCAAGATGTGCATAATTACTGGATATTTGCTGAGAAGCTGCCGGCACGCTATCTTTACTTTTTCGGAAAAGTGATTTGATTTTATCAATGGGTGATGATGGTCTTTTAAAATCTGTTTCCATACTGAAATACAATTTTTAATTTGAAAATTTCATTGAAATATGATGAAAAAAAAAAAAAAAAAAAAAAAAAAGAACGACTGACCTTCCAATTGTAAGTTTACCATCTGGCCCAAGACGCATTTCTGTTGTTCTTCGTCGTCCAAGAGTCAGAAAAAGTGAACGTTTCTTAGCTGCTTTCGATGGCTCATCTTTCGAAACTTTACCTGAAATGTTGTACTCGACTTAATTCGAAATAGTTAATTAAAATGTGGTCCAAAGATTGAAATCAGTCAACCTAAAACAATTATTCCAAAACATATTTTCATCACAAATTCTAATAATCGATTAATGATTTGCGGTATCACCAAACATCACCAAAGCTCAGATCTTTTGTTGATGCAAAATAATTTTGATAGGTAATCATAGATAAATCTTGCAGATGAAATACTATTTGCTTTACGCTGGTACATTTTTCTGTTGATAAATGTCGTTTAATATAGTTGAAAAAATGCTTCATCCTATACAACCTGTCTCACACTTCTTCAGATTCCGAAATTTCCAGGCACACATATTCAGAGCGTGATTCCAGCAATTATTAATCAATCTATTTTACTTAATCATGACTTATTTACTGAAACAGGTAAATACTACATAATATTATACAAATGTTACACGGAACACCTAAAATACTGCCTAAAAACATACCAATGCTAATTTATTTTAACGAAATTTAAGAAGAATATATAATTCAACAACCGATAATTTCAGAAAAAAAAAAAAAAAAACATACCAGAAGTTGCAGATGTTTGATCTTTCCCTGCACCTATACCTTGATCGTTTCCGGTTAACGATATTTCGGTTGATACACGGTTATCATTTTCAGTATTCTAGAAATTTTAGCAAAACATATAATTCGTCTATTTCATTCAAAAATTTCAATATATATATATATATATATATATATATATATATATATATATTTGAGAAGTGCATATAGAATGACAAAAGTTATAACATATTGACCAAGTTAATCATGCTTTTGCACTCAAATATAAAAAAAAAAGAAAAATAATAATATTAGAAAATAAAAACTAGCACACAAAGTCGATTAAATCAAGGCGAAAAAAACTATGAAAAAATTTATTATGGTAAATTATATATTTTAATCTGATCATACCAAGAATTTCTGGAAATTACGGAAATATTTGAAAGTAAGTCTTGGTTTTTAGGTCTCGTAAATCTCGCTTCTAAATTAAGCCTCCTTTGTATATTGAATGAAGGCATGGAAATCAAAATAATGATAAGATTATGAGATGCTTTCTGTAATCAATAATAGCTAACAATTTATACTACAGATAATCTGATTTCTCGAACGTTGATGAAGCAAACCCTGAATCTCGTCTTACTCCTAACTTTGATGCCAATGACATGTTGAAGCTTTAATTTTAGCAACTAATGTGAAGATTCTAATTGGATGTTTGAAATGATTCTCTTTTTTTTTTCGAAGATTTTTTCAAATGAAAGTTACATTTGTTATACTTTATGAAAAAATAATTCGTGCTATCATAGACTAGAATTGCATAACATCACAATATCAGTATTAAATATATTAACTTAAAAAAGAAATGAAACTTACTTGTTTATTTTTCAAAATTCCTCGTGTCGGTAATTTGCTATGATCCGGTTCATGTGGTGTTGATCCTCGAACAGATGTATCGTGAAAATTGATATAGCTATAGTCTCCTTTATCGCCATTATTCAATTCAGATGTCGCTAAGAAATTTCGGAAACCTATGAAAAACAAATATTTATTTTTTGTTTTCTTTTAAATTTCAGTGATTTTTGGTGAATGAAAGTAATTTTGCTGAAATGAACAAACATAAAAGAAAAAATAATTTTATTCTAATAATTTCAAAAAAAAGCAACTTTGTTATCCCATGTAACTACCTTAGTTTGGACAAATACTTTGAAAATCAATAAAACAAACAGAAATAATCAAGATCATCTTGACGTAACGCATTTCTTTCCATACTACTCGAACGACCATATATACGACGTGTAGGATCGCCAAGAACTGACCCGATATGTCTTCCTACTGGTCGATAGCGATGTGAAGCAACTGCAATGAACAACTATATTTTAATATATGAAACTATCTAATATACGATGATAACTAATATATAAAATATAAATTGGAATCGTAATCAGAATCAGATAAGATAACTTCTCGGAAACAAAATTTACAGTCTAACGAAAGCATTTAAAAAAATTTTCATACATTCTTTGGGATTCCAGTTTCCCCAATTTTTGTAATGCCATCAATATTACTAATTGAAACTGTTAGAATTAATTTTTTTTTTCGAATATAAAAACATAATAAAAGTTACTCAATATTTATAATCATAAAAATCGAACGAGTCAAAAAAGATTGTGCTTTGTTTTTTTAACCAGGAAATGATAAAATAATAACTGAAAAAATAACCATTTGACGATTCATGATTTGCTTGATTCTGGATGCTCGGCGTTATTTCTGGATTATGAGCAGCTAAAAACAGAAAAAAAGAAGTTTCAGAAGGACGAATCTGTTTGTTTTGTTTCTTGATACCATAATTATTCATGAAATTTTTGAGAACCATAGTTTAAATAACTTGCTTCCAGTATCAATATCATAAGTGTTATTTCGTCGATACAGATAATTATCATCATATCTGGTTTTGTAATCCGATGAATGTACAGAAATGGGATAATTACCAGTAGATGTACCAGAGTACCATGAAGAACCCGTCATTCGATACGTTGATGAAGGATGCAAATTACTAGAAAAAAATTAAAGTTTGTTTATTAGGGCTAATTTGAAAGCGGTCATGAAATAATTCAAATCGATCAGTAAGAATTATCCACAATATCAAGCTAATTTTTGTGCTTTCTAAATAATTCTAGTGATAATATCAATAGTTTTCCAGTGAGTGATAACTGAATCAGGACTTGAGCCTTAAAATCGGTGAAAGACAATTAAAGGCTTTTCCAAAATGCCGCTAAAATTTTCACTGAATCTACATTTTTCCCAACAGAGAAAAGAAAAAAGTTACCTTGTATTTTTCTCCGCTTCACGTTCAGCTCTTGTCTGATACACGTAAAATCGTTTCGGTTCCACTGCCCATGATTGAGGTATTGTTGACTGAAAATGAGTAAAAATTATGTGGAATGCTTTCAATGATATATCATAAAAGTTTATCATTCTCATAAAATTTTATTTATGAATAAAGGAAATGAATAAATTATCAAAAACCTCGTTTTCATAACGACTAATATTGGATGAAGCCGGTGTAACCAGTTTACTTACATTGGTGGTTCCAACACATCTGAAATATGCAGGATAAATTTTCTAATCTACATAAATAAAAATAATGAATTGAGCTAAAATTTCTCGATTAATAAATAAAGTGCTACATTTGTCATTATTTCTGTCAAGACTTTTGAGTTGGAGAAGACGGAAATAATTTTTGCATAAGTAGATTCAAACAATCAAAATATTGTAATGTAAAAATATTTCTCACATGATTCATCCCCCAAGATGAATATAAATGAATATCACCATATCTAACATAAATCCGACATCAACCAATAGCAAAGATATTTTTGGATATTAGCAGGGATATTCTCCTAGAAATTATCCCTGCTATTCTCTCAATAGATATCCCGGCTATCAAAAAGTCAAGAAGAAAACTCTATATTACAACTGTCGGGCGATATTCTTATCAACTATTTTTAACCAGTTTTACATCGATAAACTCTCCATCAATTCTCTATCAAAGATATTTTCTTTGAATAACTATTGTCTATTACAGCTAACCAAGAAAAATGTTTCTCAAAACAAACTGGGCTCACTCTGACTAAATTAGCATAACCAACGAAAGAGAAGATCCTGAAACTTCTCGACGAAAAGAACTCGATCTAGCATCATCAGATCGAACCTTCCGTGAAAAGAACTATGACAATTATTATCAAATCAAGAAACGGATCATCAAGGAAAAAATCTGACTCCTTGAACTCTATATTAGAAAGCTCGAGTCCGTTAATCAGAATTGGTTGGAACTCATACAAGGGGAAAAGATCCCGCAACGAAAAAGGGAAGAAAAATGTGCGAAAATGATCGACGATAAACAAGCATTTCAAGTTTAATAAACAGTGGGAAGAGAACAATCATTACTTTAAACATATGTATTGATGATTTCGAATTAGCCCTTCATCATTCAAACCAAGTAGATACCAAAGAACCAGCCCCATTAAGAGAAACATCCTCAACCACCTATCAATCAATAAACTTACCACAACTGCCACTACCAATCGTTAGAAGTGATCCAAAGTTCTGGCGAGAATTCTGGAGCAGCTTTTATTCAGCTCTACAACTTCAAGAAATCCCAGACATTCAAAATTCCAACTGTCTAATTTCATGTCTGAGAGGAGAAGCTTTACCACGATAGGTTATAACATCGTCCCAGCGAATTACGGATTGATAGGAAAGGTGTTAATTGAACAATATAGCAAATCTATTACACTGAAGAAGTTGTTATACAATAAATTTCATTCTATCAAAAGAAATGATAAAGAATGTCAATCGTTGAAGCGACAGAAAGAATTCTCCGAAAACTAAAAGCAATAAGTGAGGATCTAGAACATTCTAGTATCGAAACGACAATAGAAAGTAGATTTTCAGCTTGGATTTTGGATAAAGTTTATCAACTGAAATCGGAACAAGAAAACTGGACAGTAAACAAACTCCAATTATTAGCGGAAATGGTCCAAAGAAATGAAAAAGTAACTAGGACTCAAATTCTTAGCAGGAAAAAAGAATCAATCGAACAAAAAAAAAAAAAAAGAAAAAAAGAAAAAAACCAGTGCCATGTAGCATTAAGGGAGGAACTTCTGCCTTAGCTGCGACAAGTCAAACAAAACAAAATCCAGCGGCCTTGAACTAAATCCAAACCGAAAACAAACTATCAAAACTTCTAGTAAGAAAAAAAGATCCTGTGTATTTTGTATAATTAGAACCACTGGGATAACGAATGCCGAATTGATCTCACCTTAAATAACGAAAAGAATGGTTGAGGAGAAATAACGCATGCGTTATCTTTAAACAGGACATGCGTCTAAATATTAATAGAAGGTAATGATTGTGTTTTCATTGCAGAGGTTCACACAGTAGTGTGATGTCATATCCGATATAAAGATAGCTCACAGATCGCTGCTGCAAACAAAGGAAAGTTGGAATCCGCAACTATAATAAATTACAACAATGGAAGAAAGGAGTCAACAGGGTAAGCAAATCTTACTTCTATGTAATGAAATTTTCTGTAGAAATATCAACCCGAAAATGCCAGAAATTCAAGAAGCATTGAAATTATTTGATATCGGTTCGCAAGTATTCTTTAAGGATTTAGCAAATCGATTAAATCTACAAGCAACAGAAAAAAAAGAACTAAAAGTTGCCCATTCGGTAATAAGACACCAAAGCGATGTTTTACAATCAAAACAGAAATAGGATAGAAATTGGAAAAAAAAAAAAAAACATATTATGTGAGGTAGATATAATAGACTACTTCAAAATTAATTATAATTAGTTAAATTGAACAATAATGATTTGTCACGCATGATAAATCAAGGCCAATTAAATGGTCTAAAAAGCTGTTGAAAACAGTCTCATATACTTTCCGGAGCTGATTACTTCTTCAAATTCATTCAATTAGAAAAGATTTAAAATCCAGAGTCAGGATTTCCCTTACTCCACATAAAAATTGAACTTGTGTTAGCAGGAAGTGGATATGTCAAAATACGGATTCAATTTAGAATTCTACGAAGGGAATATGATCGCTTCAAGAGCACAAATACAAATCAAGGATCTGAGCTTGAATTGCTCAGAAACAGAATCCAGCAATTGAAGTGACGATCAAGAAACAGAAGAACGCTCTTGATCATCTCAAATCAGAAAAAAAAACTTAATCATACGGAAGAGGATCTCAATAAACATTGTCGACATATTCCCGAATCTCATACTGAAATTCAAACTTGGAATATGTATAACGACCGAGAGCAAGCAAAAGTTACCATACGAAATCCACAAAACTATGTCAAGGACTTTGCCCACTACATCACCAGATCACCTTACCACAAATCCGCTGCCAGACAATAAGGACATAGCCATTGTAAGAAATTTGTGGCATCGATTCCCCGGCAATCAGGCAGAAAGGCAAACTGCGTGTTCACATAACACAATCTGAATCAAAGAAATCTCGGATACCAAAGTGGCGTCGAATGCAACGCATGGAAGAAGAGGAAGAAATAGAATTGAAAGAAACAATGAGTTTGAAAAGAAAGCTGATGAAGCTGGACATTATATAAACAAACATTTGGCAGAAAGCAAATGTATCTAATAAATCGAATTAAAAATCTGGATGACGTAAAACGTCAAATAAAACATTTGGAAGGATGACCGCGTCTAGCTGATTTAGAGAAGGCAGCAGCTGAGAAAACTATAAAATTTTTGGAAGAAATTAACAAGCTGCACCAGATAAGATTGAAATTAGTAAGATAATAAAGTAACGACTAAAATATGTACAGTCTTCTTTTCAGTGAGCTTCGCTTAAGGCGTGCGCATCTTTTGGAACATTTCAAGGATGCTAGTAATAATTTGGATGTGTTAGACGATGAATTCAAACAATATCCATCGCTGTTTAGTGGCTTTATATTTGCTGTTGATCATGATATGATGAAAACTAGCAAAATTGCTGCACTCCTTCGATTTTGATGGAGTAATTCGATGCTTGGCTTAGTAGCAAAAAGTAACAATAGAAGAACGAAAAGTTAGCAATGAAGAACATGAAATCAACCTTGGATTAGAGGAAAAATATGAGAATCGCATCAATGAACTGAAAAATTGTATCCATTCAGTGTGAGAATATGAATTTGAAAGTGAAATTGAGCATGTTATGCCAAGGCAATGATGAGTTTGATACGAAATTAAATGTGATGAAGTTAAAATAAAACCTTCTGAAAATGATTTAGTTACAAGCCAAAAGGAGAATTTAAGAATTCGCTCAAATGAAAAGGAAAAATATGAAAACCCACTGAAACAAGAAACGCTTTAGTAGAAGAGCCACATGGAAGACTCCTCAACAGACCCATGAATATATTGTCCCTCACGAAACGACGAATTCAAGCAAGTTAATTTTACTACAGTTCCCAAACTCTTTCCCCTTAAAGCATTCATCTCCTTCAATCAGGAATGTCGAAAACCGAAATAATTTTAGCGTAAGTATATTCAAATAATCAAAACATTGTACTGCAAAAATATTCCCCACATGATTCATCGCTCAAGATGAATATAAATGAGTGTTATCATATCTAATGTAATTCTCATTTTTGTTTGCGATTACCCAGCTTTATCTTCAATAATAAATACCGGGAACTAATTTATTGCAAATGCTTCCGGTCTTATAACCTAACCTATGTGGGATGATGGAAATATGACAAAAAACTCCCACTATAAAAAGGATTACTATCAGCATGAGAAAAGGAATTTCGGATCAGAACTGATTTGCTTTACTAACTTAACATCCATCCGTCACCAGCCAATAGCAGGGATATTTTTGATAGTAGCAAAGATATTCTTCCAGAAAATATCCCTGCTATTCTCTCAACAAATATCCAGGCTAGCAACAACCAAGAAGAAAACCCTATATTGCAATTGTAGAGCGATATTCTTATCAACTATTGTTAACCAATTCGACATCGATAAACTTTCCATCAGAGGTATTTTCTTTGAATAAATATTGTCTATAAAAGCTAGACAAGAATTATATTGATTCAAAAAAATATTTTTTCACTACATCTTGATAATATAAATTGATCTAATTTAGTATATTTTACATTTAATGAGACATTTATATTTTTAGTAAGTGGAATAAATTACAAATCAGGTCGATCGGGTGAAAGATCATGCACTGATTTTGACTTTCGTTTATCGTCTCGAGCTACATACAAATTATGATTCAATCCCTGTAAACAAATGAATTAATCAACTTGTCTGAGTTAACAAAGTGCTATAAAAGATTGATTAATAAAACCAAGCTAAGACTAACAAGATTGAGTCGATTCGTTGAAACTGTTTCTTTGTCGACAGTCTTTTTAAGATTCTCATCATTATAACGTGAATTTTGCCCATAAGCAGCTAAATTCGGGTATCCTGAAATATTTCATTTTCCCGAAGTTTTCCTGAAATCAAACTATCCTTGTATATGGAGATCACTCCGAAATTGAAGCTTACCTGTACTAATCATATCTCTCCCATTCGAATCTTTTAAAAATTTATTATGAGCATAAAAGGGATCGTTTGGATATGAATTGTGATCAACGACTCTTAAACCAGGTGAAATGGATCGACCGGGTGTACTTGATATACGATTCCATGATGATCCGACGGAATCGTTATTTGTTGCCAATCTATGACCTGCAAAAATTTAAATTTTAGTACCTATTACAAAAACGAAACTGAAATCAAATTTGAACTTAGACTTTTGCTTTTTTAATCATTGAATATAAATAACTATAAACAAGTACATAATCGATAATAATTTTAACTAATAAAAATTTGAGGAAATATTTATGCATAAAAACTAATGCTGAAGCTGAACTTACCAGTAGCATGTCGACTAGATGTTATTTCATCACAATGAACAGCAATGCTAAAGCAAGAAATAATCAGAAACCATATGAATTGAACGATATTTTATGATCTTATCAGTGACAAGAAATAAAATAAAGAACAATGGATGTCATCTAAGATTTTCATAGTAAAATCATAGATCATGAATTTTGCTTTCGAAAACTCCCGAAATACGTGCTATTGTAACATTTTTCCGTAAGATGACATCTCTACCCGACTTTAAATTCAGATTCCTGCTAATCCCATTGTGCCATTATGATAGTTGAAGTTTTGGCGGAATATGAATGGAATAATTTCGAAACAATATCATAATTATTTCAATGTCATATTCTCTATTTTTACATTGTTAGTATCGATTAACTGTATTTGTTTATTCTTATCAAAAGAATTAAGCAGAGACATTTAACTAATATAATATTGTCTTTCTCATATAAATTAACCATGAACTTCGACTAAACAGCTAATAATATACTGGCATATATTATAAAAGTTAGCTCAATCTTGCAGGCATTTACTATCTTTTCGCTCTAATTAATTCGTTAATTTCTAAGAATTAGTTACTCTAACACACCGTAAGATTCAATTTTCGAAAATCAAAAAGGAAAGAAAAACAATTATTAAGCATTTAAAAACTACAAATTGTTAAAAAAAAAAAAAAAAAAAAAAAGAAGCTACATGCTATCTAACCTTTTCAAAATATTTTCCGATACATCAACGGTACGATTTCGTTGATGACGATCCCAATTATGACGTCGAAAAAGCGCTATAGCTGCATCGCATGATGGTATTACTAATGATCGATGACTAAAAGTTAGCACAGAAATCAAAAACAAAGCAAAAAATTAATCGGGAATTATCGGAACTGGAAGTTTACCATCTGTTATTTCTTCTTCTCCATGGAAAAAAAAAAGCAAGTGTCATCAAAAAATTTTAGAACAATGTCCTACAAAAAAAAAAAAAAAAAATATTGAATTATAATTTCACTTGAAAAGCTGAAATGAATACATAAGTAGCAAAAGTATTTGTTTTAAAATGATAAGATGGATTGAATAAATCTTGACATGCATGCTTAAATTGGTTAATGCAATAACAGAAATAAAATGAAGAATTTCTTTTTAAATTAAATTCAACAAAAAAAAAAAAAAAGAAAAAAAATTTCGTTGAAGAATGAACGAACCCTGATTTAATCGGTTTGCTAGTTTTTCTCGTCATCACTGGCATATCCTTTTTATTATAATCTTCCTTAGGCTTCAATTTGATCTTAACAATAAGAAAAGTTTTTTTTTTTCCTTTAAAAGAAATATTAAAACTGAATTAGAAAATTTCCCGAAAAATCCCCAATTTCATGAAATTCAGTTTCTGAATTCGGATCCAAATTCGATCCTTCATGTATTTAAATCAGTTGAATTTTTTATTCCTCATAACTGTTTCGAAATCTTTTGTCTTAATATTTGAATATTACCTGACGTTTAGCATCTCCTATCATAATATTTGTTTCTAGCTCGCCTGCTTGTAGTTTTCGTTCTTCAATTTCGACTGTAAAAGTAAAATGAAAATTCTTATCAATATTTCGAATTACACAAATTGTAGAAATGATAGATGCTAGTAATGTATAAACGCTGAGTCAAAAATTTGATACTATCAAGCAAAATTTAAAGTTATAAGTAGCAAAATGTTACACCCGTCGGAACAACCAAATACCGGAAAGCGATTTTTTGCTCGTAATGCAAATGATTAGAACATTTTTGCATGTGCATTCATTTCTTTGTAACCCAATCTATATCAATGTATATTTAACAAAGCCCACTGTATTGCGCTAGCAAAATCGCATCTGTATCGCGCTAACAAAAAAGCAGCATATTGCGCTAACCGAACCCTTCCTTTACCATTTCAAAATTATTGTTATCAGAGATTGTTGTTCTCCGTTCCATTTACTTAAAATTTCCTTATTACCCTCCTTTTTATTAAATTAATAATTTTACCATTGAATTTGCTTTATTGATGCGATATTTGTAATTGTCGTGTGTGATCTTGCGTTATCAAATTTTTCTAATAAAAGGTTTAATAGCCCAAGTTTGAGATTAGACAGTACCACGAAATCAATTTTTCCGACAATACTTACTTGATTGCTTATTTGATGTTATTTTATTCGTCTCACTATCTTCACTACTTTCCTCTTCATCACTTTCTTCATTTTCATCATCGTTTTCCTCATCTTCATCACTTTCTGATTCAGAAACTTCGTCATCCGATTTGATCACATTTGGTGGTGAACGTGGTGGTACTGAGCAAACTCTACTGCAAAAGTGTCTACTGCTATTCATGAAATTTTATTGTTTAAACGAATTCCCGGAAAATTGTAAATCAACAAATTAAATATTAAAAAAAATTACTCTGAAATTTCAGCCGGATTTTCACTGCTTGAAACCATTACATCTGGATCCTGTGTTCGTAACCAATTTTTCATAACTTTTTTACCCAATCTACCCGGAATATCATCACCACTATCATCGATCGGTTTTGGATATGTCATAATATATTTTTTTGCCTACAAAATATATTCGTTTTCATTTTATTTTTTCAAAATTTTATTAACTATCATTAATATCAATTTTCATATAATGGAAAATTTCGCATAATTAAATAAAAATTGCAAGGAAAATAAAAAGAAAAGAAGTTTGAATATATCACCTTATTATTATATGGAAAAAGGAAATATCAAACTTAAGATTCATCATACTTTTTGAAACATTTAAAACATCTCAAACTTTTCCAATATTTAAAACATTTTAAACTTAAATAAAAGATTTATGAAATATGTGAAAAAAATTGATAAAATATAAGAAATTGATCAAATAACGAAAAGATAAAACGATAAAACGAGAAAATAAAACGATAAATAGAAAAAGAGATGAAATCAAAGAAATCAAAAAATGCCTTATCAAAGAGGAATAGTGATCTTTCGATAGTCGGCTGAGGTCCACCGATACGTCGATGTAGTAAAGTTGGACTTTCACATTCCGTCGATACACCTCGACCGTATAGTTCTACTTTGCTGTGCTACAATCCAAATAAATTCTTTATTTGGACGTTATTACACAAAATAATAATTTCTCTTTTCTATATTTCTACTTTCCCTTTTCTTCCATTTCAATTTTCTTCTTTTAAATCCTTATCAAAATTATCAAATGGATTGTTGATGTCATTGATTATTTTTCTGGATTGCTGATATCAATAACTAAATTCTTTTGATTTAACAATTCTTGATATTTTAATTATAGCGCAGTTCTGACCAAGTAAGCATGTTTTACAGGAAAAATTCGAACGTAATAAACCTGATATTTTCCTTTGCTTTGTCGTTTTGCTAAACCTCGATCGAAGGCATCGACAAATTGTGGTGCGACAATTTTCATATGCGGATCTGGTGGTGGATTATTTTCAACCAAATCTCCGAGATTTTCCTCCGATATTGCTGTATGACATGAACCATTTTCTTCATTTTCGATCTTCAATTGGAACTAATTCGAATTCCAAACAATAATTTATTACTTAATAATATCCAAGCACTATCCATTATCAAATATACTTGCAAATATCGATGTTAATTGATTTCAGCTAATCAATTTTTTTCACCTGTTAACTACGCTGTCGATGATCGAGTCTTTTTAGTCAACGATTCGGACCAAACAACGATGCTTTTAGATTTGTTTGAATTTTTTAAAAATTGTTTCGTCATTCTCTGTACTATTTCTTTGCCACCATATTTTTTCACTTTGATAAAATAACTCAAATACGATTTTAGTGGAAGGAAAAATCTGATTTTAATTTGGGACCTAATAAAACTAGTTAGTAATCGTATTTTAAACTCAATGAGTCTATTTTAAGTTTGTTTTTTCAATCTATTTTATGATCAAAAAAAATAGGACAAGCTTTTACTGGATCAAATTACCTGCTCTACTTCTTCGCCAAGTTCATCAATTTCGCTATCGCTTGCTTCAACTTCTTCATCATCACATTCTTCACTTTCCTTAAGTGCTTCCTCATGATCTCGTAAATCGGATTTGATCTGATTTTTATCACTATTCAGAATAATTTCTTCATCACTTGAATCTTCAAATGAAGTATCCTAAAAGAATTTGATTTATTTTACCTTTTACTTTACGCACATTCTTTTTTTTTTTTTTTGTTTCTCATATATATAATATCTTTAGCTTAAGAAATACAAACAGTTGATGAACTTCATTATACGTACCATATTTAATTACAAAATGATAGAAAATTCTTTAAACTTTGAGGAAATAAAGTAAATCAGAAACTAATAAAAAATAATAAAACCTGGACAGTTGTCTCTCTAAGTTCATCATTATGAGTGAAAGATTGCGGAGTACCTAAGTCATTCTCTACATCTTCATCCGGATCAAAACCAACCTAGAAAAAAAAAAAAGGAATAAAATATGTTTAAAAATTATGTCGTAACCATGTAAATTTGACATTAAATTAATAGCTATTACGATACCAATAAAAACAATATAATTGTTTCACTATTTACTCTAATACTGTAATAATTAACATGCAGTCACGAGAAAATCAGAAAAATAGATAAGTTTAATTTCTCATAATCCATTACTACTAATTGAAACAGAATTCGAAGATATGTAAAATAAATGTTTGGTCTGTATGAGAATAGACAGTAAATTGTTTTGTCAATTACTTTTCTCGGGATATTTATTTAGAACTAATTAGAATTATGCGACACCTCTACACTATGCCATGGTCTTTCGCCAAAATTTTTGGCTTGTCCATTATGTTGAGCTGTACCAATAGATTGATATTTTCCTGATATTCGTTTTTCATCAACTTTAATTGGTGAAATAGGTGCTATCTCATATGTTTTACTACTTCGTCTTGTTCCTGTTATTCCAAACGTTGTTCCTATCGATGTTGCTATTCCAGCTGTTTGTCGCTTAATTAATTCCTAAATAAAATGCATTCATAATTTTCGAATGATTAAAATTATTACTATCATCAACCATAAATCATTGAAAATATATGACGAATCAAAAAGATTTTCTTCATGCGACATTTTCTATTTATCATTATTTTAGTCTAAAATTGTATATTTTTTTTTCAAATTAGAAAAAATTTTTAAACCAGAGATTGTTGTTGGATTAATTTCGAAGCTTCCTTTTGCACGGATGGTGGTTGAGCTGCAATAATTGATTCCAGTAATTCTTTTACCATAGGTCGTGAATCGTAAAACGGATGAGCTTTGATGCGAGCAACCAATGTCATGCTAACCGGTCCTTTCTCCACTTGTTCCAATACCGTAAATTTAATTATTTATGAGTTTTTGAAATTTATTTAAATTAATATAATCATAAAATAATGACAAATGACAGCTCGATCATCTAATATACCGCATGGATTAAGTGAAGTGATCTGAAAGTTGACATCATACGCATCATTTGTTTCCAGAAATGGCCAATGATCTATAGAGTTCATATGAAAGACAATTATCTCATTTCGAGCAACTGCGCATTTTTGGTAGCTCTGGTAGTGAGAATCAATTAGTGATACTGGAGGAAACTTCCGTAAAATTATTTCTAGTTTTTAATCAAACCTTTAATCAAAGAAAATTACTTGATTCATAAGAATATTCAATGAATCCGTCTCTAATCTCCATGTTTCAACCGATTGTCTCCTAGGCGTTCTGGTTGCTGCAATCATACCATCTGAATCCAGTGGAACAAATGAAGGTTTAGAAATTTCATTGTTTGTACTAGTCGATATCTCGCTGAAAATCTGTTAGTTTAAAAATCATTCAATTTAAAGTATAAAATAAAAATCACTTGTAATTTATAATTTATGATAATTTCAATTAAAATAAATCACGTTTTGATCAAAAATTTCAAATATTGCCTAATTAATTTGAATTTGCCATGAAAGGAAAAGCAAACCATTTCAAATATAACTATAATTTATGTTATACACATGTATATGACATATGATATCAGAAGAACCATGGGAAGTTAATTTCGACATGTTTTTAGAAAATGGTAATGTCAAGAAATTCCGATAACCTTCAATTGGTAAATAAGTGACAATAATAATAATTGATTCAAACCTGGTTTCGGAATTCGAAGTAATAATAATAACTGTTTATTACAATAATAATAACTGATTCAAACCTGATTTTGGAATTCGAAGTAACCGGGTCATCGGGCTGCTCCGGACTAAATCTTTCGTTTTTGCTCTTCAGTCTACTACTATTACTAACTCCGTTAACAGTTCCCGTCGATGGCTGCTTAAAACGACGAACTTCTTTATTTATCGGGGCCTATAAAAAGTTTTTTATCCATTCTCGAGTTGGAAAAAAAAGTCAGTCTTCTTCTATGATCGAAATATATATTGATTTCTGCTACTTTTATAAAATTCATTTTCTCAACCCGAGAATGGATAAGAGGAACCAATTAATTAATACATCCTTACCGAGCTGTTTACATTTGATAATTTATTATCCGTTATAACTGCCTGATTATCTTTATTTTGCAGCCGAGATTCGAGTCGTTTTAATCTTTCCAACGGTTCATAATATGTATCTGATTCTTCCACTGATACTCTCTCTCGCTCCTTTTCTTTATTTAATTTCTGAAAATAATTAGTTTCATCGTATAAATGATTTAAGATAAAATCACGTGTAAAAATAATTGAATAAAAATTGATGCAAAATTTTATAAACATAAACATACAGGATCATAACGTAAACTTTTTTCTGCAGCTGTAAGTGTTGGTAATTCGGTACCATCTGTTTTTCGTGCTTTTGGTGGCTTTATTGGTGAATTTTCGATGTATTCTTCAGCTTCCTTACGTCGTCTTCGGAATTCCTCAATTTTAAGCCTGAAAGTATTTGCGAATGATTTGTAATGATTTGTAATGATTAGTGAAATTTGTTATTTTCGAATTCATTTTTTTTATTGTTAAACCTGAGAATCGATCAATCGGAAATTTTCAAAATCAAATTAAAAACCTAGTCGACTGGCTTAAATGTCCGAAATCCATGAATACATCGGCTTCATCAGCCAGATCTTGGACAACCATCGTTTCGGCCCGATCTGTTAACGGTGTATGATCGATAATCTAAAACTTGTGAATTGACTAATATTTTTCATCAGTATTTTGTAAGGAACTTGTAGTACAGAATAATTATCTATAATTTCTGCTAGTAATGTAATCTGACCTGATTTTCCGGAAGCTCTTGAATTACGGGCATATTTTCATCCAGATTTAGCCACCAATGACTAGCAATTTCATCAATATCCGCTCGCCTTTCTGGATTCACCCGCAACATATTTCTAATTAGCATTGAGGCAGCTAAAAATGCAGGGCAAATAAAAAAGTATTATTGTGATAAAAATTTTCATTTATAACATTTTTTTGCTTCTTCTTATGAAGAATAAATATCAAAAAAAAAAAAAAAAAAAAAAAACAGATGGAATTCAAAAAGTTGTTTAAACAAACTTGATGGAGTGTCAGGCTCAAAATATGCGCCACGTTTAATTTGTCTAACCATTCGATTGAAATCACGGCCATCAAATGGCATTGACCCGTAAACAAGTGTATAAAGAAGAATTCCTAAACTCCAACAATCCACCTGTAATTGATGTTTCAAAGTTATCATAATTAATAGCATATGAATTTCTAGAATTCTGCAATTTATGAGTTTTTTTCTTTCAAATTTTATACTTAGTTTTTCAACTATAAGAAAATTTTTTTCTTAACAAATGAAAATAAAATAAATTTCTTACAATGTTGATGATAAAAGAAAAATAAAATAAATAAAAAGTAGCATTTTTGGAAAAAATGTAAGTTAGACTTACAAAGAGAAAAATGACTGAATTTCTAGCTTGGCCCAAATAAATAGGTAAATGAATAAAAGGCTCAAGTAAATGGGTAAATAATGAGGAATTATGCAAACTTCAGGGCCTCTATATGGTGTTCCATTTATGATTTCAGGAGAAGCGTAAAGTGGACTGCCACAAAATGTATTCAGCAATGTTTTGTCGGAGAAATAATTGGAAAGTCCAAAATCAGCAATTTTGGCGTTGTTATCTGCGTCCAACAAGATGTTTTCCAATTTCAGGTCCCTATGCGCCACCTTATGCTATAATTCAATAAAATTTTGATGAAAATAAAAACAATTGATAAGATGGCATATTTTATATTTTAATTCAGGTTTTGAACCATAAAACATATATAATATAAAAAATTACCTTGTGACAGTAAAGAATGGCAGAAGTGATTTGACGGAAAATTCGGCGAGCTTCAGGCTCCGGAAGAGATCCAAATGTGCTTACATAATCGTATAATTCTCCGCCGCTTGCATACTCCATGACGAGTATTATTTTGTCCCTATTTTCAAACACTGAAATTATATCTTTTTCTTTTCAATTTAATAGAATAGCATTTAAAATTATATATTTACAACAAACATTTATTCAAATTTTCAATAAAATAAAGAAAAAAAAAAAAAAGAAACCTTCAAAAATTTGTATGATGTTGGGATGTTTCAACGCGGACATAATTCTTATTTCCCTTCGAATCCTTACCAAATCTTGCTTATTTTCAATAGCACTCTTTTTAATTAACTTTACGGCTACCTGGAATTATAGAGAAAAATTTTTATTTTTTTCTCGAACTCTCATAAAATTTTGTCCCAGTTCAATCAAATGCTTTTGTGAAAAAAATGGATAAAAATGAAATAAACAAACTGTTTACATTTTTAACTGCATGTGGAAATTTTCAGAAGTGAAATATTATTTCAGTCAGGAATAAAATTAAAGATACAAAAGAAGAAAAATGATAAAATGGATAAGAGAAAAAATTAGAAAAAAACCTCGCGTTCAGTTTTGTGATCGTATGCAAGCGACACTTTACCATATGTACCTGACCCAAGTTTTTTGGTGATTTCAAAACGATGTTTTATTTCACTTTTTGATCCACCCGGTAAACCACACAGTGGTTGACCCCCTGTAAACAAAAGAAGCAAACAATCACTTTAATATTTTTATTATTATTTCTTAACTGCTAACTTTTTTAAAAGGGAAAATAAATTTATATATATATATAAGGGAGAGAAATATAACAATGTCTAAGAAATTTGGGGGTACAAGTAGATTAGGACTAATTTAAATTGTTTTTTTAAGTTAAAATACTTTCTACGTGAAAAATCTTGAAATTTGAAATTAAAAATAAAAAAGGAATTTGCTATTAACAACAAAATTATCAAGATTATACGAAAATGGAATAATTTTTTTTTCCATTTTTTTCTCACCTAATGCTTTTCTTGAAGGTCATAAGATAATACAAAGTTTTACTTATTGATGGGCTAATTATATATCAAAAAGAAAAAAAAAAGAGATAACTAATTATCTAAATCAATCAATAATAGTATCATCCAAACATACATATGGAATAAATTCATTCGATAACCTTTCGAATTCATTAGATCATCCGTGTCAAATCAAAATTTTATTAAATTCTAATTCAATCATTGATAATCAATATCTGGAAACGGAAAAAGAAATCCGAATAAATAACGAGGAAAAAAAAGTTAACCAAGCATAGAATTTCCCCCTGTAATGCCACTAGCATGATTGCTACGAATTTTGCTTGTGCTATATTTTGCATTTTTTGTACTACGATTGTTATTCCGCGATCCCGTGGAATTGGTACCAATCGTCATGCCCCTTTGTCGCCAAAGCGGCTCTTCGTCTGGAACTAAAAATAAAAAAATTAAAATTAAAGAAAAAAAAGTTGAAAATTGAGAAAGAGAAAAAAGGAGAGAGAGAGAGAGAGCAGGAACGAAAATTGTAATTGATAAAATTACAAATATAAAAGCTACATGTTTTGTAATTTATAACAGAAAAGTATAAGGATGATTGTGCATTTTTCTTTTTGCTTAATATTTTGAAAAATTAGAAATGTTTTGAATCGAATAAAAAAAATTTAAGTTTTTTCTCTAATCAAATATGTTTGTAAGATATCATGAAAAATGATCTCATACTAATTAATTATGAATTAAAATTTAAGCAGATGATATAGGAAGTATAGATATGAACGAAAAACTGTGAAAAAAAAAAGAGAAAAAGTCAATGAACAATAAAAGAAAAAAAGTCAAGAAACAATTTATTTACAAAGGTACAAAGGTAAATAAAGTTTCCAAATCTTAATATTATTTGGAATTTAATTTCTTTCCAAATCTCAATGTTATTTTAAAATTTAGTTTCTCCTCAAATCTTGTGATTATTTGAAACTTCAATTTATTCTCAAATATTGGTATTATTGGTTTTAACACCAGCAAAAATCAAAATTACTAAGATAAGAAACGGATGAATGGAATAAGAGAAAGCGGGAAAGAAGAGGAAGATATTTCCTCATTTCTTGCATTTCGTGTATTTTTCTTATTACTGAATTAAGAAAAAAAAAAAGGATTAGAAAATTACAGACAAAAAATGGACAACTAATTAACTTAAACGACGATCGTTTTAGAGGAAAGATGAGATAATAGTTTAAATGTAGCGTGAGTCAATCCAGATGTTTAGCAGAATGTTAATTAAAATAATAGTTTGGATGTAAGAAGTGATCTAATCCAAATAACTAACGAAAAGCTGATTAGGTAGTAGTTTCAGTGCAGAATGATCTAATCCAATTGACTATCAGGATGTCCATTTTAGTATGCCGAAGCGAAATATACAAAGGTGCTTTCAGGCACAAATTTCAATACAACATTAATATATATATTTGTAAATAAGGACTGCCTATTAAGAAATATGATTCGAAAATTTAAAAAAAATAAATTTTGCAAGTATGAAAATATCTTTTTTGAAATTAAAGATAACATATCGACACACGCATACACATACAAATACGCACACACACGTGCACACACATACATGCACACACACATACATACACACATACACTTGCACACACATACATATATATACACAGAAACACGGATAGAAACATGAATACACAGAAGTACTAATAATAATGATAATGAAATGGATAGCTGAAACAGCCGTTAGAGCATGTGGTGCAAGCCTGAATCATATGATTTATGTTTATTTCAATCCTAAGGCATAACTTAAGATCATCAATAAGTGTGTGAGAGGAGAAGAAGAGGAAAGGAGGAAAGGGAGAAATGAAGAGAAAATTGAAAAAGAGGAACGAAAAAGAGTAACTCTCTGATTTGAGATTTTTCAACAAAAACCAGGAACAGTATTTATTTGTTTTTTATTTTCTTCCGGAAGAAAAAAAAAAAAAAAAGAGGGGTAATCGATAAATCTGATGTCTAATGTTGATCAGAATTTTAGCAGCATCTTCTTCTTTTTCCTCTCTTTTTCTTTTTTTTCCAGTGATTTGTTAGACAATATAAATGAATCAACAACCGAAGTTTTGTGGGTTTCGGATTGTTTTGCAGTAAGATCAAAAGGCTATTGGAAGTATTGTGATTAGTTGAAAGAAATATTTCATTTTCCAGAATTATTAATCATTTATTCATATCAATTAAATGAGTACTTGTTTTATAATCAAATATATTTATGGTTATCAAATATTTAATATATGAATAGCTTATAGTAATCAAATATATTTGTATTATTTCCTAATCCAAAATTGAAATATCCATTGGATTGTATGAGTTAAATCTGGTCATATTTTAATTTGAAAAAATCTCCATAACTTTTATTGATATTTCAATTTGCTTATTTCAACTGCAAGTTTATAGAAATCATATAAAATCCAATTTGATTTTAAAACTAATGAATAAGCAATATTTTGGAGCTGAAAATTCGCTCATAATTAAAAAGTTCTGCAACTTTAGTTAAAATGGAGGGGTTAGGGGGAAAAAACACTTTCGACATAAAATCGATAAAATTAGTAAATAATAAAAACAGAAAAAAAGTAATAAATTGAATGTGCAAGGACAATGACAATGATACATAAAAACTACAAGAAAAAGGTAGAAAGATAGTTCAGATGGAAAAGTTCAAATTTCGAAAGCTCGAAATATTAAATATTCCTCACGAAGACTTATATAATATACTAGCTGGATATAAAATATCAAAACCGAAGCATACTCATGAGCTAATATTATCACTAAAGCCATAGAAACATACCATAATAAAAGATTAAAAAAAACTTCGCTTTTTTCTTATATGATAGTTTTAAATAAAGAAGAGAAGCAAAAACAAAATATTTATGAATGTGAAATTTGAGAATTATTTTCAAAAGACAAAAAGGTCCTTAAAGTTGACTTTTCGAAAAAATTGATTTTGGCATGGTTAAAAAAACCAAAAAATCAAATAAAAATGTTTACTTGGTACAAGTGCTAATAACCATACTTTTAGATTCGTAAATTTACTAATGTAGCCAAAATAGGAAAAAAAAAAGCGGAAATAAAAGGGAAGAAAAAGAGAGAAAAGCAAAAAGAAAAGAAATTGCAATTTATTATATAATAAACTCATAAGTGAAGAAGTAGAAAAATGTAAATAACGAAATATGTAACAATTTTGAAGTCAAATTTATTTCCGATTAATAATTTTAGACTTTTTTAAAAAGTTTTTGGATAATAAAACAAAGATAATATAATACATACTTGCAACAAAATTGCTAATACAATAAAAGCATTTTTGTCTTAGAAAAGACGTTAACTGTCATTACGCAAGTTTTAAATTTTGCAAATTACTAGGTAAACAGAAGTGTAAAAGCAAAAATTTCAAAAAAAAAAAATTGTAATTGAAAAAAAAATTTTAAGCCTAATTCGTTGAAAAAAACAAAAGAAATTTCTTTTTTTGAATTTATAAATTTACGAAAATATGTCGATTTTCTTCCATATAATAAACATTTTCATATTTTTCCTTTTCATAAATTTTACTTCATATTTTCTCAAATTTTTTTTTTACTTTCTTTTTTTTTTTTAAAACATTTCATCCCATCTTATAAAATGTGCAACGATAAGAAGAAGAGAAACAAAAGAGGAGTGAATAGATTCAAGTAATTAAATTTAGTAATCAGCGTATCTTAAAATCATTCCGCAAAAAATTTTGAAAACCAATAAAAATTCTAGAATAATGAAAAATGTAACTTAAAATCAACGAACTTTTTTAATGCATATTAATAGTATAATCAGTATTAATATTCTATGGTTGAATCATCTTTTCCTTTTTGAATTATTTTTGCAGAAATTTTAAATGATTAATTGCGCCAAAAATTGCTTAAAAATTAGAACTTTTGCAACTACTATGCGAAAGGAAAATTTCAAGTAAGGTCATGATAATTCATTGAAAAGCGATATTTTTTGCGGCTAATTTTGAAATGATGAATCAACGTAATGATTGGCAACTGCACCCAAAAAAAAAATAAATAAATAAATAAAATAAAAAATTATCCTTCCAAATCATTTAGTCTGAGGAAATCACTTCGTTATCTTATGCTCGTTACAATAACATCAAGAAGCCCGAAATTTTGGATAATATATATATCTATCAGTTATGAATTGTGGTAGAAGCTTTGAATATTAATACAAAAATTAATTTAATTTTTTTAGAATTCTTTCTTCCTTTCAGTTCATTGAAGCTGTATCGGCAAAGAAAGAAAAGAACGTAAGATGGAATAAATTAAATAATAAATTAAGCATATAAGTGAAACAATGAATCATTCATAGAAAATTCCTTGATAAATTATTTTAAAATAAATTTATATCTATTTTTTTCTTGAAACGATAAGAACAGCTTTCTTTCTGGATTTAAGCATATTCTTTTGCGGAAATTAAATTATCGAATAGGGCAGCACATGTCATATGTTGACAAAAGGATAAATAATAAGCAAGAAATGAAGCGGAAACGCAATCAAATATTATTATCGATTTCAAAATTTTAGCAGAACAAAAAACAAAAAAAGATTGTGATAAAATATTAAAAAAAATAAATAAATAAAACGACGATAAAAAATATTCTTCGATAAGAACTGAAAAGTAATAATATAGTTTCAAAATATGATCTAATTATTCGTATAAAATCTAAGATGTGAAGTTTGATTATTTTTTGTGAGATTTTTGTAAAAAAAAAATCTCATTCAAACTTCATCAAGCAAACATTTTCTTTCTGTTAAACGTAAATCTTAACGTCAATGGAATACTTTAAACTTCCTTAAAATTTTGATCCCATCTAGTTAAAAGACTTATGGGAAATATTTACAACACATTTGAAAGCAAAAGGAGAGCGAAACAACCTCACCCAACAATTGCACCGTATCAATCTGAAGGAATGATGATAAAGACATTCATTTAAAATACTTTAAAATTAAATTTTAAAGTGCAAACTTAAATAATTCTTATTCTGATAAATGTTTTATTGCAAATAACAGAAAACGCTTAAATTATAATAAAAAATTTGAAAAAAATAATAATCATATCGAAATAAATTAAACATGTATAATATATATATCAATTAGTTTTACTAGAATCACCGGATCGTCGAATACGGATCTATGCGACAAATGATTATATATTTACAACCAATCATTCATTCATCATTTTGCTATTCTTTCAAAGTTCACTTTATGTACTTTTCAAACTTTTCTTTTTCTTTTAAAGTTCTTTTGTCTCTTTAATCTGCTAATATTTTATGCTCCATTTATATCGATATAATTATAAATGCAGAATAATTAATCAATTAATTTTCGGAATAGAAGGAATTCCTGAACGATATTTTTAGAGATAATTATGATTTCCGGCTAATAACATGCTCATGTAAAGCAATTTTAACATTACAAGGCATTTACGAATATGATGAACTTAAGGGTTTAAATTATCATTAAATTATTAAATCTGAATATTTCATATTCTTGAAATGAAATCGTGAAATAAAACTGCATGTTTAAATGCTGCAAGAATTTTAGGAATGAATCAAATTTTTACTAGAGAGAATTAGTACCGGAAACTATTCCACCATCACCGATTTAATTGAATTTACCAAAAATATTAATTAAATAATATAAGTTTTGGAAGAATGGAAATATTTTTGCAATTAAAAAAGAAGGCGAAGTGGAAAAAAGCAAAAACAGAATTTTAAAATTGAATTTATTTCAAATTTTGTAAAAAATTTTGACTGATTGACAGGAATGATTTCATTCTTATTACAGATAATTTTCCAGTGAGTAAGAGTTTTTCGACTGCTTTAGAAAAAAAGAAGTAAAATGAGAAAAAAAAAAACAGAAAAAAAATTCAGCAGATGAATATCAGAACTTCTAATAATTAGCTAATTATCTTGATTAGATGTTTGACTTAATATATAAATCATCCAAAAATTCCTTTTCTTATTCTTGTTCAAAACTCATTCAGATATAAGCAAAACGTATAAAAAAGTAACTTGAAAAAAACAACCAATTTTGTTTTTGTTTTTTTCTTCCTATAATTTAAATGTTCAAACAAACATCGAATTAAAATGGCCTAATTAATTACGAGGAGTTTTTTAATAAAACATTCCTCGCTGAATAGCTATATGTAATTGTAGAAGCAACAATTGTTGACGATTAAATTGTTGCACAAAGTGAACTTTTCCTCGGACAAAACTTTTCATTGATTCAATTCAAACAACAACCAATAATCTATTAAGTAAATTGAGACGGAATAAATGTTTTAAGTCATATTTGTATGCTTAAAATATTTACTTACGAGAAGAGTATAAATTTACGAAATGAAACAAAACGGAAACATTAGCTTCCTCTCATTGTTTACCATAACTTCCGTTGACATTTTAAAATGGAAAGATAATTTGTCAACATGCATATATATATATCGCTTTATACTTTATTTACCAATATTTCATTAATGAAGCTTATTATTTAAGTGATGGTTCAATTATCGAAATTAAAGATTATAATTTAATATAAGTTTTCAGATGATTAAATTTAAAATTCTTGAACAGAAAAAAAAGTAATGCTACAGTTATCAAAATAAAAAACAAATAAATAGTTTTTATGCGTCAAAAAAAAAGGAATAACAGTTTTGGAAGAAAATAATTTAAAAGGTTAATAATGTCAGGTAAAGTTCAAAAAAATGTTTTTAATACCGAAGGATCAGATAGTTGAAAATTTATGAAAGATCGGGAAAATTTAAGAGAGGAAAATAGATAAACAACAATGGATAGATGGATGGGATGGATCATTACTGATAGTGATAATGATGCTGAAGATGATATGTATGTGTGTAATGTAAAGATCCTAGTGGATGTTAGTTAACTAAGTTTGAAGAAGCATTTTCGTTTCAGCACTTTTATTCAAGCTTCTGCTTCTACTTCTTCATTCGTTTCATCTTGAAATGCGGCCTTTAGCAATGCCAAGAGGCTACCAATTGCTTCCGCTCCGTTTAGCCTTCAAGTTTTACTAATCTTCACCCTTGTTGCCTTCATCGTTCTCGCCATTCTCGAACTTTCAATTCGAGAATTCTATCCAGAGATGATTCGAAAATAATAATGACAAGACAAGAGATGAATTGTTTTAACAAAACGACGATATTGTCTTACAACTAAACTGTCACTTGCTTTTCTTTTTTTTTTTTTTTTTTTTTTTTTTTAAAATTTTTTTTTTTTTTTTTTTTTTTTTTTTTTTTTTTAACAAAATATGACACCAAAGCATTATCAGTTCAATTCATCAACATTTTCATTTTCAATTTATGATTCTTTTTTTAAATCAAACATGATGGAATTTATTTTGATAAGTAAATAAATGAAATTTGATAATTCGAGGTTTAAAATTTCAAAAAGCAAAAGCAATAATTTCAATAATAAATGATTTTGTATGTGCAAAATGATTTTACAATAAATTTTGCTAAGACTTATGCAGAAGAATTGAACTATTAGCAATATCTAAATTTTAATCCGATTTATGAGATATTTATAGAAAAAAAATGCATTTTTTGCCGAAAAAATGTGTAAATTCATATCAACAAAAAAAAATCATTATTTTTTTCCGATCAGCTATTGAATATGAATATGAAGAATATCGGAACAAAATTTAGCGTTGGCTATTCCGGAAAAGACTGTAATTTATTTTTGTTGTTATGAATTTACACATTTTTTTTTTAGTAAAATATGAATTTTTTTCTTACTTCAAATAACTCATAAATTGGATTACTGTTTTTTTGAAACAGGTAATTTGTGAAGGTAACACAATGTCAGAAGTTTTGGAAAAATTTAGGCTGTATGTAATGAGATGCAAAGAGCTAATTGCATAATATAGCGCAAATTTTCCATACCTCCTTTTTGATTCGATGAAATAATTTTTGTAAGCAAATTTAGAAGCTTCTCAAATTCAGTGTTTAAATTTTTCATTCAATTAATCCCGCTTTTCTATCCATTCACTTATTTCGAAATTATTTATTTAATTTTTGAATTAAAACATGTTTACTGGAATTTATTTAATTAATTTTCTTTTTTTTTTTTTATAATGCATTTGCACAACACAAAGATAAATGATATGGAATTTTGTGAATGAATGAAAAGATAAAAATTAAAGAAGAACACTAGAATGAAACAATGAAAAGGAGATGAAATATATTTAAAACACTGAATGTGTTACTAATGAAATTACAAATAAAGATAAATAATATATACATGTAGAAGGATCACTTCTTAAAAATATATGTTTTCTTTTAGTGCCAATAAATTATCCATTTCAAGTGTCCTATTCGGATAATATATTTACATATAGTAAAGGTTAGTTATTGAAATTATGCACTTTTTTTAATAGTAATAAAATTGTTCATTTCAAATATCTTAGTTCGGATAATGAAATGATAGATCGAATAAACATAACATTTTTATCCAAAAGCAGACCAACTGCTTTTCCTATACTTTACAACATTCTCGTTTTTTTTGTTACTCTCTCTCTCTCTCTTGTTAATACTAATGAAAGGTGGAAATTCGAGAATTCGAGAGAGATGAAAGAAAGGAAAGGTAAGGGAGAACAAAAATTGCGAAAAGTGAAAGAATTGATGGAAGAATGAAATTCAACATGTTATGTCACCATAATATATTTTAGCATTTTTTTGGAAATCTCTCAGCATACTTAAAACAATTTATTCTTTTTCTCGAAAACGAGTGAAAAAAGAAGTGATAAAACAAAATATATTTTAAATAAAGATCTTAAAAAAAAACTTTTTGTGGTTTTTTCTCAATAAAAGCTAGGCAAAAAATTAAAAAATATCGTCAATCTTTTCTACTATCCTTTTTGTTGCAAATTCGAATATGTCAAAAACACGAGTAATCAATTACTTAAAAAAAGAGAAGTTAAAAATTTGAAAATTGAAAGAAAATTTTTTTAGATTAAATTTAAGATAGGTGGAAACGAACTGTTTTCGTAACATGATTAAGAAGGAATCAAACTTACGATCCAATTCTGAATAGCAAAAGTTAATTCATGTAATTTACGTTCTTTCAATTTCTTCCCTCAAAATGAATTGTAATCTAATTACAAATTACTTATTAATTAAATGTATAGAAGTTCCATAACATGTTTTCTTGTTTTTTAATTTGGAAATTAAATTTTATTATTATATTTTACTTGTCTTTATTTTTAAAAAGAAGGTTTTAACGCTCAATACGTAAATCTTTTTTTGTTTGAAAAATAGACTTCATTCGTAAATTTTTCTTTGATATAATTAATATCATTAAAATCCTTATAATCTTCGACAACTATGATAATCCATTAAAATTCATTCAAAGAATATAATTATATTCAATAGATTTCCAAACGAAATTTCAAATTAAATATAGTTTTTAGAAAAACAGACTCCTGTCAAATATTCTCAATATATGCATTTATATCTATATATCTATGATGATTGATGAATAATCTGGTTCAAATAGTTTTTTCATATGGAAGATTTTAAAAGTTACATGATAAAATTATTGAGCGTTAATTGAGTAATCGATGAGATTGTGAAACAAAAAAGTTCATCATTCACCGGTGAAAAACTGCATGAAAAATTGCAACAATTTAATGGAATTTCAATAGCCAAAAATTCAACAAAAAAAAAAAAAAAAAAAAAGAAAAAAGAAAAAAAAAACTTTAATCCGTCATGAATTGGTGCATTGATTTGGAGGAATGATTAGAAAAAGGAATGGATTTCGAAGAAAAAAAAATGAACATGATAGCAAAGTGAAACATGAAACTTTCCTGGTTTGAACCGATAAATTTGTTTTGAAGTTAAAATATTCAAGTCAAAAAAATAATAGAAAATAAACATATTTATATTATACGATAAATTTTTTTAAAAATTTTGAAATTTGATAATCATTTCAAATCTATTTCAATAATTTTATTAAATTGCATAATGATTTATTCGTATCTGCAAAATAAATTGAATTAATTAAAATAAAAAAAAGTTGAAAAATTTGAGGAAATTTTTTTCATCCGAAAAGGATACTTAAAATCACGAATTGAAAAAAAGATAGGAAAAAAACGTACAATTATTGTTGTTAATAATAGAAGAAATGCGTGCGAATAGTTTGTAAGCAAATGATGAAATTTGCGTTGATAAGATGAAAATTTTCAATAAAATGACCATTATTCATCAGAAAACTGCTAGATTCGGAATCCACGAAATAACGCCACTCATCTATATTACAACGAATTTCATTCTGTTTAGCATTTACATAATGATTTATTTGTATCTGCAAATATTTCTATTAATAAAAATCAAGATCTCATTAAATTTAAAATCATATTAACAAATCAACAATTAAACAATAGCAATGAATAGTATGCATAGGACTTTCTTTTTTTTTTTCCATTTTTATAATCATTTTGAAATATCTTCATCGTAAACTTCAATGGTTCATTATTAAATAATTGAAGTTTTGAAACTGCGAAAGCTAGTAATAGCAGTACTTTTAACAAAAAAGCTATACACAAAACAATTTTATTATGATTATTACTATTATCATTATTATTTTTATTATTAGAATTATGATCATTATCAACATTATTATTACTTCATCAGTGAAATTTCATCAAAAAAAAAGATATATTCTAACAATAATTTTGGATTTAAAATTTTCCTAAAAATCCCTTTCTTAATCATTTCAGAAAAATATGGGATAAAAGAATATTAGTTAATAAAAATGTTAAAATTAAAACATCAAGAATTTAAAAATAAAATAGTTGAAGAAATTAGATAAAATAAAAGTAATTGCTGCTAACAATAATTTTACAAATGAGACTCAATTTTCTACCTCATTTTTTCTTCAGCCAGTAGAAAGTAACATGCACCTACGAAATATTGAAAAGGTAATGAAAATTTGATTGGTAATAGATGATTGAACGTTTCTTTTCCTACTTCTTTCGTTCAGGTAAATTTTTACCTAAAGTAAACAGGACTATTGAGTGGTTTAAAAAAGTGAGAGTGCTTAGATTTGTGTTTAGGTTCACTTTTAAGCACAATAAAAAGTCGCAAATTTGCTACTACATTCATTTTGTTGAATACTTGAATGAATACTTGCATTGTTAAACTGATGCTATACTAACATTGCCGTACTTCTTCCACTTGAAATATTACATCGATACATAGGAAAACATGCAGAACAAAACTTACTGAACTTCACTTTTTATTCAAATATAAAAATGAAAAAAAAATCGTACCGTAAAAAAATTTTACACATCATTCATATGAAATGATGAAGGAGCAAACAAATTATCATAATTTCAAGTTTCAGAATTTCAAATTGAAATTTTACATCAATTCAGATTTTCAGTCAATATTTTCATATTTCAATCTCAAGAAAGATAGAAAAAAAACTTTACATTAAAATCGCGAAAATCTCGGCCAACTAACAATTTAATAATGCTTGATAGAAGTTTTATTTTTTACAATTTTTAAAAAGCAATAAAAATTGCAATAAGTTATAAAAATTTGCATTTTATAAGTCCGTGTGTAAATTAAAAATTAATTAATCACTCAAATAATCTTAGACATTTATCAATGGAAGCTTCTGCCTCTTTACATTTAAATTCCGGATAATACTTCTCGATAAATGCACAGTTAGATAAAACATATTGTTTGATGTCCGTGAAACCAAACTGCCGTGCCAATGATCGAATGTTGTAACAGTGACGGCGAAATATCTAAGTGATTACGGATGATAATTTGAATTTATCTTCTTTTATATCATTAGATATCTTATGGTTCATACTATTAAATAGAAGCTATTATATCATTCATATCAGAATTTTTTGAAATTTAAATTTTTAAGGTTCTGAAACAAATGTTGAAAAATTCATCAAATTTTGATATCACTTCACTGATGAAATTGCCCAGTTTTTCGCACAAAATACTTTTGAATCGTATAGTATCATCAAATTTAAATTTGAAAAAGAATTCTCTGCTTGTAATACACGTGAAATTCTAGATTAATTTATACTTCTCTATCTGTATCATCTTGATTTACTTTTCGTTTCACTGATAATAATAATCGTTTCCGTTCCGCGAATTTTTTCCTATCAGCAGCCATTTTACGCCTCAGTGCCAAAATTCGTCGCATTGATTGCTTCTCATTCGTAAATTCAGCATTTGCATTCTTTTCAACCTGGAACATATACGAAAATTTTCGAATATTCTTGAAAATATTATGCAATTTCTGCTTACTGCAATTATATTTACGTTAAATTTAAGAAATTTAAATTTAGCTATGAAATTTATTCTACAAATAAATAAATATTATTAAAGCTGACCTTTTTCCGAGAAAGTATTCCAGTTGCAAGTTTATTAGCTTGTTCAATACTTGTCATCGTTTGCTTTTTAATTAATGTATCGAATGTCATATTATCGATTCCCTCATATTGTTTTAAATTCTAAAGCAATTACAGGAAAGTTTAAATTACATTTAGCAATCTGAATTGAATGAGAAAAATTAAATCAACCATATGTTAACTTTATTGAGTGATAGTTGATAGGATGGTAAATTCGAATTTTCTGTTTTGCTAGCAAAATTTTCTGCGATTTTAGCAGGCTGATTATATGATGATACTGATGTTGTCGGTTGAAAACTGATCACTTTACGTTCTAAACCATTTCTAGTGGCATCGTCTTGTGCCAAGTTGACACTAATTTCTCGCTGCAAAAAAAATTGCTTTTTTGAAAGCTCAAAGTCAGAAATTTTAAGCCGTCTATGGTTATTGTTTAATCATGCCACCATTAAAAAGCTGAATTAAAGATGAATTAAAAAACCATTCTAGATATAAAAAATTATAAAAAAGATTAATTTTTTTAATTCTAATTAAATTTTATTATCTTCAAAATTTTTGCTTCAATTAAAAAAATGCCAATTAGTTTTATAAGCAATGTACAAACCGGTTGTTTTTGTAAATTGAATTGATGCAATGCATCGTAATTTTCAAGTTCTTTTTTGTACACTTTACGATAAGGAGAAGATGTCTTCGCCTTACTTTCAATCCCCAGAATTCCCATCGGTGAAGCATCCGGCACAATGACCTGTATAAAAGATAGAATCTTCTTTTTAATGCATTATAAATTTTATACCCCAAATGAACCAAGACACAAATTTTGAAAAGTGAAATTTTCATGATAAATAAATAGGTCATCTCTGTGTCTCATTAATGAATGAATCATAGATTGAAATAATGAACAGTAAGAATTGTAAATGTATTCTAACATCTTACTGTAATAATATCACACTTTAATCATAACAAAATATAAAATAATATAGAATTTACTAATATTAAAGATCAAATAATATAATATTTAATAATATGTTTCAAAACGAAAAAAAAAAAAAAAGTAGACAAACGAGAAAAGAAAAATTCTAACGTTCACATCAAATCCAAGGAAATTTTCGAATGTTAAAATTAAGCATGAGTGAACTTAAACAGACGTTAAATACGTGTCCAAAAAACATTACTTGTTGAAGTTTAGCAGTTTGAGCTTGCTCATCTCCTGCAGTTTTTATATTTTTTTCATAAATACGATGATAATGCATTCCTTCATTTGGTTCATCTGTTATCTCTGATATTTGATTATCTTTTTCCTTTTTATCAGCTATTTCGCTTGGATTTTGCGTAACCATACTGTTCATTGTTAGTTGCTGAACATTAACTGTATGACGATGAAAATGAAATATATAAGCTTCGTTAAAAAAAAGAAAAAAAAAACTGATAATTAAGAACAGAAAAATTTTTTCCAATGAAATTAAGTGAAATCTTACGATAATTGGGATAAAAAAATATATGATTTAACAGTAACACGACATTTGATATAAGCTAACGTAGAAGCCTTCTGATGAATAAAACAATACAGTATGCGGTAGAAGGTAACAGATTAACTGACACTTTTTTTTTTTTTTTCAATTATAAAAATTCAAAATTTCATATAATTGGGGTGATGCAATGTATGGTATAAGCTAATTGGTAAAAAACTTACGATGAATGAGATAAAGCAATATGCAGTATAAATCTAACGGTAAAATCTTATAATAATTGGAATAATACGATATATGGATAAACTAACTTGAACATGTTTTTCGCTCAGTAATGGTGTAGCTATGTATAATCGTCCACCATAAATAATCATTTTTGGTTGACTACCTTCTGATATATCACCGAATGGTTGATAATATCTGAAATAATAACATTTAAAAATGTAAAAACATTAAAATCTTAATAATTTTTTAAATATTTTCATTATAAAGAAGAAGCAAAATTTTGAAAAACTTCTTGCAAAATATTCAAAATCCGGAAAACCTACAAATGGCCATCCTTAATTACAGGTTGAAAAATGACAGCTTGTTGTTCGGATTGCAAAATAGCAGCTTGCTTTTCGGATAAAGTATGATTAATAATGATTCGGGAAGAATTTGGGAAATCACTGTAATTATAAATTTTAATTTTCTTTCCCAATTAGTACTTTCAATACGAATAACATCATAATATTCGGAAAAGATTACCATAATGAAAAATACAAGTTCATAAACAAAAAGGTGCTAAAAAATTGTTCTATTTTCTAGCAACCTAAAATTGTTATTCTCATCATTTTATCCCTTTTTCATCCCATATTCATTCCCTATTCTCATAAGTTGGCAATGAAAAATAATTAATCAAAAATTAATCCAATTTTTTGCAATTCTGATTCAAAATTTGCATTAGGTGAATTGCTTTTGCTTGAACAAAAAAATTAAAATCTCACCATGCCACTTCATACATAACAATATCACTTTCATTATGAAAGAAATTAGGTAAATCAGTTAGTAAACTTGCCTTTGTTCTTGAATTATTCCTGAGAAATCATTAGCTGAATTGGATGTAACTGGTGAATCCTCCTACAATCATTGTTGCCTTTAATAAAAAAAAAAAAAAAAATCGTGGAAAAATTTGCCCATCGAGAAGGAAATTAAAACTGAAATTGTTTGTTTTAGTATCGTCAGAAGTTACTGCGTCATAATTTCCCATCGAAAAAGACAGTTCCAAAATAGTCAAATTGTTTGAAAACAATAACTTGATAAATATGTAAAAATTATACACTTTTTACTTAAATTTTATCAAAATATGCTTATGAAAATTTAAAAATATTCACCTGAATAAAAGCAGACATGGTATGTTCTTGATTTACCTGTGGCACATGTGATTTAGACTTTGACCTAGAAGTATTAATATATAACATTGTCCAAAATATGCGCGTTGTTCAAATTTAATTAGAATTTTTAGAATTTTTTCTAACCAATAATTCGAGAATGGTTTTGCTGTTGTTGGTTCATAATCAATAAAGCCAGCCTGAGCTGCTAATCGATGTACAAAATCGGGAGGAATATGAAAAAGTCGTGAAAATCTTTCACGAATAATCGGATCGATTCCTTGGATTCCATTTGAAGTGATCACTTGTGATGGATTACCAAGATTGTAATTTATTGGTACTGTTGAAGTTGGTACTGCTGCTACAACATCAAGAGCTCCCTAAAATGTCAAATCAAATTCTGTAAAAATCAATCATTTCAAATCAATAAAATTAGCTGAAAAAGAGAAGGATGAAAGCAAAATTGATGTAGTCAAGAAAAATATTGTCATTTGATGCGACTTCTCAAAAAATATTTGTATTTTATTTGTCTTTAAAAAGAAAAAAGAACTTTTTGTCTGAAAATGCCTTTTTTTTTAAATTAAAATAATATTTATTAATTAAACTTGTTATTGGACAAGAATAATAAAACATTCATACCCGAATTACTTTCTTCAAATCCAAAAATGGCTGTTCTTCAGCAAGGACAATTATATGTAGTAATAGCAATATGATTATTTTTGTGAACATCTAAAGTGAATCCGCAATATAAAGTATTTATAAATATAGATAATGTAGCAGGTATATATTTCCCAGTTTTCCGCTGCGACACAGTAAGAAATGCAAGCATTAACAAGAAATTCTGCATCTTGGATTATTGACAGAATTTTAGCATTGAATTAATATTTAATGAATTTATCACTAAATGTATGTAAACAGTTTAATAATCTAAAGTAAATCAATAAATTTTAGGAAAACAAAATTGCATTTTTTAAAATTGTTAACCTTTGTTGCGATAATATATGTTGCTCAAGACAGATGATATAATAGAAAATAGAGGTTAGAAAAGTCGGAAAAGTAACATAAAATCGTTGATATTGGTTTGGGGTGATATTATGGTCAAAAGGTGGGTGTTTAGAAAAGGAAGACCTAAATATCAGCTGTAAATTGTGATGTAAAAGTTCTCTCTCTCTCACAATTTTAAATTCATCAATTCCAGCAGATCCATTCATTTCTACACATTCCAGGTATAATTTCTTACGAAATTCTTAATTAAAATTGACATTTAACACTTCATCCTTCATCTATTTCAAATATAAATTTTGCTTATTGTTTCTCTAATAATAATTGATAAAAAAATCGGAAAATGTAATCATTGTTAAAAAATAAAAAAAAAAGAAAAGAAAAAAAAACAGTTAAAAGAAAATTTATTGCTTTTAAAAGCAAAAAAAAATTAATTAATTTTTCTAATTATTAATTTATAAAAAATTTCTTCGAGAAAAAGAGTCCAAGTTCCAGAGAAAAAGAAAGGAAATAAATGAAAGAAAAATTTTGCTCCTGAAATACATGCATACTTAAATTGAAAATTATGGAATATCAGTGGATGAATCGTAATCTTAAAATGTATATCGAGAATTGATGTATGAAAAATTTGTTTAGGATAAAATTTAATGAGTGAAAAAATCGATGGGTGAGTAATAATAACTCTCTTATGTAAAAAATATGCTGAAAATATTTTTGAAAGAGATAATGATGATGGATAACAAATAAGAATATGCTGAAAAAAAAATTGAAAAAAAAGTACTGATGAAGATAAAAGATTGAAATGAGGGAAAGAAGAAGATGATGATGAAAGGAAATGAGTTAAAGGAAATCAACAAAAATGAAAAGATATTTTGACTCACTGAACTAATTTTTGGCGATTATCTTCCCAAGCACAAACAAAATATTTTGCACGAAAAAATTTATTTTATAATAAGAGTTATAGCAAAGATTATTTCAATTTCATTTACTGGTACTAATAAATTTTGAAATCTTATAAAAATTAAGAAACGGAGAAAAAGCAACGAAGAAGCAATTGCAATTGAAGAGAAAGAAAGAGTTTTATACCAAATTTGTAAAACTTTATAAATAATTTTTTTATCATTATAAATTTTATAGCAAACTTTTTTTTCATTAGTAAATGATTTCTTTATTTTATTAAATATTTTGTATAGCACATTTGGCAGTTGTTAGAAATGTTATTAGTTAGTTCATGATTGAAAAAAAAAATTCAGTAGTTAAATACATCTTACCAGAAAAATTTGATTAGGTCGAAAAGTACAAAAATATTTCCGCTAATAAATTTTAAAATCTTATATAAATAAGAAAGCAATGAGAAAACAATAAAAAGCAATCATAATTGAAGAAGGAGAGAGGAGGGAGAAAAAAGTGAAAAAGTTATAATAATTAATTGATAATATTGCAATTTTCTTCCCTTTCAGTGAAGGAATAAACAAAAAATAATTAATTAAATGTGAAATTTAATTAATTACAAAATAGAAAAATTACGTCGTTTTATAAAGTTGATGATATACTTGGAAAAAAAAATTATTTAAGCATCAAACATTTTTATTATATTTTTGAGATCAGATGGATAAATGATTCTATTTGAGCAAAAAAGTTAAGATGATTTCATTTTGCTCTCATCCCATGTTTTAATTAAACATGCGGGATTTAATCCAGTTATATTTTTAAAGCTAATGAGTAATACTTTTCCTTCGAATCTAAGTATCTGATTAATTTTTATTCACTTCTCTTATTCGAGCAAAGAAAAAAGAGAATTTAGAAAAAATTTAAATAATTTGAGGAGAATGGTATAAATTCAACTCAGAGGAATAATTTAATTTTTAATAAAATTTTTAACATTAAAATCTAATTATAAAACAACTTGTGGTGATAAAATTTAATAAGATAATCAACAATCAAATATTAATATCGAAAAATTTCTGGAATTTCAGATAGTTCAGTCCATTTTTCTTCGAAAAATTATTTACAAAATGCTTCTCAATGGATAATTAACTTGCTACTGGCAGCTTTCGAGCATTTTAATAATTTGTTTAATAATAATAGGACCCGGAAGATTACTCTCATCCATAACATATGTATTTAGTACCTTTTGTTTAAAAGCTGCCATTAGCAAGTTTATTGATAATGTCTCCGATGGCCTAATCTTCCGCAATATACCAGTAGTCTTTA